>SJYX01023081.1:505074-518803 GCA_006410675.1 Oreotragus oreotragus
GGGTGCGCGGGGAATGATGGCAGGTACATTGAAATTTCAGAGCCAGAAGTAGAATTATTGTCATTGGTGCAAGACACAATATGGTCTTGGTGGTTCATACACTCACTGCTGGTCCATAACCAGCAGTCTCAGTGGTCACATCCCCACTAGACCAGTTCTGTGGTAGGATTTGGGGGAGTTTATCTTGCTGAGTCAGTCTGGTAATCCTAAAGATTCTGTGAGCTGCCAGATATTTTTCAGTAAATTCCTTTTCTCCTTTAACTATTACATTGGTTTCTACTAGTTGTAACTGAGAACTGTAATTGATACTCTGGCCTCATTTCTTCTCCTCTTAACTCCCGTAGGATCTGTGTTGTTGGTGTGCCCTCTGCTGGGATCTCACAGGGCTGCTCCCTTTATATCACTCAGGATTCAGGTCAAATGTCACCCATGAGCAAAAGGCCCAGATCCCCCAAACTCAGTAAGTTCTGTACCCAAACTTTTCACTCTTTCAAATCTCCATGTTGTATTGTCTTCACAAGACTTATCACTAGATGAAATTATTTAGCTCACATTTATCTGTTCTCTTGTTTATTTCTTCCCCTCCCACAAATAGAAACTATAGAAATTACTGTGCCTAGAAAGTTGCCAGGCACTTAGTATGGGCACCATAAGTTTTGATGAATTAATAAATGAATGAAACAATTTTATATCTTTGTTTTGTAATACCATGTAATTGTTAACATCTTTTGAATATACATAGGAAATTAAATAAACTGGGGGTATAACCATCTAATAGAATATTACATACCTATTACAAATATGAAGTATATTGTATATATCTTGGGGTTTCCCAGGTGGTGCTAGTGGAAAAGAACCCACCTGCCTATGCAGGAGACATAAGAGATGTGGGTTCGATCCCTGGGAAGATCCCCTGGAGGAGGAAATGGGGACCCACTCCAGTATTCTTCACTGGAAAATTGTGGGCTACAGTCTATAGGGTCACAAAGAGTTTATATCTTAATATAGAAAGAATTCCACAATAGATTTCTAAGTAAAACAGTGAAATGTAAATGAAAGTAATTATATGATGATATTATTTCATATGTGTAACATGCCTACAAAGAATATGAGAAGATATTAATCAAATACATTAAGAGTAGTTTACTCAGTATAACGGAAATACTAAGATGGAAAGAGAAATCCCTCACTTCTTGCATAATACTTTTTTTTTCAGTGATTATGTATGTACTGTCTCTTTTTTCATTTCAAACAAACAAGCTAGTTTGAAAAATATATATTTATTGGAAAAAATACTAAGGTATGATATTTGCAATGAAAGGAAGAGTTAAACATACAACTACTGGAAGGGCAGGAATGTTACTGGGTTTCAGAAACTCTCAGAATCAAGAGATATAAAAATTCTCGGATCTGAAATGCAAATCAAAACTACAATGAGGTACCACCTCACACCAGTGAGAAAGGCCATCATTAAAAAGCCTACACATAACAAATGCTGGAGAGGGTGCAGAGAAAAGGAAACTGTCCTATACTGCTGGGAGGAATGTAAACTGATGGAGAACAGGATAGAGGTTCCAGAGTTGCCAGATGATCTTGCAATCCTACTCCTGGGTATATATTCAGAGAAAACCCTAATTCAAAAAGATACACGCACCCCAATGTACATTGCAGCACTATTTAGCCAAGATATAGAAACAACCTAAATGTCCATCAACACATATGGTACCTATATAGAATGTAATACTTTTCAGCCATAAAAAAGAATGAAATAATGCCATTTTCAGCAACATGTATGGGCCTAGAGATTACCATACTAAGTGAAATAAGTCAGAAAGAGGAAGACAAATATCATGTGAAATCACTTATATGTGGAATCTAAAATATGACACAAATGAACTTACCTACAAAACAGAAACAGACATTGAGAACAGATTTGCAGTTGCCAAGGGAGTGGGAGGATGAGAGAGGAATAGATTGGGAATTTGGGATTAACAGATGCTGCAAACTATTATGTACAGAATGGATAAACAAGACTGTACTGTGTAGCACAGGGAACTATATTCAATATCCTATAATAAACCATAATGGAAAAGAATATGAAAAAGAATACATATGTAACAATCACTTTGCTGTACAATAGAAATTATATTGTAAAACTATTTCAATAAAATAAATTTAAAAAATAAAAATTCTCATACCTTTTTCTATCCATCTCTTATCTTGGTTCCTATTTACATGTCACCTTTACACAATTACACTGCTACGCTTCTGCTACCCAAGTCTAGGGCTAGTGATAGTGGTTAAGCTAGAGAAAGCTGACCCCTGCAGCTTCATCAGAAATTTTACGGAACTATCCAAACAGAACTTATCTGTTTGTTCTAGGTGGAGAAGGAAGTAGTAAGGAAAATACTTTATTAAAAAACCACATATGTGGCACTCAGATCGGTACTCTGAATTCTCCTGCCTTAAGAGAATATGTTTAGAACAATATAAATGATGAAAGATTCCAGTGACAGACATCCACAGTGTTGCACTGTCATCAAGCTTATTGAATATTGTCTAAATCATCCATGTCTTCATATTCACACAGTCTGCAGGTAACAACTGATCTTTAAGCATTGCTGGGAATCCTTCTACAAACTGGGAACTAGTATGTAACTGTGAATGGGTTCTTACTGGCTCAGTTGCGTCCAACTCTTTGTGACTCCATGGATTGTAGCCTGCCAGGCTCCTCTGTCCCTGGGATTCTCCAGGCAAAAGTACTGGAGTGGGTTGCCATTCCCTTATCCAAGGGATCTTCTTAACCTAGGGATTGAACCTGGGTCTCCTGCATTGCAAGCAGAGTCTTTACCAACTGAGCCACTAGGGAAGCCAAAAAACCCTGCAGCAGAAGGAACTGCCACCAACTGTAGTACTATCTTATTTCTCATAAATTTTGGTTAAATCTTAATTACATTTATTTAGATGGTTGATATCTTTAATATTTTTTCCCAAATCAGTCAGTTCCATCAAAATCCATAAGGAAGCATTTTAAAGCTGCTGATGTATTAGTCAAAGTAGGTTTGTTTGTTTTCTTGCAGTGTCTTAACAGAACAAAGGATTATTGCTTTCTTGTGTCCCAGTCCAATGTGGGTTAACAGAGAGGAGTGTTCCATGCAGACACTTAGGGATCTAGGTTTCCTATAACTAGGATCTCCACTTTCCCCAGGGGGCTCAGAGTCCACATAAAACTAGGAAAAATAAAGACGCCAACACCTATTCTTAATCATCACAATCTAAAAATAATGCACCTTACTTCTTTTCAGTTCCACTGGTAACTTATAAACCCATCTAGAAACAAGGCACGTTGGGAAATATAGTCTGGTTGTGTGCCCATGAGGAACAGAAGAAAATGGTTGATATTTCCTTTCCTGTTTAAAGCTTATTGTATTTTTCAGATGCTTATTTCTAAAAGTTACTTCTTATTAGCATGAATAATACAACTGCTTCAGCAGGTTCCCATTATATATCAGTTGAAGGTCTCTTGGTTGCAAATATCAGAAACCAAAGTAAACAAGTAAATGAAAAGAAGGATTTATTTGCTCACATAAACAAATCTCAGATGGTAGAGGCATAGAGCCTACCTTAGTAGAGGCATAGAGACAACCTTAGGGACAACCAGAATAACAATAAGGTTTTCTCCACTTTTCTCTTAGGCTTATTTCTTTAAAACTATACATCCATGTGTTGGGAGACACGTACTCAGATCCAAATATCTCTCTAACCAGTCCTAGTTCTAGAAGTGGCTCGAATGGACTACAATGAGTACAGGAGTCATTCACAATATTCAGTGTGATTCTCTTAACCTTGAGCTTGGGCTCACCAGCTGTTGTGCTCTTATGAGCAGAAATGAAAATGTGGTCCTTTGGTACTAAGTAACTTACCAGTTCATTCATCTCTCTCTGCTGCTATCATGGTAAAGACAGTGATTCTATGAATACTTAAGACAGATGAAAAGTCTAGCAGAAGAGTGAAGCTATAGAAGATCTACAATCTTGGTTACATTTGGCACCCTCTCAATGGCAATGAAGCAAAATAGGGCTTTTTATTGTAAGATTAAAAGAGGTACTTTACTTAGCACATTACTATACTAGAATGCTTTAGAAAAGGTTTCACAGAGTCAAAATCTATCCCTCATAACAGAGACTGTTAGCAGTTTCCCAATATATTCATTCCCCTCCATTTCTAGAGCAGGAGTTGGCAAATTTTTCTGAAAGGACCAGATATTGAATATTTTAGGCTTGCTATATGGTCATAGAACCAGATAAGTGAATATTTTAGGCTTGCTATATGGTCATAGGACTCTATGGATTTCTGTCATAACTACTCTCAACTCTGCTATTATAGCACAAAAGCAGCCCTAGACAACACCAAAAGAAGAAGCAACAAAAGGAAAAACAGATAAACTGATCATCATCAAAATTACAAATATTTGTAACTCAAAGGGCACCAAAAAGAAAGTTAAAAAAAAATCAGCAGAATGGAAAAAAAGATCTGAAAATTATATTTCTGATAAGGCATTTACTCTATCATATATAAAGAAATATTATAATCCAATATAAAAAATACAAATAATCTAAGTGAAAAATGGAAAAAGGATCTGTATAGACTTTTCTCCAAAGCAAATATGCAAATGGCCAATAAGCTCATGAAAAGATAATGCAAACCAAAGCCACAGTAAGATATCATTTCATAACTACTAGGTTGACTATAATTTTAAAAAGATAATAAGCATGACAAGGCTGTGGAAAAATCAAAACCTTTATAAACTGCTGATGGGAATGTAAAGCAGTATTAGCCCCTTTGGAAAATAATCTAGCCATTCTTCAAATAGCATACTAGTCAGTAGTTTCACTCCTAGATATATAGTATAGTAAGAGATAGATATAGTAAGAGAACTGAAAACATACATCAACACAAAAGCTTATAGATGAATGTTTATAGATGGGTTTATTCACAATAGTCAAAAGATAGAAACAACTCAAATTTCCATCAACTGATGAAAGGATAAACAATACTCAGCATATCTATACAATGGGGTATTATTTCACCACAAGAAGAAATGAAGCATTAATATATGCTATGACTAGGGTGAACCTTGACAATATTATTCGAAGTGAAAGAAGCCAGTCACAAAGGACTGCATACTGTATGATTCAGTTTATATGAAAAGTCGAAGATAGATAAATCTATAGAGATAGAAAGTAGATTATTGGTTGCTTAGGTCTTGGAGGGGAAAGGGAGATGGGAGATTCAGGGAAAGGGTGTGGGGTTTCTGTTCAAGGTGATGCAAATATTCTAAATTGGTGCAAGATGCATGGTTCTGTGACTAGATTAGAAGTCACTGAATTGTACATTTTAAATGAGTGAATTGTATGGCATGTGAATTACATTAATAATATATTTAAAAATCTGTAGCTACAGACAATAGGTAAAATGTGCAGGGCTGTATTCTAATAAAATTGTATTTATAAAAACAAGTGGGACCTCTGTTCTAGAGTGAGAGAATCTTCAATTAAAAAAAAAAAAAGCTATCTCTTCCAGCTTCTCTTGCAAAAGCTTGTATACAACTTTTGGGACTTGTTCTTAAGTAGAAATAGCGTGCTTTTTGATTTTCTTTGTCCTTCCTGTTCACTAGAATGGCCAGAGTTCTAGCAGCCATCTTGGACACTGAAATGACTTTGGAAAATGAAAGCCACACACAGTGGACCACAAGACAGCAAGAGTCTGGACTCCTCACCCCATGAATCACCATACTAACCCCAACCTGATTTCACCCAGATTTCTTGAAAGAAAAAAATAAATGTCATGTTTAAATAACTTATTTTAGAGCCTTTCATTACTCTGTGCTCACAGCTGTGCCTAGTTCCAACTACTAAAGCCCTTAAGGAATTAAACAGCCAGACTTCCTGGAGTTGTTCAAGACAGGGACATCCAACATCCAATTCTATGAACACAGATGTCCAATTCTCTGCCTCTCGTTTTCTCTCTCTTTTTTTCTCTCTTTTACTCTCTCCCTCCTGTGTAACTTTTTAAAAAATAATGTCAAATTTCACAAATACAAGCAGCACCACACAGAACAGGCCCAGGGTTTGCTAAATCCCTGTTTAGTCCAAGTCTTGATCACCATATATACAGTCTGTTGTAGGTTTCACTATGGATCAGGTAGCATTAGCATTAGCTTATGACTTACTCTGCCCTATAGGATAGAAGAAAACAGTTCTCTGGGTGGGTCCTGCTTTACTTTGACAAGATTAAAATAATGTCTGAAGAGCTCTTAAAGTGTCAGAAAAGATTTCCAAATATAATGTTGACCTTCGTTCACAAAAAGGTACAGATACACTATATAGCGTATCTTCTCCATAAGGGTGTGAAGCATGGAACAGACCTAATATTCTTGTGCTCCTCACTAAAAAATGCATCTCTGTGTTATAAAATAAATGTGTCCTCCTAAAATTTATATGTTGAAGCTCCAACCCCCAGTGTTGTCATATTTGGAGATGAGGCCTCTGAGGAAATCATTAAAGTTAAATAAGGTCATAAGGGACTTCCCTGGTGGCCCAGTGGCTAAGACTCTGTGTGACCAATGAGGGGGATGTGACTTCAATCCCTGGTCAGGGAACTAAGATCTCACATACTGCAACCAAGAGTTCACATGCTGTAACTAAAGATTCTGAGAGCTGCAACTTAAAAACCCACTGCAGCCACATTAATCAATAAAAACAAGGTCATAAGAGTGGGACCCTGATCTGATTAGTGTCCTTATATGAAGAGATACCAGAGACATCTCTTACTCTCATGAGCAATTTTTTGGGTTCTTGGAGGCACCCCTGCTAGGGTGCCTTCTGACTATATCTCCTCCTATGACATGTAGAATGACCAATCATCCTGAATTACCCAGGACTGAAGCATTCCTGGAACTCAAGATTTTTAGTACTAAAACAAGGAGAGTTCTAGGCAAACTTGGACAAGTTGATCACCCTAAGTGGGCAATGTATTCTATCTCCTCCAGTTAACTGCTCCATTTACAGCTCTAGATTTTCTAATAATCCAAACTACACAGATTCTCTCTGTTGAAGTCTCATATCCCTTCTACACAGTCCTCTTGAGAAAGTCAAAAAGTCTCCAGGCAAGCTCTCCCTTTCACATGGCCCACATGTAGTGCAAAAGAAACACTCAAACATCATCTGTCCTGATGGGAGGGACTACAACTTCCTTTGCTCCTCTGCCAAAACTTCTAACTGACCCATTTCTCTCACCCTTACGATTTCCCAGATGTAGTCATATACCTCCACACTTCCCAAAAGCAAGGGGACATATACCAAGCTCTCTGAGTAGTGCCACTGAAGCCTCACTCACCAGACCTGAAGGGGCGAGGGAAAACATAACAATGGCTCTCTCCTAAACTGCTTGTCATGAAATCCTCTCTTTCAAAATCTTCTTTTAAGCCTGAAACTGGTGAAAAGTTCCAACCACTGAAAAATTAGTTCTTGGATTGTGATGACCAAATACAGGAAGCAAGACTGAGCAGAAGCCCTAGAAGCTGCAAGCCCTAGATTCTTACACTAAGAGCCAAGCTTCTCATGGGCTACTCCAGCCAATGACTGACTGCAGCATAGCCAATGAGGCAGGCTCTCTCCTAGGATTCCTCTGACAGTGATTTTGGCTTAAGGATTCTTAACAGCCTTGCTAAATCCTTCTTAGGTTGTGTAGAAGTCTAGGATGCTTCCACTAACCTTCCTTCCCTCTCTCCTTCACTCAGTTTCAGACTTCATCACAGTCTGATGGCTCTGCCAGCCTCCTCTGGCTCCCTCTCCCATTCTCCCTCACAAGTGTTTTCCTCTAATAAAATCTCGCACATTAATTTCATCCTAACAACCATCCCTCAGAGGACCCAGACTAATATGAAGATATTTCCTTCAAAAACATGTATCTGGGCAGCACCTCATGTTGGTGTTTCATAGTTGTTGCACTATAATGCTACATGCAAAACTTCTATTTCAATATCCATTTAGGCTATTGATCATGAATGAAATAGTATGGTAACAGGGAGCACCAGGGAAAATGATGGGATTTTACATTTCTTGTTGTTCAACAATGCCCAGTTTTGTTAAAATATATGTTTAATCTGTAGGAGTACAGAGTGGTTTTTGGCCAGAGTTATCATGGTAGGTGCTGAATGTGTGAGTGCAGATACTATATAAGTGAATCTACCTTTGGGTGGGCAACTGGGCTTGTGCCAGGACTTGGATGAGACGGTTGCTACATGCCACCATGGAATTCCAAAGTAACATCAATGCCAATATTAGCTTCTTTTACTCCTCTACCTTTTCTTCTTCCCCTGATCCTTTCTCATTTTTCTCTTCTTTCCACCACCTTTCCTATTGTGCCACTGCTTTAGAGATCACTAAAAAGCAATATTAGGAAATGGAAATTAGAGAGAAAACAGAGAATGAAGCCTTATTTTGCTTAGTCTGAAAAAGATAAATTGTTTAAATCTATACCCCAAAGAATGCAGAATAAAAATAGCTTCTTACATTTCTTCTCCAAAATGTTAAATACCCCAAATTCCCTCCCCCCATTTTTCTTTAGAAGAAAAACTTCTGGTTATAGTATCTTTTTATACAAAAGTTCTACTGTGTGTGAAAAACAGCAGTTGTTACTCATTTGCCTCATTTTTCCTGTGAGGTTTGTTGACCCAAACTGTATTTTACTCCAACAAAACCTCAACACTCTTCCAAGAAAAGAGGATTCCCCTCTGTGACTTCCACCAAGGCCTGTCATTAGTCAAAAATGTGACAACATATCTTTGTCTCCATTATAATAACAGACAATCAAAAAGGTTTGACTATTTGTCTATATTAAATTTGTAGATATTAAAAGAAATAATATAGCAGATATGAAATAGAATATAAAAAAGATGAAATGATTGCCATTTTTCAAGTATTATCACTGTTAAATNACAACATATCTTTGTCTCCATTATAATAACAGACAATCAAAAAGGTTTGACTATTTGTCTATATTAAATTTGTATATATTAAAAGAAATAATATAGCAGATATGAAATAGAATATAAAAAAGATGAAACGATTGCCATTTTTCAAGTATTATCACTGTTAAATTTTATATATTTGTTAGCGCCTTTTTCTATGCATAATTGTGACCTTAGTGGCTATTCACACTTTGTTATTTGAGGGCTGGTTAATGTAGACATAAGGTCAAAGGATTGATTCTCGGTTACAGTCTAAAGAAATGGAAATCAGAAGAAATAGTTGATTTGGTGGAAAGTTCAATATAACATTTGTCAGCCCTTTGTCAAGGCCAGAGACTATTCAGTGATGGTGACCTCCAGTTGTTTTAACAGTCCTGAATTTACGAGTACCTGACAGGAATTAAAATGTTTCCCTGAGGTGAGTAGCCAGTGTGAGTTTCCTCAGTTAACCTGCGCTGTGAGGTTAAGTGTAGGGTCAAGGATACGAGACAAAGCGAAACCCGAGGTCATTGGGAGAGTGATGGTGACCCGAGCATACATTCAGCTTCCTGCCCACAGTAAAATGCACAAGAGCTGTGACTTGGCCCCACTTCAATGGCAACAGGATGCTGAGCTGAAGGTGAATAGCACTTAGCGGCTTACTAGGATAACAAGCCGGGGAAGGCAATGGCACCCCACCCCAGTACTCTTGCCTGGAAAATCCAATGGACGGAGTAGCCTGGTGGGCTGCAGTCCATGGGATCGCTAACAGTCGGACAGACTGAGCGACTTCACTTTCACTTTTCTCTTTCATGCATTGGAGAAGGAAATGGCAACCCACTCCAGTATTCTTGCCTGGAGAATCTCAGGGATGGGGGAGCCTGGTGGGCTGCCGTCTATGGGGTCACACAGAGTCGGACACGACTGAAGTGACTTAGCAGCAGCAGGATGACAAGCACCAGGGGCTTGAACATTTTAAAATGGAAGCAGGAGAGATTTCAAACACAGGTCCTGCTGCCAAACTGATGAAGTTAGAGCAGTTTCACGGAATATTAGCTCTATGATCTTAAATCACTTCCCCTCTCTTAGCCTTAGCTTCCTCGTATATAAAATGGAAACGGTAATATTTCTTTCTCCTGGGACTGTTGTTGAAGAAGCCATTAAGTGGTATGGCAATGCTGGTGTTAAGCACAATGCCAGACACGTGACTTGTATTACAGGTAGAAGGTTGTCACCAAGTCCCCAACCTTTCCCGGCCACAGACAGCTTCCCTACCGCGCCCGCTCCCGGCAGTCTCTTCACCTCAGTACCTCTCAGCCGAACGCGATCCCTCCGCGATCGCGTCACTTCCGGGGGAATGTGCGTGCGACTCTTCGAAACACCCGGATGCAGTTATCATGGCTGCCATCAGTGAGGGAATCGCGGTGGAGATCAAGTCAAGAGTTGCACACAAAGAAAGCGCTCAGAGTTTGGGACTTCAAGGGAGTCAGTTAAAGGACAAAGGACGAGATCGCTGGGCAGCAAGATGTCCTAAACAGTCCTAGAAACTGCGCCTCTGCGATTCCCATTAACTTGCCGCCAAGTTTTTCTAGCATCTCAGGTGGTAGCAGTAAAAAACCCGGCTGCCAAAGCAGAGTTAATGAGAGAGCCGGGTTTGATCCATGGCTGGGGAAGATCCTCTGGAGAAAAGCATGGCAACCCACTCCAACATTCTTGCCTGGAGAATCCTATGGACAGAGGAGCCTAGCTGGCTATAGTCTGTGGGGGTCCCAAAGAGTCCCATAGGACTGAAGAGATTGAGCACGCACGAAAGTTTTTCCTAGCGGGGTCGCTCCTCTTGGCAGGGTGGGGTCTCGCTTCCTACCCAGCACTTCTTCGTGTGCCGGGATTTTGTTCGGGTAACGCCCTGCTGCCCAGGAGCTTAGTGGGTAGTGCAGTGGCTGGCCGGAGAGGAAAGGGCGTGCGGGAGGCTAGAAGAGGGACAAGTGGGAAGCTCTGGGGACTTCCGAGGCGGCCAAGCTGGGTACGCTCCAGAGTGCAGCCCCGAACTGCCGCCCCCTCTGGAGCCTGGTTCCCTAGAGGCCGACATGCTCCTCACCAATGAGTTCTCAGAATAAACCACAGGACTGTACTCTGCCGACCCATCTTAGCAGTAGACTTTGATCCTCGAAAATATCTGGGATATGTAGAATGTGATTTTTTTTTTTTAAACATCCCAAATACAAGCAAACTAGTAAGTTTAACAGGGAAAGTTCGCATGTTGAGTCACGTGGTGGTTTTCTTTTAACGTTTAAATTTGGATAATAAATGCTTGTGACATTTTTACCGAAAGCATTCTTTTAAAATGAGCGGCATAAGAAAACAGGCTTATATTTAAAGTACTCAGAATTGTTTGAAAGTTGCTGCTGCGCAGTTATGATGAAACAGAATTCTGCCTCAAGACAAGGCTTTAACTGCTAAAAGCTTCAGAAAATGCAACAGTAATTCTAGGTGGTGTACATATATTAGAGTTAGTTCTTTCACAGAGTGCCCTATAGGTTTTGTCATCGAGTGAAACAGGAACAGATGTGAGTTGATAAACATTTCCTAGTAGTTAAAATTATTTTTTTAATGCTTAACTGTGTTTGTATTGGATTCAGAATCTCAGTTAAAACCACTTTTATTTGTTTGAAATACGTAATGAGCTGATAATGTGTAAACACAGAATATTACTATCTTTATAGAAACAAAAATACATATTTAAACATATTAAAGCAGGTTGAGTCTAATATAAGGGGGTTTTATTTTTTGGAGCAATTTGATACAGATTTTATTCACTTTTCAACAATCAAATCAGTCTTCTGTGTTCATTGCTTGTGAAGCAGTTTTACTGAAGCATCATTCAGGGAAAGAACATTGCCAAAACTTTTATAAAATAACTCTTGTCTTAATTGAATCTTACAGCCCAAATTTTCACTTCCCAGCCACATAAACAAGAAAGTTATATAACTTCTGGTTAAAAATAATCAAATCAAACCCCAGGTTGTAGTTTACACATAATTGGAAGGGTTCCAGAAATAATAAAACAACAAGGTTATTTGAGAATGTGTTATAATTTGAATTTTCACTTAAAGTGTCAAAATTAGAAGAGCTGACCTAGAAAAGTCTTAAAAATGAAGAAGAAAAGAAATGTGAATATCTACCACCCCTCTAAATATTCTGTCATTTGAACAGAAAATAAAATGACATTAGAAAGCACCTGAGATTTGTTTTTACGATTACATACTGTGTGCAAAGCGCTGAGTTGATATTGGATGAGAAAGTGCTTTGTGATATATAAAGTAATATATAAATCATGAAGTTATTACTCTCATTCTTCTGGCAAAGTCATGTCTCCCTGTGCTGTATTTTAAGCTCCAGACCCTTTTGTTTTTACACTAGTATTAATAGGTATGGTTGTAATAGTATTTTGAAGGAACTGAAAATGAATGCTCTGTTAATGCATTTTAAATGTTTTCCCTTGTTTATATTTATCTGAGATTGTGTTCATAAACACATTTGTACATGTTAGAGTAGTTTGATGGTCATGGATAGGGGTATATTCTTACTTTTTGCTTTTTGTGTGATTTCTTACAGGTAGGTCTCCTGGTTTCTTGGCACAGTGCCACATGGACCTGACAAAGCATTCTTAAGATGGAAATTTTTATTACGCTAATCAGTTCAAACACTTGACCTATCTGTTTAGTTTTCCAATATTTAAATCAAGCAATTAGATATGGGATGAGTGCAGTTGTGTGGTAGTTTAAACATTCTTTTGCATTACCTTTCTTTGGGATTGGGATGAAAACTGACCTTTTCCAGTCCTGTGGTCACTGCTGAGTTTTCCAGATTTGCTGGCATATTGAGTGCAGCACTTTAACAGCATCATCTTTTAGGATTTGAAATAGCTCAGCTAGAATTCCAGCACCTCCACTACCACACAACTGCACTCGTTTAACACTCTAGTAAAGTAATGTTCAAAATTTTCCAAGCCGGGCTTCAGCAATACGTGAACCATGAACTTCAGCATGTTGAAGCTGGTTTTAGAAAAGGCAGAGGAACCAGAGATCAAATTGCCAACATCCTCTGGATCATGGAAAAAGCAAGAGTTCCAGAAAAATATCTACTTCTGCATTATTGACTATGCCAAAGCCTTTGACTGTGTGGATCACTATAAACTGTGGAAAATTCTGCAGGAGATGGGAATATGAGACCACCTGACCTGCCTCTTGAGAAACCTGTATGCAGGTCAGGAAGCAACAGTTAGAACCAGACATGGAACAGCAGACTGGTTCCAAATAGGAAAAGGAGTACGTCAAGGCTGTATATTGTCACCCTGCTTATTTAACTTATATGCAGACTCCATCATGAGAAATGCAGGGCTGGAAGAAGCACAAGCTGGAATCAAGATTGCCAGGAGAAATATCAATAACCTCAGATATGACACCACCCTTATTGCAGAAAGTGAAGAAGAACTAAAGAGCCTCTTGATGAAAGTGAAAGAGGAGAGTGAAAAAGCTGGCTTAAAGCTCAACATTCAGAAAACTAAGATCATGGCATCTGGTCCTATCACTTCATGGCAAATAGATGGGGAAGCAGTGGAAACAGTGGCTGACTTTATTTTGGGGGGGCTCCAAAATCACTGCAGATGGTGACTGCAGCCATGAAATTAAAAGATGTTTACTCCTTGGAAGGAAA
>SJYX01023081.1:519013-552746 GCA_006410675.1 Oreotragus oreotragus
TATGGGTTTTCCAGTAGTCATATATGGATGTGAGAGTTGGACCATAAAGAAAGCTGAGCGCCAAAGAATTGATGCTTTTGAATTGTGGTGTTGAAGAAGACTCTTGAGAGTCTTGAGTCCCTTGAGTCCAAGGGACTGCAAGGAGATCCAACCAGTCCATCCTAAAGGAGATCAGTCCTGGGTGTTCATTGGAAGGATTGATGTTGAAGCTGAAACTGCAATACTTTGGCCACCTGATGCGAAGAGCTGACTCATTTCAAAAGACCCTGATGCTGGGAAAGATTGAGGGCAGGAGGAGAAGGGGATGACAGAGGATGAGATGGTTGGATGGCATCACTGACTCAATGGACATGAGTTTGAGTAAGCTCCGGGAGTTGGCAATGGACAGGGAAGCCTGGCACGCTGCAGTCCATGGGGTTACATGACTGAGTGACTGAACTGAACTGAACTACATGTGGGCTTCATAGAGTGAGCAGTATTTGTGGGATATTTGATGATAATTTTATTTCCTACCAAATGTAAAGTTTGATCTCAAATAGTTAACTTTTTTTGAGCCCTTACCATATGCTAATCTCTGTGTTAAGTACTATACATGCATTATCTCACTTAATACTTAACAGTAACACGTTAGTTAGGTCTATTAAACTTGCTGTTTTACAGATGGAGAAATGAGGCAAAGAGGGATTAAGATCTTTGCCCATGGTCCCAAAATTATAGCCATGTTCTAGAGACTTTCCTTCCATTACCTAAACCCTTAGAAGAAAACTGAGAATGGAACTCAGACCTGGACTCTAGTTTTATCCATTGTGCTTTGTGAATTAGGGCAAATCATTTAACCTCTATGACTTCCATTCTCCTCTGCTGTAATAAATGAACACTTCGAACTATTATATTTTATTGAATCCTGAATCATCAAAAATCCTTAAAAGGGTAACTTCACCAACATCTCTTGGATGTTCTTCTAAACCCGTGACACTCATTCCCTAAGCTTTGATGCACATGTGCAGGCAGTGACAACTCTCTGGCTCCCTGGTCTGACCACACTATAATATGTGACTGATACCAGTGATGCCAAAATGTAAAATAATGTGCATCTTGGAACTGATGACAGTAGATGATCTCTGAGCTCCTTTTCAACCCCAGTTCTATGACATCTGTGGCTTTGTAACATTTTATTTCTAGTTTATATATTTTTTAATGTAAGTGATTCAAGATAAAGCATACCAAAACACTTCTTGGTAGTAGAAAAGTAAGAACCAAGTTTGTCTTTTTCACCTTTGAATCCCCAATACCTAGAGCAATGCATGTAGTAAATACTCAATAAATATTTACTGAATGAATTAAGCAAATCATCTTTTCATATTACAAATGTAGCTTTTAAAAAATTGTGTTTTATTTGAAGTTGCTGTAAAATATAATAGTATTAGCAGTAAAAAAAAAATATTTCTCTAACTTTTTTTAATGCAGAAGTGCACTGTTAAAAAATAGTGATCTTTCTTTTCAGACATCTTTTCTGTTTACTGTTGTTGATTGTCATCAAATCTGGTGTGTGTGTGTGTGTGTTTTTATTTCAATGAAGTATAGTTGATTCACAATGTTGTGTTAATTTGGAGTATGTTTTGTTTCTTGAAGAGGATGTTGAACATTGAGATGCCAACANTTGTCATCAAATCTGGTGTGTGTGTGTGTGTGTTTTTATTTCAATGAAGTATAGTTGATTCACAATGTTGTGTTAATTTGGAGTATGTTTTGTTTCTTGAAGAGGATGTTGAACATTGAGATGCCAACATATAGGCTTATTAACAAGGAATCATAGAGATCTTCATTTTAACAGAAGTTGGAATATGGTATTTGATGTGTTTATTAATTTTTTGAGTATTCTAGAGGTGCTTACGGGGAAGGCAATGGTACCCCACCCCAGTACTCTTGCCTGGAAAATCCAATGGACGGAGTAGCCTGGTGGGCTGCCGTCCATGGGGTCGCTAACAGTCGGACAGACTGAGCGACTTCACTTTCACTTTTCTCTTTCATGGATTGGAGAAGGAAATGGCAACCCACTCCAGTGTTCTTGCCTGGAGAATCCCAGGGACGGGGGAGCCTGGTGGGCTGCCGTCTATGGGTTCGCACAGAGTCGGACACGACTGAAGTGACTTAGCAGCAGAGGTGCTTAAGCATGCCATTCTTCCAAATGTTCAAATAAGTCTGAGTTATGAGTGATGAAAATAAACTATAACTGCACCATATTTTGAATGGGCAGAAAACCGTTTTTTAAGTTTGGAGGTGGGCAAGTGTAAAATAATGTAACTAAAGAAATTACTCCAACTATATTTATACTATGTCTAAGGATGTCTGTATTTTCAGTTAGAACCAGGAAGGGGAGTACAGGGATCATTATAGAATTGTATAGACTGTTCTCTGGAGATCAGCTAAGTGTTCTGCTGTAGCCAGAAAAGCCATCAAAGTATGAGGTAGCATGAAAGGCATTTAGGAAAATCAGCAAACAGTATCTTACCTGAAACAACCAAGTGGTCTGTCTAAACATGAGACACATGCAGTTGTTTTATTTTCATGATGGACAGATTCAGAATGTTCAAAATCCTTTCAGTTCTTTCAGTTCTTTTTCTTTTTTTTTTGGCTGCACAGCTTGTGAGATCTTAGTTTCCTGACTGGGAATTGAACCTGGGCCCTTGGGCAATGACAGTTAGGACCACTGGACTGCCAGGGAATTCCCTCAATTCTTAAATATAACTATAGCTATAATTTTCCTCACAGAATTCTGGAAAGTCTGTATGCCTATATATCTAACTTATAAGACTGAATACTAATATTCCTAAATAGGAATAAAGTCACTTACATAGCTAGTAAAATTCCTCTCAGTAAAATAAACTCTTTGTATATAATTAAGCACATTATTACTGAATAAATGTTAACCAGTAACTTCTCTGAATCTCTACAATCAGTTTGTTTTTTACAGGACCCTTTTAAACAGAAAATACTTTTAAAATTCCTTTATAGGTTACTGCTTGTGTGCTAGTGATATCCTAGGATATATTCCCTTTATTTTGCATATTTTCTATATCTTTAAGAATTTATATCAAATATAATGATTTGGAAAATTGGCATTTGGCAAGAATCTCAGTAACACAAAATAATAAAATCAGAAAGGCACAAGACACTTAAAAGGAGGACTAGAAACAAAACTTTTAAGGCTTTTCATATTATTTACCTTCAGCAAATGTGAATTTATAAGCATTGCATTTAATCTCTAAGGCAAGTAAATTCTTTAAAAGTTTTTAGAGAACAAAGAATATAAATGGAATGGAATGCTAATTTAAGACAGTCTTGGTTCTAGTTTAGTATATTGAAGGGAAAGGGTTTTACAAATTCCCTAATAACTTTATTCCTCAGATTCCATTTTTTTTTCCTTTGAGGTCTCAGCCATGAATTCTTTTCATATGGAGTATTCATAAATTTATCCCACAAGTTAGTGAAGAAATATTACACTTCCTTTCTAACCTAATCAGTCTTTATAGTTAATTGCTCAAATGCTTATGGCCTGTTTTAACTGGCAGAACATTATTTTTATACTCTGCCTCCTAATTTGGTGACTGTGAGAAGTCTGTTGTTTAACAAATGACACTCATGAAGTGCTTACTCGGGGTTAAGAGATAAACATGAAAGATGAAACACCTTGTGGCAGCCCTGGCAGTACCTATGTAAGAGTGATGTTTAAACCCAAGTGTGATGATGATCCATCCTGTGATGAAGGTGTGCATGGAGTAGGGAGAGACACTGATGATTCTTCCCAGAAGTTCCAGAGCATATTAAAATTTGGGGCAGGGGGAGAGGTGCTTCACAGAGCTTTGCTACTTTGAAGTGCCAGGCTCCTTTGAGGAGACACTAAACATGGTGGCTGTGTTTCTCAGTAAGGACGGTGTTAACATAGGAGAGGACAGGTCATCACTACTGGGTCCTCAGCATTGCAAGATATTTAGCAACCTTGTATCTGTGGTCTTTTTCCCACCAACTCCCTGGGGTCAGGAGGCACCTATGGCTTCCTCCCTCCCCAGTTCTCATCTTTATATGTGCTCACATTGACTATCACCTTCTAACTCTTTGTGTTCATGTCTTTCTCATTCATTTCCTTTCATTAACCAAAGACTTTGCTATCTGGTTTTCAGTTTCCCTTCTTTCCCCAAGTCCACCTTTAAGCTAGGTGACTGAAAATTCCATATGGGTTACCCAGCCAATGGGGCTTCCCTGGTGACTCAGTGATAAAGAATTCACCTGCCAATGCAGGAGATGTCGGTTTGATCCCTGGGTTGGGAAGATCCCCTGGAAAAGGAAATGACAACCCCTCCAGTATTCTTTATTTGTTGTTTTCTTTTTTAAAAAACTTATTTTTAAAATTTATCATCTTTAGCTATATCAGGCCTCAGGATCTTCGCTGCAGCATACAGGCTTTTCTCTAGTTGTGGCACACAGGCTCAGTTGCCCTGCGACTTGGGGATCTGAGTTCCCCGACCAGGAATTGAACTCATGTCCCCTGCATGGGAAGGTAGACTCTTAACCACTGGACCACCAGGGAAGTCCCAACTTATTTATTTTTAGTTGAAGGATAATTGTTTTACAGTATTGTGTTGGTTTCTGCCATACATCAACATGAATCAGCCTTGGGGGTACATATGTTCCCCTCCTTCTTGAACCATCATCCCACCTCCCACCACATCACACTCCTCTAGGTTGTTACAGAACACCTATTTGAGCTCCCTGAGTCATATAGCAAATTCCCACTGGCCATCTATGTTATATATGGTAGTGCTTATTTTTCCATGCTATTCTCTCCATTCGTCCCACCTTCTTCTTCCCCACCTGCCCCACCTCCCCATGTCCAAAAGTCTGTTCTTTATCTCTGCATCTCCAGTGCTGCCCTGCAAATAGGTTCATCAGTAGCATCTTTCTAGATTCCATACATATGCATTAATGTACAATATTTGCTTTTCTCTTTCTGACTTACTTCACTCTCTATAATACGGTCTAGGTTCATCCACCTCATAAGCACTTACTCAAATGCCTTCCTTTTTATGGCTAAATTTCCATTGCATTTATGCACCACAGCTTCTTTATTCATTCATCTGTCAATGGACATCTAGGTTGTTTCCATGTCCTAGCTATTGTAAATAGTGCTGCAATGAACATTGGGATACATGTGTCTGTTTCAAAAGTTATGGTTTTCTCAGGGTATGTGCCCAGTAGTGGGATTGTTAGGTCATATGGTAGTTTTAGGGCTTCCCCAGGAGCCACCCACGCCCAAGGCCAAGGCCGGCGGCTGGGAGGAGCAACCCGAGGAGCAGTGGCTGCGCAGATGCAAGAGGGCCTAGAGGAGCTATCCTACCTTGAAGGTCAGGAACGGTGGCGGTAAGGAGACACCCCTCGTCCAAGGTAAGGAGCAGCGGCTGTGCTTTGCTGGAGCAGCCGTGAAGAGATACCCCACGCCCAAGGTAAAAGAAACCCAAGTAAGATGCTAGGTGTTGCAAGAGGGCATCAGAGGGCAGACACACTGAAACCATACTCACAGAAAACTAGTCAATCTAACCACACTAGGACCACAGCCTTGTCTAACTCAATGAAACCAAGCCATGCCTGCAGGGCAACCCAAGATGGGCAGGTCATGGTGGAGAGGTCTGACAGAATGTGGTCCACTGGAAAAGGGAATGGCAAGCCACTTCAGTATTCTTGCCTTGAGAACCCCATGAACAGTATGAAAAGGCAAAATGATAGGATACCAAAAAAGGAACTCCCTAGGTCTTTAGGTGCCCAGTATGCTAATGGAGATCAGTGGAGAAATAACTCCAGAAAGAATGAAGGGATGGAGCCAAAGCAAAAACAATACCCAGTTGTGCATGTGACTGGTGATAGAAGCAAGATCCGATGCTGTAAAGAGCAATATTGCATAGGAACCTGGAATGTCAGGTCCATGAATCAAGGCAAATTGGAAGTGGTCAAACAAGAGATGGCAAGGGTGAACGTCGACATTCTAGGAATCAGCGAACTAAAATGGACTGGAATGGGTGAATTTAACTCAGATGACCATTATATCTACTACTGCGGGCAGGAATCCCTCAGAAGAAATGGAGTAGCCATCATGGTCAACAAAAGAGTCCGAAATGCAGTACTTGGATGCAATCTCAAAAACGACAGAATGATCTCTGTTCGTTTCCAAGGCAAACCATTCAATATCACAGTTATCCAAGTCTATGCCCCAACCAGTAATGCTGAAGAAGCTGAAGTTGAACGGTTTTATGAAGACCTACAAGACCTTGTAGAACTAACACCCAAAAAAGATGTCCTTTTCATTATAGGGGACTGGAATGCTAAAGTAGGAAGTCAAGAAACACCTGGAGTAACAGGCAAATTTGGCCTTGGAATGCGGAATGAAGCAGGGCAAAGACTAATAGAGTTTTGCCAAGAAAATGCACTGGTCATAGCAAACACCCTCTTCCAGCAACACAAGAGAAGACTCTACACATGGACATCACCAGATGGTCAACACCGAAATCAGATTGATTATATTCTTTGCAGCCAAAGATGGAGAAGCTCTATACAGTCAACAAAAACAAGACCAGGAGCTGACTGTGGCTCAGATCATGAACTCCTTATTTCCAAATTCAGACTTAAATTGAAGAAAGTAGGGAAAACCGCTAGACCATTCAGGTATGACCTAAATCAAATCCCTTATGATTATACAGTGGAAGTGAGAAATAGATTTAAGGGCCTAGATCTGATAGACAGAGTTCCTGATGAACTATGGAATGAGGTTCGTGACATTGTACAGGAGACAGGGATCAAGACCATCCCCATGGAAAAGAAATGCAAAAAAGCAAAATGGCTGTCTGGAGAAGCCTTACAAATAGCACTGAAAAGAAGAGAGGCGAAAAGCAAAGGAGAAAAGAAAAGATATAAGCATCTGAATGCAGAGTTCCAAAGAATAGCAAGAAGAGATAAGAAAGCCTTCTTCAGCAATCAATGCAAAGAGATAGAGGAAAACAACAGAATGGGAAAGACTAGAGATCTCTTCAAGAGAATTGGAGATACCAAGGGAACATTTCATGCAAAGATGGGCTCGATAAAGGATAGAAATGGTATGGACCTAACAGAAGCAGAAGATATTAAGAAGAGGTGGCAAGAATACACAGAAGAACTGTACAGAAAAGATCTTCACGACCCAGATAATCATGAGGATGTGATCACTAATCTAGAGCCAGACATCTTGGAATGTGAAGTCAAGTGGGCCTTAGAAAGCATCACTAAGAACAAAGCTAGTGGAGGTGATGGAATTCCCGTTGAGCTGTTTCAAATCCTGGAAGATGATGCTGTGAAAGTGCTGCACTCAATATGCCAGCAAATTTGGAAAACTCAGCAGTGGCCACAGGACTGGAAAAGGTCAGTTTTCATTCCAATTCCAAAGAAAGGCAATGCCAAAGAATGCTCAAACTACCGCACAATTGCACTCATCTCACACGCTAGTAAAGTAATGCTCAAAATTCTCCAAGCCAGGCTTCAGCAATATGTGAACCGTGAACTCCCTGATGTTCAAGCTGGTTTTAGAACAGGCAGAGGAACCAGAGATCAAATTGCCAACATCCGCTGGATCATGGAAAAAGCAAGAGAGTTCCAGAAAAACATCTATTTCTGCTTTATTGACTATGCCAAAGCCTTTGACTGTGTGGATCACAATAAACTGTGGAAAATTCTGAAAGAGATGGGAATACCAGACCACCTAACCTGCCTCTTGAGAAATCTGTATGCAGGTCAGGAAGCAACAGTTAGAACTGGACATGGAACAACAGACTGGTTCCAAATAGGAAAAGGAGTACGTCAAGGCTGTATATTGTCTCCCTGCTTATTTAACTTATATGCAGAGTACATCATGAGAAACGCTGGACTGGAAGAAACACAAGCTGGAATCAAGATTGCCGGGAGAAATATCAATAACCTCAGATATGCTGATGACACCACCCTTATGGCAGAAAGTGAGGAGGAGCTAAAAAGCCTCTTGATGAAAGTGAAGGAGGAGAGCGAAAAAGTTGGCTTAAAGCTCAACATTCAGAAAACGAAGATCATGGCATCTGGTCCCATCACTTCATGGGAAATAGATGGAGAACAGTGGAAACAGTGTCAGACTTTATTTTTTTGGGCTCCAAAATCACTGCAGATGGTGACTGCAGCCATGAAATTAAAAGACGCTTACTCCTTGGAAGAAAAGTTATGACCAACCTAGATAGTATATTCAAAAGCAGAGATATTACTTGACCAACTAAGGTCCGTCTAGTCAAGGCTATGGTTTTTCCTGTGGTCATGTATGGATGTGAGAGTTGGACTGTGAAGAAGGCTGAGCACTGAAGAATTGATGCTTTTGAATTGTGGTGTTGGAGAAGACTCTTGAGAGTCGTTTGGACTGCAAGGAGATCCAACCAGTCCATTCTGAAGGAGATCAATCCTGGGATTTCTTTGGAAGGAATGATGCTAAAGCTGAAACTCCAATACTTTGGCCACCTCATGAGAAGAGTTGACTCATTGGAAAAGACTCTGATGCTGGGAGGGATTAGGGGCAGGAGGAGAAGGGGACGACCAAGGATGAGATGGCTGGATGGCATCACGGACTCGATGGATGTGAGTCTGAGTGAACTCCGGGAGTTGGTGATGAACAGGGAGGCCTGGCGTGCTGCAATTCATAGGGTCGCAAAGGGTCGGACACGACTGAGCGACTGAACTGAACTGAACTGATCTGTGAGCTCTGCTGGGTGTGTTTGGGAAGGGGTTTAGAGATCAACTTGCATCCTTTTTGGCCATATCACCCTTCCTTGCTCATTCCTAACTTCCTGCTTAACACCATGAATTGTTGTATACCAAATGCCATGGACAGAGGAACCTGGTGGGCTGCAGTTCATGGGGTCGCTAAGAGTGGGACACGACTGAATGACTTATCTTTCTTTCTTTCTCTTTCCAGTACCTCAGCAGTAAAGAATCCACCTGCAATGCAGGAGCCACAGGAGCTGCGGGTTTGAGCATTGGATCAGGAAGATCCCCTGGAAGAGGGCATGGCAACCCACTCCAGTATTCTTACCTGAGAATCTCATGGGCAGAAGAGCCTGGCAGGCTACAGTCCATAGGGTCATAAAGAGTCGGTCATGACTGAAGCGACTTAGCACATATGCACACACATGGTAATTTTATTCCTAATTTTTAAAGGAATCTCCATACTGTCTTCCATAGTGGTTGTATCAATTTACATTCCCACCAACAGTGCAAGAGGGTTCCTTCCCTTTTCTCCACACCCTGTCCAGCATTTATTGTTTGTAGAACTTTTTGATAATGGCCATTCTGACACGTGTGAGGTGATATCTCATTGTAGTTTTGATTTGCATTTCTCTAATAATGAGCGATGTTGACCATCTTTTCATGTTTATTTGCCATCTGTATCTCTTCTTTGGAGACATGTCTATTTAGGTCTTTTGCTCACTTTTTGATTGGACTGTTCTTCTGATATTAAGTTGAATGAACTGCTTGTGAAGTTTGGAAATTAATCCTTTGCCAATTGTTTCATTTGGTATTATTTTCTCCTGTTCTGGGGGTTGTTGCTTCACCTTGTTTAAAGTTTCCCTTCCTGTGCAATAGCTTTTAAGTTTAAATAGAAATATAAACCACTGGAACAAGATAGAAAGCCCAGAGATAAACCCACGCACCTAGGGGCACCTTACCTTTGACAAAAAAAGCAAGAATATACAGTGGAGAAAAGATAGTCTCTTCAATAAGTGGTGCTGGGAAAACTGGACAGCTACATGTACATGAATGAATTTGGAATACTTCCTAACACCATATACAAAGATAAACTCAAAATGGATTGACGACCTAAATATAAGACCAGAAACTATAAAACTCTTAGGAGGAAAACATAGGCAGAACAGTCTATGGCATAAATCAGAGCAAAAATCCTCTATGACCCACCTACTAGAGTAATGAAACTAAAAACAAAAATAAACAAGTGGGACTCCTCCAGTATTCTTACTTGGAAAATCCCATGAAGAGAGGAGCCTGGCATGCTACAGTCCATGGGATGGCAAAAGAGTCAGACAGGACTTAGATACTAAACAACAACAAACCCAGCCAATATTCTGGCCTCTCACTTGCTTGTCCTCTTTAAATTCAATGACCTTTACCTTTCTGTGAAGCCAGTCACTACCTTCTGCCCATTTTCCCAACTTTCTAACTGAATAACTTCCAGTGCATCTATACTTCAGCTTCAAGGACTCCAGGCCCTTGATTGCACTATTCTTTCTCTGCTAGTTTCTTCTGCTTTCCACTTCCCATCACTTCAGAGACTACAGTCTTGCACTCTTGTCCTTTGGTTGCATCTATCCAATAAAACCCAACCCAACATCAGAAATAATAATAATAGCTAACATGGACTCTATACAGTCAGCAAAAACAAGACCAGGAGCTGACTGTGGTTCAGATCATGAACTTCTTATTGCTAAATTCAGACTTAAATTGAAGAAAGTAGGAAAAACCACTAGACCATTCAGGTATGATCTAAATCAAATCCCTTATAATTGTAGACTGGAAGTGACAAATAGATTCAAGTGATTGGATCTGATAGAATGTCTGAAGAACTATGGAAAGAGGTTTGTAACGTTGTACAGGAGACTGATCAAAACCATCCCCAAGGAAATTAACAATAACACAGTAATAGTGGGAGACTTTAATACCCCACTCACACCTATGGATAGATCAACAGAAAATTAACAAGGAAACACAAACTTTAAATGATACAATAAGCCAGTTAGACCTAACTGATATCTATAGGACATTTCACCCCAAAACAATGAATTTCACCTTTTTCTCAAGTGCACATGGAACCTTCTCCAGGATAGATCACATCCTGGGCCATAAATCTAGCCTTGGTAAATTCAAAAAATTGAAATCATTCCAAGCATCTTTTCTGACCACAATTCAGTAAGATTAGATCTCAATTACAGGAGAAAAAATATTAAAAATTCCAACATATGGAGGCTGAACAACACGCTGCTAAAAAATAACCAACAAATCACAGAATAAATCAAAATATGCATATAAATGAATGAAAATGAAAACACAACAACCCCAAACCTGTGGGACACTGTAAAAGCAGTGCTAAGGGGAAAGTTCATAGCAATATAGGCATACCTCAAGAAACAAGAAAAAAGTCAAATAAATAACCTAACTCTACACCTAAAGCAACTAGAAAAGGAAGAAATGGAGAACCCCAGAGTTAGTAGAAGGAAAGAAATCTTAAAAATTAGGGCAGAAATAAATGCAAAAGAAACAAAAGAGACCATAGCAAAAATCAACAAAGCCAAAAGCTGGTTTTTTGAAAAGATAAATAAAATTGACAAACCATTAGCCAGACTCATCAAGAAACAAAGGGAGAAAAATCAAATCAATAAAATCAGAAATGAAAATGGAGAGATCACAACAGACAACACAGAAATACAAAGAATCATAAGAGACTACTATCAGCAATTATATGCCAATAAATTGGACAACGTGGAAGAAATGGACAAATTCTTAGAAAAATACAACTTTCCAAAACTGAACCAGGAAGAAATAGAAAATCTTAACAGACCCATCACAAGCACGGAAATTGAAACTGTAATCAGAAATCTTCCAGCAAACAAAAGCCCAGGTCCAGACGGCTTCACAGCTGAATTCTACCAAAAATTTCGAGAAGAGCTAACACCTATCCTACTCAAACTCTTCCAGAAAATTGCAGAGGAAGGTAAACTTCCAAACTCATTCTATGAGGCCACCATCACCCTAATACCAAAACCTGACAAAGATGCCACAAAAAAAGAAAACTACAGGCCAATATCACTGATGAACATAGATGCAAAAATCCTCAACAAAATTCTAGCAATCAGAATCCAACAACACATTAAAAAGATCATACACCATGACCAAGTAGGCTTTATCCCAGGAATGCAAGGATTCTTCAATATTCGCAAATCAATCAATGTAATTCACCACATTAACAAATTGAAAAATAAATGCCATATGATTATCTCAATAGATGCAGAGAAGGCCTTTGATAAAATTCAACATCCATTTATGATAAAAACTCTCCAGAAAGCAGGAATAGAAGGAACATACCTCAACATAATAAAAGCTATATATGACAAACCCACAGCAAACATTATCCTCAATGGTGAAAAATTGAAAGCATTTCCCCTAAAGTCAGGAACAAGACAAGGATGTCCACTTTCACCGCTACTATTCAACATAGTTCTGGAAGTTTTGGCCACAGCAATCAGAGCAGAAAAAGAAATAAAAGGAATCCAAATTGGAAAAGAAGAAGTAAAACTCTCACTGTTTGCAGATGACATGATCCTCTACATAGAAAACCCTAAAGACTCCACCAGAAAATTACTAGAGCTAATCAATGAATATAGTAAAGTTGCAGGATATAAAATCAACACACAGAAATCCCTTGCATTCCTATACACTAATAATGAGAAAGTAGAAAACGAAATTAAGGAAACAATTCCATTCACCATTGCAACGAAAAGAATAAAATACTTAGGAATATATCTACCTAAAGAAACTAAAGACTTATATATAGAAAACTATAAAACACTGATGAAAGAAATCAAAGAGGACACTAATAGATGGAGAAATATACCATGTTCATGGATTGGAAGAATCAATATAGTGAAAATGAATATATTACCCAAAGCAATCTACAGATTCAATGCAATCCCTATCAAGCTACCAGCGGTATTTTTCACAGAACTAGAACAAATAATTTCAAGATTTGTATGGAAATACAAAAAACCTCGAATAGCCAAAGCAATTTTGAGAAAGAAGAATGGAACTGGAGGAATCAACTTACCTGACTTCAGGCTCTACTACAAAGCCACAGTCATCAAGACAGTGTGGTACTGGCACAAAGACAGAAATATAGATCAATGGAACAAAATAGAAAGCCCAGAGATAAATCCACACACATATGGACACCTTATCTTTGACAAAGGAGGCAAGAATATACAATGGAGTAAAGACAATCTCTTTAACAAGTGGTGCTGGGAAAACTGGTCAACCACTTGTAAAAGAATGAAACTAGATCACTTTCTAACACCACACACAAAAATAAACTCAAAATGGATTAAAGATCTAAATGTAAGACCAGAAACTATAAAACTCCTAGAGGAGAACATAGGCAAAACACTCTCCGACATAAATCACAGCAGGATCCTCAATGATCCGCCTCCCAGAATACTGGAAATAAAAGCAAATATAAACAAATGGGATCTAATTAAAATTAAAAGCTTCTGCACAACAAAGGAAACTATAAGCAAGGTGAAAAGACAACCCTCTGAATGGGAGAAAATAATAGCAAATGAAGCAACTGACAAACAACTAATCTCAAAAATATACAAGCAACTTATACAGCTCAATTCCAGAAAAATAAACGACCCAATCAAAAAATGGGCCAAAGAACTAAATAGACATTTCTCCAAAGAAGACATACGGATGGCTAACAAACACATGAAAAGATGCTCAACGTCACTCATTATCAGAGAAATGCAAATCAAGACCACAATGAGATACCACTTCACACCAGTCAGAATGGCTGCGATCCAAAAGTCTGCAAGCAATAAATGCTGGAGAGGGTGTGGAGAAAAGGGAACCCTCTTACACTGTTGGTGGGAATGCAAACTAGTACAGCCACTATGGAGAACAGTGTGGAGATTCCTTAAGAAATTGCAAATAGAACTGCCTTATGACCCAGCAATCCCACTGCTGGGCATACACACCGAGGAAACCAGAATTGAAAGAGACACATGTACCCCAATGTTCATCGCAGCACTGTTTATAATAGCCAGGACATGGAAGCAACCTAGATGTCCATCAGCAGATGAATGGATAAGAAAGCTGTGGTACATATACACAATGGAGTATTACTCAGCCATTAAAAAGAATACATTTGAATCAGTTCTAATGAGGTGGATGAAACTGGAGCCTATTATACAGAGTGAAGTAAGCCAGAAAGAAAAACACCAATACAGTATGCTAACACATATATATGGAATTTAGAAAGATGGTAATGATAACCCTGTATGCGAGACAGCAAAAGAGACACAGATGTAAAGAACAGCCTTTTGGACTCTGTGGGAGAAGGCGAGGGTGGGATGATTTGAGAGAATAGCATTAAAACATATATATTATCATATGTGAAACAGACTGCCAGTCCAGGTTTGATGCATGAGACAGGGTGCTCAGGGTTGGTGCACTGGAATAACTCTGAGTGATGGGATGAGGAGGGAGATGGGAGGAGGGTTAAGGATGGGGAACACGTGTACACCTATGGCAGATTCATGTTGATGTATGGCAAAATCAATACAATATTGTAAAGTAATTAGCCTCCAATTTAAATAAATTTAAATGAAAACAACAAAAAAACTATCCCCAAGGGAAAAACAATGGAAAATGGTTGTCAGAAGAGTCCTTACAAATAGCTAAGAAAAGAAGATAAGAGAAAGGAAAAGAAGAAAATGAAAGATATATCCACCTGAATGCACCGTTCCAAAGAATAGCAAGGAGAGATAACAAAGCCTTACTCAGTGATCAATGCAAAGAAATAGAGGAAAACAATAGAATGGGAAAGACTAGAGATCTCTTCAAGAAAATTAGAAATACCATGGGAACAATTCATGCAAAGATGGGCACAATAAAGGACAGATATAGTATGGACCTAACAGAAGCAGAAGATACTAAGAAGAGGTGGCAAGAATACAGAGAACTATACATAAAAGATCTTCATGACCCAGATAACCAGGATGGTGTAATCACTCACCTAGAGCCAGACATCCTGGAGTGCAAAGTCAAGTGGGCCTTAAGAAGCATTACTATGAACAAAGCTAGTGGAGGCGATGGAATTCCAGTTGACCTATTTCAAATCCTAAAAGATGATGCTGTGAAAGTGTTGCACTCAATATGCCACAAATTTGGAAAACTCAGCAGTGGCCACAGGACTGGAAAAAGTCAATTTTCATCCCAATCCCAAAGACAGGCAATGCCAAAGAATATTCATACTACTGCACAATTGCACTCATCTCACATGCTAGCAAAGTAATGCTCAAAATTCTCCAAGCCAGGCTTCAACAGTATGTGAACCAAGAACTTCCAGATGTTCAAGCTGAATTTAGAAAAGGCAGAGGAACCAGAGATCAAATTGTCAACATCCATTGGATCATAGAAAAAGCAAGAGATTGCCAGGAAAACATCTTCTTCTGCTTCTTTGAGTACGCTAAAGCCTTTGACTGTGTGGATCACAATAAACTGGAAAATTCTGAAAGAGATGGGAATACCAGAACACCTCACCTGCCTCCTGAGAAATGTGTATGCAAGTCAAGAAGCAACCATTAGAACCGAACATGGAACAACAGACTGGTTCCAAATTGGAAAAGGAGTACGTCAAGGTTGTATATTGTCACCCTGCATATTTAACTTGTATGCAGAGTACCTCATGTGAAATGCCAGACATGGATGAAGCTCAAGCTGGAATCAAGATTGCCAGGAGAAATATCAATAACCTCAGATATGCAGATAACACCACCCTTAAGGCAGAAAGCAAAGAACTAAAGAGCCTCTTGATGAAAGTGAAAGAGGAGGGTGAAGAAGCTGACTTAAAACTCAACATTCAGAAAACTAAGATCATGTTATCTGGTCCCATCACTTCATGGCAAATAGATGGGGAAACAGTGGAAACAGTGACAGACTTTATTTTCTTCGACTCTAAAATCACAGTGGATGGTGACTGCAGCCTTGAAATTAAAAGATGCTTGCTCCTTGGAAGAAAAGCTATGACCAACCTAGACAGCATATTAAAAAGCAGAAACATTATTTTACTGACAAAGGTCCGTCTAGTCAAAGTTAAGATTTTTCCTGTAGTCATGTATGGATGTGAGAGTTGGACCATAAAGAAAGCTGAGGTGCCGAAGAATTGATGCTTTTGAACTGTGGTATTGAAGAAGACTCTTGAGAGTCCCTTGGACTGCAAGGAGATCACACCAGTCACCCCTAAAGGAAATCAGTCCTGAATGCTAATTGGAAGGACTGATGCTGAAGCTGAAGCTCCAATACTTTTGGCCACCTGATGGGAAGAACTGACATTAGAAAAGACCCTGTTGCTGGGAAAGATTGAAGTCAGGAGGAGAAGGGGATGACAGAGGATGAGATGGTTGAATGGTTATTACCAACTTGATGGACATGAGTTTGAGCATGCTCCAGGAGTTGGTGTTGCACAGGGAAGCCTGGTGTGCTGAAGTCCATGGCGTCGCAAAGAGTCAGACACAACTAACACACTGAACTGAACTGACTGTGGACTGTGTGCTTACAGTACACAGTATTCCAGATGTTCTTCTAAGTTTAAGGAATTGTCTTTTTAAGTTTTCATAATAGCCTTGTGAGGTAGGCATTTTTATTATTTCCATTTTGCAAATAAGGAAACTAAAGTGAAGTTTGTCTACTGAGTAATGTCTCTAGAATATGAACCCAAGCAGTTTTCTACTAGAACCCAAGCTCTTAACTACTGCTTTAGACTGTCTTCCAAACCAACTGTCTTATCCCCCTGAGCCATTTTATGGACAGAGTAGGTTTGGCTAGATGGAGCGTATAGAAAGTACTCATCTTATCCCTGGGTTCAGTAAGTAACTCCCTTGACACTTTTCCAGCTAAGCCAGGAAACACAAAGTTTTCAACCATTTAAAAAAGGTAAAAATATCCTTAGCTTTCAGGCCTAAGCTTGCCCAGCTCTGCTCTAGATGGTTCACAAGATTTTGCTATGCCCTTAGGTTATAGTGGAGTCACACAGGAATTCGAATCCCAGCTTTAGTACTTACTGGTTATGTGGCCTTGGGCATGTATCTCCCCCCTCCCTTTTAAAGGAGGTTTTCTGGAAGCCTCAAAGAATGCTTCCACTTATATTTCATTGGCTGAAACTTGGTCATGGGGGTCTACCTAACTGAAAGGGCGGCTGGGAGGTGACCATATGTGCCCAGATGAAAACTGGGGTTTTGTTACTGAGGCTGCAGGAGGGTATGGGTGATGGGGTAGGAAACACAATTTGTCATACATTTCTTATCTACAGCCCTGTCTGAATATTCTCTGACCCCTGAAATAGGCTCTTGCATTTTGATGTTTTTACCTTATGCTGAGCTAATGTGTAGCTCCACTTATTATTTAGTTCTGCTGAAGCTGAAGTTCTAATACTTTAAACCAGACACTGAACTTAGTCACAGATACCTGCTTGGAAATGTGCCTCATGGAGTAATGATGATAAAGTTATGTGAGAGAAATCAGACTTTAAAGTCCAAGGAGTCTCTGTACAGCCTGTGTAAACTCCTGTTAGCATTGACAAAACGTGTCATCCCCCCAATTTTTAGGATGCTGCCATTTCAGATTTCTTTTGTCATGTTCGATTTTCCATACTCTTCCAAAGTTCTGGATCAAATTTAGGCTTCCCTGGTGGCTTGGCTGGCAAAGTTATGGATCGGATTCTGAGGTTAACACATTTCTGGTGATGACAGCGCTTTGGAGAATGAAGTGTACACATGGACTTTTTCTACCATGATAGTCAGTAAAAATTCAAAATAAATAGGTATGATGATTTTAAATACTTTGCTTTAGGTTTTTTTCTCCTCAAAATGCTTGTCTCCTCAGTATGTGGGCTTTTTTAAAGTTGACAGTGGTGATATTTGAGTAAATGGTGCCTTGGTTGACCATCTCCAAAGGATTCTTGATAGGCTGAATCTTATTGAAGATCTCTGTCTTAGTATCTGTTATCAAAGTACTTATCTAGATACAAGAGAAAGTCTTCCAGTCATAAAACAATCATGCAGAAATGGTTTCTACAGAGCACTTGGAGTTGTTGCTCAGTCGCTGAGTCATGGCCGCTCTTTGCAGACCCATGGGCTGCAGAATGCCAGGCTCCTCTGCCCTCCACTATCTCCCAGAGTTCGCTCAAATTCATGTCCATTCCATCAGTGGTGCTACCTAACCATCTCATCCTCTGCTACCCCCTTCTCCTTTTGCCTTCAGTCTTCAAGCATCAGGGTCTTTTCCAGTGAGTTGGCTCTTTGTATCAGGTGGCGAAAGTATTAGAACTTCAGCTTCAGCAGAACTAAAGAATAAGGGAAGTCACACATTAGCTCAGCATAAGGTAGAAACATCAAAGTGCAAGATCAGAGGATATTCTTCAACTTAGAAATTCAGGTCACATAGCAAGAGCTCTGGTTATATTGCTGTAGAGCAGATTTCCCGCCCCCCGCCAAAAAAAAAAAAACTTAGTTCAGTTCAGTTGCTCAGCGTCCAACTCTTTGAGAGCCCATGGCCTGCAGCACACCAGGCTTCCCTATCAACAACTCCCGGAGCTTGCTCAAACTCATGTCCATCGAGTCAGTGATGCCATCCAATCATCTTATCCTCTGCCATCCCCTTCTCCTGACTTCAATCTTTCCCAGCACCAGGGTCTTTTCCAATGAGTCAGTTCTTCCCATCAGGTGGCCAAAAGTATTGGAGCTTCAGCTTCAGCATCAGTCCTTCCAATGAATATTCAGGGTTGATTTCCTTTAGGATTGACAGGTGTGATCTCCTTGCAGTCCAAGGGACTCTCAAGAGTTTTCTCTAGTGCCACAGTTCAAAAGCATCCACAGAACACACTGCTTTACAGATGCCCAGAGAAGAGGTCATTACAAAAGGTTATATGTATCACATCAAAAAATAATGGAGTGGGGGCTTCCCTGGTGGTCCAGTGGTTAAGAATCTTCCTTGCAGTGCAGGGTACATCCCTTGTCCAGGAAGATCCTACATGCTGCAACTACTCACGCACTCTAGAGCCTGGGCTCCACAATGAAAGAAGCCACCACAATAAGAAGCCCACACACCTCAACTAGAGAAAAAACCCTCATGAAGCAACGAAGACCGCGTGCAGGCAAAAACTAGAATAAATAAGTATTATTAAAAAATATTAGGGTGGCATGTGGGGTCTTAGATTATTTGAATATAGAGGGGTAAAACTTTCTATCTGAATGGAAATGACATGATTTTATACTGTTATGGAACAAAAAGAACATGTTTTATTTACACAATTTATACACTATGATTTTGTGTTTCTGACAGTTGGCAAAAACCATTCTGCTTTTTCGGAAATAGTGGGAACACATGTCTGTCTGTTGGGCTTCCCTACTGCTGCTGTTGCTAAGTCACTTCGGTTGTGTCCGACTCTGTGTGACCCCATAGACGGCAGCCCACCAGGCTCCCCTGTCCCTGGGATTCTCCAGGCGAGAACACTGGAGTGGGGTGTCATCGCCTTCTCCGTGGCCTTCCCCACTTCAAAGCTATTTTATGCTGAAACGTATCCTCTCCTAAATGGAAAAGCATCATCTTCTTGAGGGCTTTATTTGATGATGTTATTATCACGTTAACCAGAGACATCTGGGTTTTATTTGTTTTGGGTCACCTAGAGTATCTATAGTTATAGAATGAATTGATTTATTGTGAAGTTGATATATAAATGACTTTTCTTGGATGCCTGCTGATTCTTTGCTGCTAAGTAATGAATCTTTGGACTTTGAGAATGGGATCATATTAAAAAGAAACCTACAGAAATACTTACTAAGGCTTTCATCTATAACTTCTTTGAGGGATAATGAAGAAGTCAGTCTATTTGATCTGAGGGGCTTTTTGTTCTCTCTAAAAAGATAGATAAACAAAATGCATTTTCCCCAGTTGTAAAAGTAATCCATATTTATTATAGAAAAAATTAGAACACAGACAAAATTACAAAGGAAAAAATAAAAATCATCCATAGGCCCACTCCCCAGCAATAACAATGTTAAACCCTTTGACAAACATCCTTTGAGAAGGTCAAATTAAATTATAATTGTCTTTGAACTAGTTAAACATACCCAGCGGGATACCCTAAAGTGATTTGTGGATAGGGTTGTTGCGGGGAGAGGGAGGGCTGGCTTTAGCCTCACTATTATCCAACAACTGCTCTCACTTCACACTTTGCTGGAAGGAACATCGGTAAAACATGAGTCTTCCTAAATGTACTAATTACTAATCTTCAGCACACACCCAAGCAATCCTTTCAGTATGTGTTTGTCAATACTTTTTGGAGATATTTGGTTTCTAGGATGACATTTTTGTGATGCCTTGATAATAGGAGCAGTAGAGGCATTATTTCCTTAAAGATATGAACACGTTTCCCTCTGCTGTGTGAGAGGTGTGACATTGAAGGATATGGTCCTACCATCTCAGATTATAGCAGCCACTTCCCTGCTTTCTGAAATCCATAAGGTCCATGCCAGAAGCAAAGACACATAACATTTGCTGAGCCACTTTATTATCTTGGTGTGTCAGAATGGATATTAGTGGTGGTGTTTGCTTATGAAGACATGAAGGCTTCTGGGGCAATCATCTTTATTCCCTCTAATACCACACAGTGCCTGAAGCCTAGTAGTTGAATCGTATTTAATAAGAATATTGGGCTTCCCAGGTGGCTCAGTGGTAGAGAATCTGCCTGCAATGAAGAAGATGTGGGTTTGATCCCTGAGTCGGGAAGATCCCCTCAAGATCCTCTGAAATGGCACCCCACTCCAGTATTCTTGCCCGGGAAATCCCGTGGACAGAGGAGCCCAGCGGGCCACAGTTCATGGGGTTGCAAATAATCAGATGCAATATAGCGACTAAACAACAGTAAGAGTATTAGCAGTGGTGTTAAGAATAATCAAAGAGTGCTTGAAGACATGTATTGACACTAGCTCATTTCTGATGCCACTTAACCATATAAGAAATCCAGACTTTAGCTGTAATTGTCACCCTTCCTGGATGTGATGCTAGTCCCAATAACCTACCTACTAGGAATGGAGGTAGGTATAGGAATAATCCATAGACAATACAAGGGCACGGCTGCAATGTGCAGCCCTTCGCCACTCAACCCTGCCCTTTCTACCATGAGGTGTCCTTCTAATGGCTAAAGGATGTCACCTGCTCTCTTGGGAACCTTCAGGAAAAGAAATGCATGTACAGGAAAAGTACTTTGTTTCTGCATTATATGAGGCATGGTTTTTCAAAGTGCAATCTCAAGACTATCTGCGCCAGAATCCCTTCTATTGCCTTATAGAAATGCAGTATTGTTGTTGTTTTTTAATTTGGCGGTGCTGAGTCTTTGTTGCTTTGAGCGGGCTTTCTCTAGTTACACTGTGCAGGCTTCTCATTGAGATAGCTTGTTGTAGAGCATAGACTCTAGGCGGTGTGGGCTCCAGTAGTTGCGGTGCCCCAAGGCCTGTGGGATCTCAGTTCCTGGACTGAGGATCGAAGCCATGTCCCCTGCACTGGCAGGCAGATTTTTAACCACTAGACCACCAGGAAGTTCCAAAATGCAGGTTCATGATTCTCGTTCACAGTTGTGATCATTTTTTTAAAGATACTCAGAAGTAAATATGAGAAACGTGTAGGATCTATCTGAAGAAAGCTTTCAAAAATTGTCCTTAGAGTCACCAAAGAAGATTTTAGTACCTAGAAAGGTATACAGTATCTTACTGTGTGAAGGAAGATGTACCCTCAACACTATACACTAAGTTGAAAGAGCATTTTAACTGGTAAAAATATTTGTAATAGATAAAATAGTTAACAGGCGAATTCCTGACTATATGAATAAGATTAGAACAACCAAAGAGAAATCAGCAAAGAAATCAAGCATTTAGTAGGAGAATTATAAGTGTCCAATAAACTTATTCAAAGCTGTTGAGCTATACTCAGAATTTCAGAAATGCTAATAAAAATTAGATATCTCCATCTGTTACATTTACAAAGATGAAAAATTTGATAATACCCATTGTAGGCAAAGTGGTAAAATATATATTCATTACAGCATTTTTTGTTTCAAAACATTGGGAAATGATTAAAATATATTGTATTCATATGATTCAGTCCCAACAATTCTAAAATATATTTGGATATACTTTAACTTGAATATATGCCAATTTCATAAATCATTGCTGACACGTAATGAAACACAAAAATAAAAAATTACATATTCAATATGCAAACCATGTAAATATATATGTGTGTACAGGAAGGATACCCAAAAGAGATAATTAATTATGCTATTTTGCTTTATATTTTTTGTTTTTAAAATTTTCCATGTTGATCAATCAGGTAAAAAAAAAGCCGTGAACATTAATAAACAAAAAGATACCTCATGTTATCCTGTGAGAACTGGTGTAATGGTAGAATACTCCATACTCTGTTATATCTTGGAGATTGTCCACATTATTTATATAGAAAAATAGTTTGTTCTTCTAAATACAGTTGTAATTGTAAAATGAAATCCTTTATTGATGAATATTTAAGTTGTTTATAATCTTTCACTCTTATCAACTATAGTAAAATAAATGATTTGTGCCTAGCTCATTTCACATGTATATAACTCTACCTATAAAGTCCTAGAAGTGGAATTTCTGAGTTAGAATATTTTGTATTTGTAATTTTGATGCAAACTGCCAAGTTGTCCTTCATAGAATTTTATTTAATCAGACACTACTATTAGTCATGTAAGACAAAGCCTATTCTCTTACCAACACTGTCATCAAACTTAATAAGGTTAAAGATCTTTCCTTCAGAGATATTTGTATTTCTTTTTCTGGTAACTGCCTCTTCATGTCTCTCCCTCTTTGCATGTTAAGAAAATTAGTCCTTGCCCAGAGATTAGTTGCAAATACTTGACCCATGTGATTATTTGTCTTTTAACTTTAACTGTGGTGATATGGGGGTTTCCCACGTGGTGCTAGTGGTAAAGAACCTGCCTGCCAACTCAGGAGATGGAAGACTTGGGTTAGATCCCTGAGTCAGGAAGATCCTCTGCAGAAGGCTACGGTAACCCACTCCAGTATTCTTGCCTGGAGAATCCCCATGGACAGAGGAACCTGGTGGGCTATAGTCAATGGGGTTGCAAGACTTGGACAGGACTGCAGTGACTTAGCACGTAGCACACATGGTGATTTTTGCCATGCTGAAAAAATTTTAATTTATATAGCTAAATTTTATTGCTCTTAGATTCCTTATACATATCTTTGAGATGGGTATCAGTTTTTTCCAGGTGGCAACCCACTGACCCAACTCAATTTATTGAATAATCATGTTTTCCTCCACTGACTTCAGGTGCTCTGTTTATCACACATTAAATTCAATATATGTTTAGGCTTATTTTTGGAATTTCTATTGTTTCATTGAATTATCTACCAACTCATTTGCCAGTACCAGTGTTTTTTTTTTTTTTCATAGTGTTTTATCTATTGCAAGTTTATGTTTTATTTTAATCTGCCAGAGGGCTTATCTCCCTTCATTATCCTTTTTCAGAGATTCCCTGACTTTCTTACTTGTTCAGTTCATTAAAAAAAAAAAAGAAAGCCTGAGAGATTGTTAAATTTAACTTAANGTGTTTTATCTATTGCAAGTTTATGTTTTATTTTAATCTGCCAGAGGGCTTATCTCCCTTCATTATCCTTTTTCAGAGATTCCCTGACTTTCTTACTTGTTCAGTTCATTAAAAAAAAAAAGAAAGCCTGAGAGATTGTTAAATTTAACTTAAGGAGAATTGACATCTTTATGATGCTGATTCTTCCTAACTAAGTATATAGTATTCCTTGTTCCAGTATTCTTATGTGTCACAAGTATTTTAAAGTTTTCTTCATATCAATCTTGCACATTTCTTGTATTTATTGCTAGGCATTTACCTTCTTTTGGTGGCCATTGTAATTGAGTATATCTTTCATTAAATCTCACTGCTGGTTGTTTGTATACATGAAAGCTATTTTAATTATGTACCTAGACAGTGTACTGAATTCACTTATTCCCTGTAATAGTTTCTCAGTTGATGATCTTGGAGTTGCCAGGTGTTCAATCATATCTACAAATAATGCTAATTTTACCTCCTCCTTTCCAATTTTTAAACTATTTTCTACAGTCTGGTTGCAATGCATGCATGCATGTGTTTGTTTTCCATTTTTGTAATTCATCAGTTTCTGCTTTTACTTCCTTCTGTTTTTGTTTGGTTTACTTGTTATATCTCATACTTTTTCAGTTGGATGTTAATTTTCTTCTGAGCAATGTTTTAGCATTATTCTGGAGTTCCTGGTTTCTAGAATTTTCATGATAGCAATTCTGTGGATACTCTGAAATTTTGGTTTGGATTTCTTATTTAATCCAAGAATTGTTTGAGATTTGGGGGGAGGTCCTATTATATATATATTTTGTTCATTTCTCTTTCTTGAGAAAAGTCATGTTTTCTGTCTTTACTTTTTGGAATTGATTGTTTTCTTTATAGATTGTCAAACTTTATAGAAGTTCACATTAGAGCTTAATATTATCAAAGAAAACTTAGATATAGATAATTATTAGTACACTATTGTACACACAAGACACCAGTAATGAATTAGTTTCATCTAACACTCCAGCACTCTTGCCTGGAAAATCCCATGGATGGAGGAGCCTGGTGGGCTGCAGTCCATGAGGTCGCTAAGAGTCGGGCACGACTGAGCGACTTCATTTTCACTTTTCACTTTCATGCATTGGAGAAGGAAATGGCAACCCACTCCAGTGTTCTTGTCTGGAGAATCCCAGGGACAAGGGGGCCTCGTGGGCTGCCATCTATGGGGTCACACAGAGTCGGACACGACTGAAGCAACTTAGCAGCAGCAAGGGAAAAAATGAGAATTTGTGTAGTTTGGAAACCATGGATTTTATTTGGGGATGGGGGTGAGCTGCAGATGAGCTGGCAGCCAGCAAAAAGACCAGTCAAGGTATTCTGACCTTAGGCACTTTGATGTGTCAAAAAGAACAGTTGCAGCTGTTTAAGGCCTCTTCAGAAGACTGAGTTTTGCTGTTAGCATGGGTGCCTGGCTCTGTCACTGTCCTTTGTTATACTGCCCATCTTAGTTATGCCAGGTTGGTACCATTTCCCTTCTCAAAAGGCATTTCTTTCTTAATATGTCAACGAAAAATTGAAAGTTGCTCAGCTGTGTCCAACTCTGCTACCCCATGGACTGTAGTCCCCCAGGCTCCTCTATCCATGGAATTCTCCAGGCAAGAATACTGGTGTTGGTAGCCATTCCGTTCTCCAGGGCATCCTTCTGACCCAGAGATGAAAGCCAAATCTCTTGCACTGCAGGCAGATTCTTTACTGTCTGAGCAACCAGAGAAGCCCATGTCAATTAAGTCCACAATATGTTAAGATTTTCTCTTATTTTTTAAATTACTGATCTCTCATGGACCAAGATGAATTAGTTTCCTCCTGTTTTATTTTTCCTTATATCCTTTATAGATTTTACTTAATATTGTTGCAAGGTTATTTGATCCAGAGTTCATAACTGTTCCTCCTTATTTTGAAGTGTAACCTTTAGCATTACAGAATGCCCCTATTCCACCCCTTTTCCTGCTGATTTAGGCCTGAATCCAGCCACATCTATTATTAAGAAGTTGCTGGCTGTTTTCTCTTTACTCATCCTTCTATCTTCAACCCTTGTGAATCCTTTTGTTGTTGTAGGTCTTTTATATGGCATAGATTTTTGTTTTGTGATTCAGTCTGAAATTCTTTTCTCTACACAGTTGAGTTTAGCTCATTTACATTTATTAGTTTGATATATTTGGTCTTAGTTATGCCATAGTTATATTCTCCGTATTTATACCTTTTAAAGTATTTTACTATAGACTCGTTGCTTGGTTTTTTGTGTGTAGGTTTCTGTAAGGTTTGTATATTTGTTCCCATGGTTATTTACATTTGTAATACCTTGACTTTATAATATCCTCCATTACCTATTTATTTAGTCAAACTGCTTTTTTTTGGCCATGCTGCATGGCTTGTGGGAATCTTAGCTCCCTAACCAGGGATCAAACCTGGGCCACCTGTGTTGGAAGCATGGAGTGCTAAGCACTGGACTGCCAGCGAATTCTGAGCCAGCCTTTCAGCATCTGTAATTCTCTAAGTGCTGACAGACTAATAAACTAGACTTCATTAAAATTAAAAACTTCTGCTCTGCAAAAAACAATGTCATGAGATTAAGAAGACAAGCCACAGACTGGAAAAAAATACTTGCAAAATACATCTAACAAAGGACTATTCCCCAAAATATACAGCAAACAATCTGACTTGAAAATGAGCTAAAGACCTTGACAGATACTTCATTAAAGATTATATAGTTGTCAGATAAGCACATGAAATGATATTCCACATCAACTGTCATCAGGAAAATGTAAATTAACCCCCACCTATTAGAATGACTAAAATTTGTAGCACTGACAACACCAAATGCTGGCAAGGATGTGGAACAGAAGTCATTCATTGCTGGTGGGAACACAAAATGCTAGAGCCACTCTGGAAGACAGTTTGGTAGTTTCGTACAAACTAGACATGCTCTTATCCTAAGATTCAGCAGTTTCACTCCTTGGAGCTGAAAACTTATGTCTATAGTAAAACCTGCAGCTTTGTTCATAATTTCTGAACTTGGAAGCAACCACAATGTTAAGTGAGTGGATAAATGTGATCCACCCAAACAGTGGAATATTATTCAACACTAAAATGAACTATCAAGCCATGAAAAGACATGAAGGAAACTTAAATACTTAATTACTAAGTGAAAGAAAAGGCCACATACTGTATGATCCCAACAATGACATTCTAGAAAACGCAAAGTATGGAACAAGAAAAAAAATCAGTGGTTACCTAGGGGTAAGGGGTGGGGATTGCATGAGGAAGAACCAGTGGGTGGAGCACAGACTTCCAGTAGTGAGACTACATGGTGGAATAGAAGCTATTACACATTTGTAGGGCTTCCCTGGTGGCTCAGAGGTTAAAGCGTCTGCCTCCAATGTGGGAGACCTGGGTTCGATCCCTGGGTCAGGAAGATCCCCTGGAGAAGGAAATAGCAACTCACTCCAGTATTCTTGCCTGGAGAATCCCATGGATGGAGAAGCCTGGTAGGCTACAGTCCACGGGGTGGCAAAGAATCGGACACGACTGAGCAACTTCACCTTACCTTACCTTACACATTTGTAACTGTATGCCATTGCACCTTCATAAATTTACAATGGTGATAGTAGAAATGTGCACCACCAAGAGTAAACCAAAATGTTCATAATGGGTGACTATGTCCCAATGTCGGTTCATCACTTGTAACAAATATACCATTCTAGAGGGGATGTTCGGGGAAGGCAATGGCACCCCACCCCAGTACTCTTGCCTGGAAAATCCAATGGACGGAGTAGCCTAGTGGGCTGCAGTCCATGGGGTAACTAACAGTCTGACAGACTGAGCGACTTCACTTTCACTTTTCTCTCTCATGCATTGGAGAAGGAAATGGCAACCCACTCCAGTATTCTTGCCTGGAGAATCCCAGGGATGGGGGAGCCTGGTGGGCTGCCGTCTATGGGGTCACACAGAGTCGGACACGACTGAAGTGACTTAGCAGCAGCAGTAGCAGCAGCAGCAGCAGCAGCAGCAGCAGCAGCAGCAGCAGCAGCAGCGGGGATGTTGATAATTGGGGAGACTGTGCATGTGTAGGGGCAGGAAGCAGTTTTCCTCAATTTTGCTGTGAACACGAAACTGCTCTTGAAAAGAGTCATAAAAATTTTTAGTTAAAAAAGGGGTGGTGGGGTTAGGAATAGGGTAGAAGGAATCCTTCTCATAGGAAGCAGGAGCCTGGTTTTGATGCTTTTAACTATTTTTTTTCCTTAATATAAGAGATTTTAAAAACCAAGTTGAGTGATCCCTTAACCAAGATAGTTTAAACTGAGTTGTGGACGATAAACCATTCTAATTCTTCAAGTGGCAAGTTAAATGTAAGCTGCTTGAGGCTAGGGAGGTAAGTCTATCACTATGGGCTTAATAAGCTGAGTTATTGATGAATATAAACTTATCACATGGGACTCAGAATCACCTTAATGCAAAGCTAACTGCCCCGGTTTGGAATGCTTGTTGCTTTTCTTAAATTCAGCCTTAAAAAACAATGTGTATGTGTATTAACAATGTGAAAACAACAACAAACAATGTATATCAACTGTTGCTAAACCATGCCACTGTGCCAGAGTAAGTGACATTACATAGAACAAATTAAAGAAATACTTTTGAGGGGTGTAACTTCCTAACCCTGCTAAAAATTTTACTCTTCAAAACAAATTTTATCTGTTAAATTTTAAATTGAATTAAGTAGTAATGATACTTAACTGAACAGACCATTCTCACTCACCGTCAACCCTGTGCCTTCTCACACCTTTGGCCATTTTACACATTCCTACTTTTGAACTCAGACTTCAAATTTTCTACAGCTTGCATTATTGTTTTGCAAATTATACACTGCAATTCTAACATACTAACAACTATTTTGAGTTCAAAAGGCCAGAAGGTGAGGTGAAGTCGCTCAGCCGTGTCCGACTCTTTGCAACCCCATGGACTGTAACCTACTAGGCTTCTCCATCCATGGGATTCTCCAGGCAAGAATACTGGAGTGGGTTGCCATTTCCTTCTCCAGGGGATCTTCCCGACCCAGGGATTGAAACTGGGTCTCCTGCATTGGAGGCAGACGCTTTAACCAAATACACTTCTGTGGGCTCTGGTCTCCGCTGTACAGAATACATAATCAATGGACAAATGCTTCCCACCACTATGGTGATATTCTCCATTGGGATAGCTTTTACTTCATAAGTGTAATTATGATTCCAAGTCTGACTTACATGATGACATGATTTAATGAACCTGCAAATATACAAATTTATATTTAAAACAAAACACCAAAACCACTTTAACGAAAACTAGTTTTATTTTAAAATTAAGTGCATAGCACTCATCTAATTCCATTGGTGTGGACTTTAGCACCATACTTGCTATTTGCAATTAATGTCATAACAGATACATTTTGGTTTGCAGTCTATATTTGAGTAGTGTTTGTGGACTTTGGTAAAGCCCTTTATACATATCATTAATTTCTTCACAGTACACATTTAATGGTGGTCCGGTAATCTCAAAAACCAAAAAACCTGCTTTAAAGACTAATCAATAAATTAAACAAAACAAAACCCACACAACTCCCCCCACCCACAGCCCCCCAAAGCTAGCAGTTGTGAGCTGTATTTATACTGAAACCTAATGTTTTAAAAATAGTACTGGTTTCTCCAACCACCCCATCCCACCCTACCCTGGGTATGCAGCAATAGTAACCAATTATTTATTTTACTCTCCCCCCACCCAAAATTAGTCCAGTGTTCTTTAGTTTTTTAAAATATAAACTGGGAAAGTGTTACAGGCTTTTTAAAAAGGCATATTCTTCTATAACAAGAATGACATTTAAACCAATCAGTAAAAGCATTTGACAAGACATTTAAATTACCATAGGCACCAGTTGTTGTTTCAAGTTGGGATCTCTATCCCACTATCTTACATTCATAGTATTATTGAGGTAGTTAAAATACTGAAAATTGGACTCCAGGTTGCTAGGTTCTGAATGTGAATGATATATTCTCTTTTGAACCCACTTTCCCCCAAATAATTCAAGTTCTCTTGAGGTAAGGACTACCAAAATCCAATAAGCAGCCTTCTGTAAAGAGAAAAGTGATGAAACTTTCAGAAAACAATTTTCATGCTTGAAAAATCTGCCATGAGTGAGTGTTCTTACCTGAGTAGTTTTTCATTTTATCTACCAGACTAATAAATCTATATCATGCCCTATGTACTCTAATGATAAAAGTTACCTTTCATTTAAGGAAAGGATATTCTGTAAGAACTCACACTGACAGAAGCCACCCACCCACATTTAAAAAAAAACAAGCACTTGTCACAATTTTTGCTATTAAAAGCCTATAATCTCACTTTTGACTTCATCTTGACTGTAAGATCTTTTCTTAGTTACACAAAACCTTGAACAGGCTTCCTGGTGGCTCAGATGGTAAAGAATCCACCTGCAATGCAGGAGACCTGGGTTTGATCCCTGGGCTGGGAAAATCCCCTAGAGGAGGGCATGGCAACCCACTCCAGTATTCTTTCCTGGAGAACCCCCATGGACAGAGAAGCCTGGCATGCTGCAGTCCATGGAGTCACAAAGAGTCGGACATGACTGAGCAACTAAGCACACACAATACCTTGAGCAGATTATCCAAAGTCTCAGGTTTAAGACCACTTCCATGCTCTCTACAAGTTCAAAACTGATCACAGAAGCCAAGGGAGCCAGGAGTTAAGAGTGTCAAGGAGTTAAGAATTTGAGAACTTCCCAGGACAAATCAGTCTTTTCTGGAGTGAGTCAAAATCTTTGGGGCTAGGGAGCCAGACTAAAGATTATAGAACACTTATGGAGGAATTAATCATTACAATGCTAACCTTATATTTCAATTTCATATGTGCTTTTAAACATACTACCCTACTTGATCCTTACAACAAGTTTGTAAGGTTAAGTGTCTTTATTTTCATTTTATAAGAAGTAACCTAAGACTCAAGGGTTGTTGAAATTCACATTGCTGACAAGAAATTCCATTCTATATCCATATAGATTTCCCATAATCCCTGCTGTAAAAATACTACTTGCCACTCTCCAGTTTGTAGGCCCTTTCTTCCTCAGTTGTGTCCGACTCTTTGCAACCCCATGGACTGTAGTCTACCAGGCTCCTTTGTCCATGGGATTTTCCAAGCAATACTGGAGTGGGTCGTCATTTCCTTCTCCAGAGGATCTTCCCGACCCAGGGATTGAACCCAGGTCTCCCACGTTGTAGGCAGACACTTTACCATCTGAGCCACCAGGGATGTCTAAACCTAAGACTCAAGGGTTGTTGAAACTCATATTGCTGACAAGAAATTCAATTCTATATCCATATAGATTTCCCATAATCCCTGCTGTAAAAATACTACATGCCACTCTCCAGTTTGTAGGCCCTTTCTTCCTACCTCTAATAGTGTACATCCAAGCAGCTGGATATGCATTAGTACCTGAAACTTACAAGCTGTGCTCCATTTTTAACCAAACTACCAAAGCCTTCCAACCTATTTAATAACTAAAAGACAGCTGTCGCTGAGTCCTGTCAGCTGTAAGTTGTTCTTCACTTTTATACAACAGGCTGCCCATCCCAAAGCAGGGAGCAGCTGGGGAAAGAGGACATTCAGAGTTTAATCATTCTGAGACAAGAGAAGCATCGTTTGAGTCAAATTTATGATAACTAACTGGAGACTTGACACTGGAATTCAAATATAAGAAGATATAGTATAAGAATGTAAAAAACAGTAGAAAGAACTCCACAAATTTAAAACATATGTCATATACTAAAAACAGACTACTGGTTTATAAGCATCCGAAGCACTTCTGTTGGAGTAAAGTTAGACTTCACTAACTGGAAGAAGAGATTTCAGTGGGCTACTAAGGGCCAGCCTCTTTGATTCCTGACCCCACTGAAGAGCTGATAGCTTGAATTCCATTTGACCAGTGACTACTTGGAAGGAGCTGAGATCCTGAGGGGCACCTATCTCATTTTCCCACTCTCTAGTGGATGAAGAACAATGTAAAAGCAATTCTCTCTCAGAGACAATAGCGTGGGGTCAGTAAAACAAAGGGAGGAGGTATCTGACTCTTTTAGTAATAGGTAGTAAACAATTCTCATCTGAACTCAGTAAACACAAATCCTAGAGCCTAGTTCCTAGAAAATGAGTCAAAAGTAACTATATACTACCACAGATTAAGTCAACTAATCGTCAACAAAATAAACTGATCACGACCTTAAACTGACAGTTACAGAAAATTTAGAAAGAAGAATTGAAAATGCCATTCCAATCAACCTAAGGTGCCGCATAAATAGAAGATCCTTTCCCCAAACTGTGGAAACTGGAAACCTGGCACCAATGCCAAGCTCTGCATGGTGGCCAGAGTTCTTATTAGATTATTCAGCTAGAGACCTTGGTGAACTCTGATAGTAATATGTAGTTTATAAATGTCTAGTTTATAATCCCCAAGTCATTTTGTAAGGTACTAGTAAATTTTAGTCACAAATATAAGTCAGTCTATGAACTGACTATCCATCATTCATAATTTCACAGTCCACAGGCACAGACCAGGTAGGGCTTGGTACTGACTGAAGGACAGTGATGGCCACAGCAGGCAAAAAGTTTTTCATTACTGATCTCAAGATTTTAAAATAACTTAACTTGCATGTTTGATTTCCTATGTCTCTCAGCTATAACCGATCCTATAATAAACTAATATTGTACAGGATATCAGGAAGCCATTCCATGTAGATTCTCACACATTTTTGACATGCCAAGTATGGGTTTTTCCAACCCTATGCAAACTACCACATCACAAATCATCATAGTGATGAAACACAGAACTGTACACATGACTGCTTATGAGGATAAAACCTTAATTAAAGGTCAAATTAAAGGTTAATTATAAATGTACAAACATTACCTCTGGCTTTCTGGATGGTGGCGAGAGGAGCAGGTGATATGAATAGATCTCAGAGGACAACAGATTAAAGGAGAAAGACAGATACTCAGGAAATATACCATTCTGCTAAGAATTTGACTCAAGTTACATGGGGACAGAGTTGAAAGGAAAGTCTAGTAAGATGGCTGGGTCCAGATGAACAGTTCTGAATGTTACATTAAGGAGTTTCTACCTTAACCCACAGGTAGTGGAAAATCATCACTGGGCTGTGTTTATATATATTCAACCTGGTCCACAAAAGATTTGAAACAGTTTACAAAAAGACGTTCCAGGAGATAAAATAGGGAGCTGAAGTCATCAGAAGAAAAATAAGGACAGGAAAAGAAAAGCAGAAAAGACTAGTATCATAAATGATACCATACAGGCCTGCATTTGATTTTAGGTTTATCTGCAGTCAAATGCAAAGGTGTTTTAGAAAGAATTCTGGTGGTAGGGTAGAGAAGGAATGTTTCTGAATAGATAGCAGTCACATTGGATCCTAAATCCTCAAGTAGGGGTTAGAGGTGAAGGCAGTCGGTATTTCTACATATCACTTTAAGTGGGACTTAAATTTCCATTATAACGACATGAATAGTTAAAAACAAAAAATACTACATAATGGATTCAATAACAAATACCATCTTTTCAGAATACTAAGAGAAGAAAAATTTCAGTTTCAATGTTTTTACTCATCCTCTTTCTCTTCAGTCAAGATACTAACAAACAATGAAATATGTCACAGGAAGATGTTAAGAGAAAGAGGCACCAAAAGGCCCATTAACAGATTCTACCCTACAGCTTACTGTGCAGTTTTGCCTACTGTAAAAGCAAGTGTTTTCACATGGGTAGCTATTGCATGTGAACCTTCAGTTCATTAATCTAAATCACCACTTAGCCAGTAGAAGGTATTCTAACAACACAAGAGTATGATACCTATTAGCGTTTTTCAACGTAAGCTTCACTGACATTTTAGGCTAGATAATTCTTTGTTGTGTGGGCCGTCCTGTGCAGTGCAGATGTTTAGCTTTCTCCCCGGTTGTAACGACAACCCAAACCATCTCCACATATTGCCAAATATCCCCCAGTGGGACACAACTGCTCTTGGTTGAGAACCACTGCTGTAAGGCAATGGTTCCCAACTGGGAAGATACATGAGAATCACCTTTGAAATTTTTAAG
>SJYX01023083.1:7045-18155 GCA_006410675.1 Oreotragus oreotragus
GAGAAGGAACAGAGGAGTCAGCTGGGGGCATTCTACATCCTGGCTGCAACAGAGGGGCGAACCCCTCACCATAAGGTCTAGATGACATTTGCTCTGTGTTTGCTCTCAGTGCTAAGAAGCTGCAAGGTCCATCATCAACTTCTGTAGTTTTCCTAAGAAAAGAGTTCTTGATAGAATTATTTTCACTCCCATTTTGTTGTTTCATATTCCAGGTTATATATTTTTTGGTCTTGATGTCTGTGTTTTTTAAACTACTGTGTTTCTAAGCTAAGTTTAGGCTTTGAGTGTGCTGGTGACAATTACCCGGGAAACAGCTGAGTGACTTCTTGTTCTGGTAGAAAGATAGCAAGAGACTAGGGAATAAAGAAGACGAGGAAACTGGCCTCAAGGTAGTTAGAGGCAGAAGCTCTAGGGCCTTCTCCTCAAGAGGGAACATGAAGAATGGTCACCATTATTGAGACAGGTGATCAGATCCATTCTCAACTCTTGGGCTTCAAAACCATCATACATTCAACAGGCTTTTGTGATTTCCTTGGAGCCCCTCTGTTTGATTTGAAGCTAGTCTCTGACAATTGCCTTAGCATCACCTCAGCTGGAACCAATAATTAATTGAATAATTTTAAAACATAACTCAAATGTAAATAGAACAAGGTTTTTCATTTGTAAGGTGGAGGTAATAATGCTGTCTTCAGCAGCATTATATATGAGATATATTTTTCGTTTTGTCTTCATAGATTTTTAAGGACTTAACTAGATGTTATAATGCACAAACACTCAGAATAAACTTTTATTCTTTTTCTTCCTTCCTCTTTCCAGAATTTCTTTCTCTCTTTTGACCCATCTTCATTCTCCATGTACTTTCCCCAGTCTTTCTGCTATTTCTTTAAATGATTCTATCATATTTTATACGAACTCTTTAAAAATATATAATTTCCTATAACTGCACAAAATTTTATAGACTTTTAAATGCAAGACTTCTAGGGGAAACTCCCCGAGAGATCAAAGATAAGCTGAGGGGAAGGGCCACATATGAGGCTTTATTTTATTCTCCCCTCCCTCTTATTGCTTCCCTAGTGGCTCAGACAGTAAAGAATCTGTCTGCAATGCAGGAGACCAGGTTTGATCCCTGAGTCGGGAAGATCCCCTGGAGAAGGAAATGGCAACCCACTCCAGTATTCTTGCTTGTAGAATCCCATGGATGGAAGAGCCTGGTGGGCTACAGTCCATGGGGTAACAAAGAGGAGGACATGACTGAGCTGCTAATACTCCCTCTTAGGACAATTACGGATAGAGCTGAGCACAAAGTAGGCACTAAGAGCAACTTAAACTGAAAGAGGAAAGAAAGCAAGATTTAAAAATTCTGTAACGTGATAGGTGATACTGACAATTGCAGAATTTGATTTCAGAAAGAAGTCCTCTGACTTCTGTCATTTCTATTATGACGCATATTCTGTAGGAGAGTCCATTTATGTCTATCTCATATTCATATACATGCAGGCATCTTCCATTAGATATTCCTGGAGTAATCTGATATATTGATGATTATAAAAGAGCTACCATTTATTGAGCACTTATAAATGTCAGGGATTCTAAGTGCTTGACATGAATCATTTCAATCAGTGTTAAATATGTTAATGTGCTGTGCTGTATACACATGTCATATATTGCACACATACCCCTCTTTCTAATTTGACTTCCAAAGAAAAAAATGTATAGTCATGTTGAAGAGTAGAATTGTCCTGAGAATGCTTAATTCATTCTAATAAACATGCAAATATTTAATACTATCTGGGTACCTCTTTCTGTATTCATACTGTCTCCCACAGAAATGTTGGTATTACTTTTCATGATTTTGTAGGTCTAGAGAATAAAGCTATTGGATTTAAACTTGATCTTGGGTATTTCTTTTGAGACCCCTCCTTTCAGGCATGTCAGTTTAGCAATTCTCAGGGTCAGTTCACCAGTTTCATTTATGAGAAGCTTAAGGGTTGGACATGAGGAGAGGACACAATATCTTCAAAGCACCATATAAAATCGCAATTGTTATTTTCTTAAATTTTTATAATCCTTTGGCAAAATGCCAAATGTTTGACTTAAATACACTGCTAGCTAAGAAAAAGATTTTAGATTTTGTTCAATAATAGCTGAGTGGATCGCTTGAAATAAACCATCATGTATTCTAAAAAAATGAGTTGTGCCTATGCTCTATGATATTTCTGGGGAGATCGTTCCATATTGTGTATCATTTATGGATAAACAGAAACCTTTCCCACATTGCTATACCCACGGTAGCACTTGTATCAATAGAAAATGATAGTGGTGACTGAGTATTTTTGACTAATTAGGTTTCTTGGATAATAAGAGCTTTTTAATAAGGTACATATCATTTACAATATTGCTAATGAAATGTGAAAGCGATTCAGTACCCGGTAAGATAATGGCTAACTTGTTTTAATTGTTAACATTTTTTTCTTGCCTTCAATGACACAGTCATTATTTCCCAGTCACCACTTATCATGAAATCCAAGAGGATTAATGGTTTCACTTATACCGGCGAAAATGTTTAAGCTGTCCCGATTATCAGTGCAGTTGGAAAGAATAATGGTTATTTGTCATCGCGTTTAGCAGGAGAATGAATTGTCCCCCTTACAGTAGTGCCATTAACCCTTTGAGGAAGCGGTAATAGAGTTTTACAGCAGAGCTGCAGAATGCCAAGATGTAGGATTGGCTCTTCCATTGAATGAGGCTTATTCTCATCCATGACCCTCTGAAAGAACTGCATCCTCTCCTGGCAGAATCAGAAACAGTTTAGCTTGCTACACGATTTTGGATATCGGAAATTAAAACTAGATAGCAACTTATCTATTCTTGTGATGAATGAGCAAACTGATACATTTAAAAAATAAGGGAAATGTGAATTCTGGAAAAAGATAAAAAATGTTTGTAAATTACTTGCTCCTTACCTCTTCTGTTAAAGAAGTAGAGAAAAATGTGGAAACCCAAAGGTTTCTCATCCCAATCTTGATTATGTTTTAACATGAATACTAGATTTTTTTAGACCTTTTGTCTACTTCAAAAATTCTTAGCAATCTGACTTAACCATAAAAGATAATGATTATCCTTAACCATATGGTTATTCTTAACCATAAAAGATAAATGATTAAGGAAATTTTCTCAGTTTTTAAAAACTAAAATGATGTTAGTTGAGGAGAAAGGCTGATAAATATCATGCCTTTGACCCACTGAAAATTTAAGCGTAAAAATATACATCTGCTGCCTTAAATTTAATATTATGGCTTCAGGGAATAGATTCAGTGAAGGCTCACACGGTAAAATAAAATCACTGTATTTAAAAAATGCAGGGCTATGTTAAGAAAATCAATATTTGCCTTCAGTGAAATTAACAGAACGTCTCCCTTTCTGGAAGATGGCACCGGCTGGAATGGAGTGAAACGCCTCTCCCATCAGGTCGCCTCACTGACTGAGCAGGGCAGGAAATGGCCTCGCTGCCTCTGTGGCCCCTCACTCACTCCCCCGTGGTTGTGGCATTAGGGCAGCTCGAATTCTCAGAAAGGAGTGCAGTCACGAAGCCCAGGCGCTTCTCAGGAGGGCACCCAGAGCAGACCAGGGAGAGGCGATGGGAGGCGAGAGGGCAGCGGCAACAAAATGAAGCATGTTTCAGGAGATAGAGCTTGGCCGCCTTATCTTGTTACAGTGAAAACAGTATTCTGTCTCCTCTGGAGAAGTGGCCACAACTCAGCCTTGTCGGGCAGCATGAGGCTTACTCTGCCCAGCCCTGGATGGTGAGAAATCTGTTTCCTAAAACACAGAGCTGTGGAGAATTCTCTTGCTTTCCAAAGCCTCCCATTGTAACAGGAGACAGCGACGAGGAGACCATGGTTCCTTTCAGCAAGACCCATAGAGGCCAACCATTCCCTTTACGAAAGAGAACCCTAGCCCCAACACATGAATGAACCAAGTTTCAAAATGGAGAGCAGGGTGTTTCTGGAAGTAACATGCAGGAAGTTGAGATGTGAATAGGAATTATATTACTCAATATCGTAGGGGAAAAATACTGCCTCCTCAGACACCACCCATCCATGGAATGAAGATGGTCAGTATATGGAGGAAGCTTCTGGCATCATCACTTCATGTTGTGTGATCTATTGACAAGATAGTGTTTCTTCGAGATGGTAAACAAGACAATTTCTGCAGGAGGCCCATGAGATGGGCTGAAACTACACAGCCCAGCCGTTTTAGATATAAGAGGTCAGGGGAAACAGCTGCCAGTAGAAGAAAAGACATGGAAAAGAAAAGAGGAAACAAAACAGGGAAAGACAAGAAGGGAAAAAAAGAAAAGAATACCAGGACACATGGTGCCTGAACGGTCAGAATACAGTTATACAGACAGAGCTGCAGATGTGCCTGACAAAATTACAGAGGGGATTTAGTGAGCAGATTCAATTCAGAGTTTCTGACAACAATGCAATTGTGGTCTGCTTCGCAGATTCGAGTCTTTGTTTCTAGAACACTGGCTTTTTGAGTTCCCCTGACTTCATTTGGTGAAGAGCGATTCTGGTAGGAAATGAAGCTCAGGATGATGATGTCCCTGAAAGACAGCACCAGCCAACTCCCCCATGAGAACTTAATTCCTTCATCGTGAAGATCAGCACCTTCTCAGTTACGAAACAAAATAGTACCATAGCCTTTTTCAGCCAGACAGATGCTTGATTTTAAAATAGCACAGGATAAGATAAAGTTTAACTTGTATTTTTGTCTCTAAAATAAATGTACATGCATTAAGTGAGTCAGTAAAGCAAATAAAGATCCCAAACAGTCTTCTCTTTAAAATCCTGATGATAGACGGCATGGTTAAACAAGGAATCCCACAGAGGCCTTTGTCCCCAGGAAGGTGAATGGCAGTCTTAGAATCAGAATTATTTTAAAATTAGGATGTTTGAAAATTTTTTATTAATGCATGTATTCATGCTGTCGGTTCAGTGGTCTCTGACTCTTTGTGACCCTATGGACTGTAGCCCGCCAGGCTCCTCTGTTCATGGGATTCTCCAGACAAGAATATTGGAGTGGATTTCCATGCTCTGTTCTGGGGGGGTCTTCTGGACCCAGAAATCGAACCCAGGTGTCCTGCAACTTCTGCATTGCAGGCAGATTCTTTATCACCGAGCCACTGGAGAAGCCCTCTTTATGAGTACCTTCTTCAAATTCAGTCTCTTTTGTCCGATTACTGTAGAATTAGTGAGTATGCATGTCTTGGTACTAAGCATGAAGCAACTGGATTGATTTTTGCCCCAACTGTTTCACTTTGTCAACCTAATAGACTTTTAGTGTTGTTGTTGCTGCTTGGTCGCTCAATCATGTCCAGTTCTTTGCATCCCTGGTGGCTCCGTGATAAAGAATCCACCTGCCTATACAAGAAACGAGGATTTGATCCCTGGATCACAGAGATCCCCTAGAGAAAGAAATGGCAACCCGCACCAGTCTCCTGGCCTGGCAAATCCCATGGAAAGAGGAGCACCTGATGGGCTAGAGACTTTTAGTGAAGAGGCACATAAGATAGTCTTTAAAATTCTAGATCAGAAAAGGAACAAAAAAATAAGATGTTTACTGAAGTCTAGAAAGGCAATTGACATTCATAAAGAAAATATGGTAATGGGAGGAAGGTTCTTTTATAGCAGTATAGAGGCCACAGTGGTAGCAAATTAATGAAAGTTGAATTTGAGGCATCCTGGTCTTGTGGTAGGAGAGTAGCAGCTTGACTCTACTGAATGGCTGCCTAACTCCAGTTTTATATTTCTCAATTATGACCACCTCTGCTATGCCAGCTGGAAGCCAATATTCTGATTTTCTTTCAATATTTATTATTCTGGAATCTGTACTCCCTCCCTCTCCTCCAAAGGGCACATTTTTAATGGACATATTTCTGAAAATATGTTAGGTCAATTTAGCTGAGAATGTGCCAGATATATGCAAAATTCTAATTCTTTTATAAAGTCTCCTAAAATGATTGTGTTTACATTTTCATCATCACTTATTTTTAAATCACAATTTACCTGGACAAAAAAGGTTTCCTGCTATTTAGTAGTTTAGCTTCACAAATTCCTATTGTGTCCTGTTCCCTTAACAACTAAATAAGACCATGATCCATAATTAGGCATCTTTAATGTGTTTGTATTTTGGAGCAGGGTGATCATTTCATGAAAAATAACACATGTTCTGGTTGGTGAAGCAATGCTAATGGAAAATCAGGTGAGTGAATTTCCCTCAAGTAATTGGCTTCCCTGGTAATAGAAACAGTGTACTGGGGCCCTCGGATGCCATCAAATGCCCTGGCTCAGATGCTATGGCGGGAAATGCCTAGATGCCTTGAAGGGCAACTGATACTCCCTGTGTCACATAACCCATTGATCGTAGTCAAAACTATCCTAAAAAAAGTATTTCGACTGACTTCGAAAAATCACCAGGATCATACATCAAGAAAGTAAAAACCTAAAGGATATATATTTATGGACAAAAGCGTGAGTGTTTGGAAAGTAAAGAATAAGATGAAAACGTCGGAGTGGGTATCTTCATTGCTGATGTGTGTCTCCCTGTGTTCTTCACTGCCGATATCCATAGTAATTTTACTGACATTTACCGAGTACTTACTGTGTGAGTGTAGGAGTTCATTTCATCCAATCTGCATAATGATCCGACAGAGTAAGCGCTGTTGCTCAGCCACTAAGTCAGGTCTGACTCTTTGGGACCCCATGGACTGCAGCATGCCAGGCTCCCCTCTCCTTCACAATCTCCCCGACTTTGCTCATCTCATCCTCTGTTACCCACTTGTCCTCCTGTCCTCAATCTTTCCCAGCATCAACATCTTTGCCAGTGAGTTGACTGTTTGCATCAGGTGGCCAAAGTGTTGGAGCTTCAGCTTCAGCACAGCCCTTCCAGTGAATATTCAGGATTGATCTCCTTTAGGATCGACTGGTTTTAGCTCCTTGCTTTCCACAGGACTCTCCAGCACCACAATTTGAAAGCATCAATTCTTTGGCACTCAGGCTTCTTCATGGTGCAACTCTCACATTGGTACATGGCTACTGAAAAAACAATAGCTTTGATTTACACAGACCTTTATAAAGTGATGTCTCTTCTTTTTAATATACTGTCTAGGTGTGTCATAGCTTTTGTCCCAGTGAGAAAGAGTCTTAATTTTGTGGCTGCAGTCACCATCTGCAGTGATTTTGGAGCCCAAGAGAAAAAAAAAAATCTGCCACTGTTTTTATTTTTTTCCCATCTATTTTCTATGAAGTGATGGGACTGGATACCGTGGTCTTAGTTTTCGAATGTTGAGTTTTAGGCCAGATTTTTCACTCTCCTCTTTCACCCTCATCAAGAGGCTCTTTAGTTTTTCTTCACTTTCTGCTATGAGAGTGCTATCATCTTCAATTCTGATGCTGTTGATATTTCTCCTGGCAATCCTGATTCCAGCTTGTGAGTCATCCAGCTTGAAATTTCTCATGATGTACTCCACATATTGGACAGGGAAATGGCAAACCACTCCAGTATTCTTACCTGGAAAATCCCATGGACAGAGGAGCCTGGTTGGCTGCAGTCCATGGGGTTGCAAAGAGTTGGGCACGACTGAGTGACTAACCCTTACTCCACATATAAATTAAATAAGTAGGGTGACAATGCAGAGCCTTGATGTACTCATTTCCCAGTTTTGAACCAGCGCATTGTTCCGTGTTCCAGGAGGTACGTGGTAAGGTGGTCTAGTATTCCCACCTCTTTAAGAATTTTCCAGTTTGTTGTGATCCACACAGTTAAAGGCTTTAGTGTAGTCAATGAAGCAGAAGTAGATGTTTTTCTGGAATTCCCTTGCTTTCTCTGTGATGCAGTGAATGTTGGCAATTTGATCTCTGCTTCTTCTGCCTTTTCTAAATCCAGCTTGTACATCTAGAAGTTCTCACTTCACATACTGTTGGAGTTTAGCCTGAAGGATTTTGAGCATTACCTTGCTAGCATGTGAAATGAACACCNGTGATGCAGTGAATGTTGGCAATTTGATCTCTGCTTCTTCTGCCTTTTCTAAATCCAGCTTGTACATCTAGAAGTTCTCACTTCACATACTGTTGGAGTTTAGCCTGAAGGATTTTGAGCATTACCTTGCTAGCATGTGAAATGAACACCAATTGAATGGTAGTTTGAAGTTTCTTTGGCATTGCCTTTCTTTGGGTTTGGAATGAAAACTGACCTTTTCCAGTCCTGTGACCATTGCTAACTTTTCCAAATTTGCTGGCATATTTGAATGCAGCACTTTAACAACATCATCTTTTAGGATTTTAAATGGCTCAGCTGGTATTGCATCACCTCTGCTAGCTTTGTTTGTAGTAATGCTTTCTAAAGCCCACTTGACTTCACACTCTAATATGTCAGCTCTAAGTGAGTGATCAAACCATCGTGGTTATCTGGGTCATTAAGACCTTTTTTGTATAGTTCTTCTGTGTATTCTTGCCACCTCTTCTTAATCTCTTCTGCTTCTCTTAGGTCCTTGTCATTTCTGTCTTTCTTGTGCCCATCTTTGCACAAAATGTTCCCTTGGTATTGCCAGTTTTCTTGAAGAGATCTCTAGTTATTCCCGTTTTACTGCTTTCCTCTATTTCGTTGCACTGTTCACTTAAGAACGCTTCTTATCTCTCCTTGCTGTTCTTTGGAACTCTGCATTCAGTTGGGTGTATCTTTCCTCCTTTGCCTTTTGCTTCTTTCCTCATCTATAGTAAGGGCTCCTCAGACAACCACTTTGCCTTCTTGCATTTCTTTTTCTTTGAGATGGTTTTGGTCACTGCCTCCTGTACAATGTTACAAACTCTGTCTGTAGTTCTTCGGGCACTCTACCATATCTAATCCCTTGAATCTATTTGTTATTTCCACTGTATTAAGGGATTTNAACCACTTTGCCTTCTTGCATTTCTTTTTCTTTGAGATGGTTTTGGTCACTGCCTCCTGTACAATGTTACAAACTCTGTCTGTAGTTCTTCGGGCACTCTACCATATCTAATCCCTTGAATCTATTTGTTATTTCCACTGTATTAAGGGATTTGATTTAGGTATTACCTGATTGGTCTAGTGGTTTTCTCTACTGTCTTCAATTTAAGCCTGAATAAGGAGCTGATGATCTGGGTCACAGTCAGCCCCAGGTCTTATTTTTGCTGAGTGTATAGAGCTTCTCCATTCGGCTGCAAAGAATATAATCAGTCTGATTTCAGTACTGATCATCTGGTGATATCCTTGTGTAGAGTTGTCTCTTGTGCTGTTAGAAGAGAGTGTTTGCTATGATCAGAACTCTTATGGCCTCCTTTATACAGATTACAGTAGTCCAAACACAGGTTGTACAAGTTGCCCAACATAACACAGCTAGTAAGTGGTAAAACCAACAGTTATCTTCTGACAGTCTGAACCCTGGGTCTGCTGGACAGGATTCAGTACTGCCTCCTCAGTATATTGGAAAGAGCAGCGATGTACCATTCTTCTATTCTCAGGAGCTTTTGGACATTAGTAAGTAGAGGGAAAACCTGGATCATAAATTTTACTTGCTTTTTAAAAATAAATTATCTGATTAGTTTTTAGGTAAAGAAGATACATTTTTTGAGGATGGAACAAATGAACAAATAACTTGGGCTTGGAATAAGGAAAACAAATTCTTTCTCCTAAATTTGCTAGTCAGATGTCCTTGGAGAAGGTAGTTTGCCTCACTAAACCAGTCTCTTCATCTGCAAGATAATGAAAGACTCCCTTTTCAGAAGCGCTAGGACATGGTGTTTTATTTCCAAGCCAGTTTTCAATTTTTATTGGTGGCTGTTTTATCATCAATGCTATTGAATTCCTTGGCTTCTGTGAACTCAGGACAGTTCCCTCAGCTTTATTTAGATCTCATGTTATTCTAGATGTCTTTGTTTTACAAACTCAAAAAATATGTTTATAATTATTAATGTTCACAATTGCCATAATGCATTTAAAAACCATTTTTAATCTTTTTTCCCAGATTGTCTTAGTATCTGAGACATTTATTAAGTAGCAACAGATCTCGAGGATTAATGACAGTTTATTTGAGACATTTCTTTATTATTTAGAAATTTTACTAGGTTTTTGCTAAAGGTTCTTATTTTATAACCTATCATGAAACTTCCACAAACTGTGTTGAGTCTTGGAAACAGAAAAATGAAAGCAAAGAGATAAAGCCACATTCACAAATTTACTCAGCAGATTACTGAAAAAGATTAAAATTTATATGTTTAATATATTTTATCGCTCTTCATTTGGAAATGAGAAGGTGGTTATTAAAATATATCAACCCACACCAAATCACATCATTATATAGCTTTTAAAATTTTTGAAAATTTAATGGTGATAAATCTTGTGTTTATTTAAAGCACACTTTTTCACCATGCTTTTAACTGATGCAAAAATTATAGCTCTTAACTTCCTGAGGAGTTTTATTAAAATGACTATCAATACACTGGGCTTCCCAGGTAGCGCTAATGCTAAAGAACCTGTCTGCCAATGCAGGATATGTGAGAGATGTGCGTTTGATCCTTGGGTCGGGAAGATCCCCTGGAGGGGAGCATGGCAACTTCATGCTCCAGTATTCTTGCCTAGAGAATCCCATGGACAGAGGAGCCTGGCAGCCTACGGTCTATAGGGTTGCTATTCCTTGTAAGGGCTCAACACAGGCCTTGGGCTGTGGTCACGGCTTTCTAAACATTTCTTTATTTAAAACTTTAACTGATAGGTCAGCAAAGAGAGAAAGGGTTTAGTGTGAAGTGAGATCTTAGGTCTCTCAGACTGAGCTTATTTTTAAGGTGATGGGAGAGAGGGGACACTGAAAGTGTCGCCTTACACGTGTTCTTCCTGGGCCTGACAGGTCTGGTCCAAACTGCTTCCTCTCCTTGGCAGGTCATTTCCAGGATTGTTGTCCCTTGGAAATACACGGAAGATGGTGAAAATACACTGGAGAAAGAAAGTTAGCAAGGCCTCTAGTAGATAGAAATAGGAAAGGAGGAAGGTCACATCCCTTGTTTCCTTGCGAGACAGAGTGGAAAAAAAAAAA
>SJYX01023086.1:0-66705 GCA_006410675.1 Oreotragus oreotragus
ATTATTTTTCCTGCCTCTGCTATCCACTGTTATGGCAAAAAGTGAAAGTGAAGTCGCTCAGTCCTATCCGACTCTTTGCGACCCCATGGACTGTAGACCACCAAGTTCCTCCCATGGGATTTTCCAGGCAAGAATACTGGAATGAGTTGTCATTTCCTTCTCCAGGAGATCTTCCTGACCAGAGATTGAACCTGGGTCTCCCACATTGTAAACCGACGCTTTACCATCTGAGCTACCAGGAAAGTCATTGTTTTGGTGAAATCCACACATTAAACCATCAAGCAATGAACCCACAGGGTGTGTTAGATTTCCGCTTAAGTCAGCTACAATTATTTTTCCTGCCTCTGCTATCCACTGTTATGGCAAAAAGTGAAAGTGAAGTCGCTCAGTCCTATCCAACTTTTTGCAACCCCATGGACTGTAGACCACCAAGTTCCTCCCATGGGATTTTCCGGGCAAGAATACTGGAATGAGTTGCCATTTCCTTCTCCAGGAGGTCTTCCTGACCAGAGATTGAACCTGGGTCTCCCACATTGTAAACTGACGCTTTACCATCTGAGCTACCAGGAAAGTCATTGTTTTGGTGAAATCCACACATTAAACCATTAAGCAATGAACCCACAGGGTGTGTTAGATTTCCGCTTAAGTCAGCTACATGTTTAACAAGCACAAGCTTTACAAACACTGTTTTAAACAATTATTTGGCAGATTCAGATTATGTCCAATTCAATATCCTACTGGTATTTATAATAGGCAGGTTGGGACCATACTTTGTACCTAGACTTCCCTGGTGGCTCAGTCGGTAAAAGCGTCTGCAATACGTGAGACCCAGGTTCGATCCCTGGGTCAGGAACATGCCCTGGAGAAGGAAATGGCAACCCACTCCAGTACTCTTGCCTGAAGAATCCCATGGATGGACGAGCCTGGTAGGCTACAATCCATGGTGTTGCAAAGAGTCTGACATGACTGAATGACTTCACCTTCACCAGCCATTATCAACTATTCCACTTATNTGAGACCCAGGTTCGATCCCTGGGTCAGGAACATGCCCTGGAGAAGGAAATGGCAACCCACTCCAGTACTCTTGCCTGAAGAATCCCATGGATGGACGAGCCTGGTAGGCTACAATCCATGGTGTTGCAAAGAGTCTGACATGACTGAATGACTTCACCTTCACCAGCCATTATCAACTATTCCACTTATACCTGTAATGTGCTTCCTGAAATTGTTCCAGTTTGATCCTTCAGCACATTTTGTGTGATGTCTCAGAAATTATAGACACTTGATTATTTGGGTTTCATTCAACGTATAAAAATATGACTACCCAAGGATTATGCTGTGGGCATCTATCACCTATTTTGATTGATTAATGGTCTTTAAATAAGTGATTCGCTGTACATTGATTTTTAGATTCCNGTTTGATCCTTCAGCACATTTTGTGTGATGTCTCAGAAATTATAGACACTTGATTATTTGGGTTTCATTCAACGTATAAAAATATGACTACCCAAGGATTATGCTGTGGGCATCTATCACCTATTTTGATTGATTAATGGTCTTTAAATAAGTGATTCGCTGTACATTGATTTTTAGATTCCAGGTTTATGGATAGATTAAGATATATCAATAAACAGGACATGGTCTGCTTAAACAGCCTGACAGCTCTTTTGATTGACTCACAATCTGGGTACTGCAGGAGGCAGAAAAGGAACCCTAAATGAATAGACTGCCAGCAGAAAGGTATACCTGGTTATGAGAAGGAGGAAAAAGTTACTCAAGCCAAAAATTCAGAGAAATGCATTTCAAAAAGCTGCAATCAATATGAAAAGGGAAGAAGAGAGGGGTAGATGCTCATGGTTGAGTCTGACACAAACAATTCCTGATATGGAGAATCAGACTATTTCCCTCTCTGATGATTATGAATAGAAATAGAGATTATAAATGTATATTTCCTTAATTAGGCAGGAGAATGCTAGTCAAGCATGTGTCATTCTCCAGTCATAGACAAAGATCAGAGAAAAATAAAAACAACTCTTGTGGAGGTTATTCTATGCAAAAACCTCCCAGCTCATATCCCACTAGACAAAAAGTATTTCTCTAAGTATCCTCATGCTCCTTTGAAAGCTGTTACCAAGGACATTGGAAGAGAGAAAACTTGTACTATTTGATGAGATCCACTGGGCATAGTAGCCCAATCAAATCTGAACTTTGTTGTGTAGTGGTTTTGAAGAATGTGATTCCTAAAGACAGCCATACACAATTTAATGAACCAGATATGTGTCCTTCAAGTATCTCATCTGAAATCTAATATTATATCTTCTTGACTCTGATAAGATCCCCTTTCTTTGGTCATAGCCAATTAGTTTCAGGAAGGAAATCTTTCCTTGTATTGAATAACAGTATGAAATGCGTGCCATCATTCAAACATTATTTTTTTATGTATCAGATCAATAATTGTAACAGGAAAGGGCATGTTAGGGCAACTGCTTTGAGGGAAAGAATGAGTGAAGATCTGGAAGAAAGAGATCATAAACTCTTCTTTTCTCCTCATCTGCTGCTTACCTGACAGGTGTCTGCAGGGAAAATGCTAATCCCACTTGCCTTTAGGTGACTCCTGGAGAGTCACAGATAATGGAGCATGCTCTTTACCATTATTTTATTACTAGACTTGTTAAACATGTCAGTATACTTCTGGACACACAGTATTTTCTACATACTTCTCTTATTATTGGAGAACATAAGGCATGGAGGTTTCCAGCATACCAAATTCTGAGCTTATATTTTAAGGCAAAAATGAGCCAAAATTTCTTAAAGACAAGATATCTTTTATTTCTTGGAAAATGTAAAACAAAGGCTGAATCCATTTGAAGGGAGAAATATTGGTGTCTATCTGTGTGCATATTTCCATTAAAGGAGGAGTTGAATGTCTTCACCTTTTAGTCTGACCTCAGAGATAAAGAAATTCTATAACATGGAATTTATCTAGCCTCAGGACAATGAATGCAATAGTAGATGTGGAACACAAAAAGCTAGTAAATTGAGTAAATCTTTTCTGAAAAACCGTTATGCATTGTGCATTAAAAAGAAAAAAAAAAAAAGCTATGGTTTTTCCAGTGGTCATGTATAGATGTGAGAGTTGGACTGTGAAGAAAGCTGAGCACTGAAGAACTGACACTTTTGAACTGTGGTGTTTGAGAAGACTCTTGAGAGTCCCTTGGACTGCAAGGAGATCCAACCAGTCCATTCTAAAGCAGATCAGTCCTCGCTGTTCACTGGAAGGACTGATGTTGAAGCTGAAACTCCAATACTTTGGCCACATAATGCAAAGAGCTGACTCAGTTGAAAAGACCCTGATGCTGGGAAAGATTAAGGGCAGGAGGAGAAGGGGAAGACAGAGGATGAGATGGTTGGATGGCATCACTGGCTCAATGGACATGGGTTTGGGTGGACTCCAGGAGTTGGGGATTGACAGGGAGGCCTGGCGTGCTGTGGTTCATGGGGTTGCAAAGAGTCAGACAAGACTGAGCGACTGAACTGAACTGAGCCAGTTTCCTAAGTTAAAACTATACAAAAATATATAATCAAAGATATATCTTTCCTCCAACCTCAGTATTTCTACCTCATTCATATCCACCCTTTATAATTCATCAATCTCATTAACTTGTGGTTTATTTTTAGTGTTTTTTTCAGCAAAAATAAGTTCACCACACATTTCATTTCCAATATTTGCTTACACAAATAATGTACATTTTTAATTTGCAGTTTTTCTTTGTAATTGTATTTCATAACAAGTGGATGAGCCAGTTTATTCAGCCAATCTCTTTAAATTAGTATTAAAATCATTTCCAATATTTTATTATGAGGGAAAGTGAAGCAGTAAATAATCTTGTGTACATGTAGATTTATAATTTTCATGGTGTATCTTCAGAGACATGGAAATGAAGCTAATTTTTCTTTCATTCTCTTATGTCTTTCCAGATTTTCCTTTATAATGGTCATGCTAATTTGTACACCTAGCATATTACTTATACTAGTGTGTATTTCCCCAAAGCCACATTACTGAAAATATGTGAGGTGTTAACATTAGTGTTTTCTAGACTTTTTATTACTGAAGTGGAAGATGGGAGATTCCAAAAGAGGTCATTTCACTGAATTAATCAGAAGTTTTTATACTGACTAGAGTGCTGAGGACTTTTCACAACTTTCACTTTCCTATAGCAGTATCTATACATCCTCCTCAGTATATCTTAAACACATCAAAAGAAGAAAAGCAGAAACTGTTTGAATTTTACCCACTGTTTATAGTTAGCTCTCAAAAAGTACTTATTTAACTACTTCATTGTAAATAGATAGGCAATAAATGAAATATTAAGGCAAAGTGAAAGGAAAATACATATAAAGTCATATTTTACCCCTTCAGGACTGTATTTACACTTAATCTGATTGCACCACAACTTTCTTTGTTGTTTTATCTGGAAAAGCAAACTGAAATTGAAACCTAAATAAGAGGTTACTTAGTAAAGGCCACTGTAAAACCCCATGATAAATTACCAGGCCACCTGATGAGAGATTTTGGTTGGAAAATGAATCCTTGATGAGTCTGGAATACAGTATGTCTCTTTTTCTGTGCTCTCCATTTCCTGCTGCCATTTCTTACATCAAGCCTTAACACAGGAGAGTTTCTTGGGGAATTTAAACTGACAGCTTTGTGCTGATTAGAAGCCTCAGGACAAGGCATCTCTGAAATGAGATCAATGTCAGTGCTTTTGCCCACAGCAGTCATGAGAGGAGAAGAAAATAAAATCAACAAATATTTCACAACACTCTTTATTAGAAGAAAATATGCCGCAGAAGCATGGAGGAGGAAAAGGAAAGAGTTTCACATTGTGTCTTTAAAAGACTTTCAGCAATGCCAATAAGAACAAACTTTCTTCCCTTTAAAGAGTATGAATAAAGGCCTATATACACACATAAAATGTGTCACAACTAAACATTTCAGATATTCTGAAGGATCTAGGAAGTAGTCAGCTGCCTTCTTTTCTAAAACTCAAGGTTTAGGTTTAAAATAAAATTGAGAGGAAGATCCAGAGATTTCCCATATATCCCCTACTCCAACACATGCATAGCTTCCCCTGATATGTTATTAACATTCCACACTAGAGAGGTGCATTAATTACAATTGTTCTATCAACACCGATGTATCATGATCATCCAAAGTCCAAACTTCATATTAAAGTTCACTGTTAGTGTTGAATATTCTATGAGTTAGGACAAATGTATAATAGCATATATACATCAATATAATCTCATATACTTTCTGCCCTAAAAATATCCTGTGTAAGGTCCCATCTAGTCAAACCTGTGGTTTTTTCCAGTAGTTATGTATGGATGTGAGAGTTGGATCATAAAGAAAGCTGAGCACATATGAATTGATGCTTTTGAACTGTGGTGCTGAAGACTTCTGAGAGTCCCTTGGACTGCAAGGAGATCCAACCAGTTCATCCTAAATGAAATCAGTCCTGAATATTCATTGGGAGGACTGATGCTGAACCTGAAACTCCAATACTTTGACCATTTAATGCAAAGAACTGACTCATTAGAAAAGACCTTGATTCTGGGAAAGACTGAAGGCAGGAGAAGGGGATGATAGAGGATGAAGTGGTTGGATGGCATCCCCGACTCAATGGACATGAGTTTGAGTAAAATCCGGGAGTTGTCAATGGACAGGGAGACCTGACATGCTGCAGTTAATGGGGTCACAAAGAGTCAGACACGACTGAATGACTGAACTGAACTGAACTGAAAAATATCCTGGGCTGTGCTTATTTATCATCCCCCTTCTCCCTGTCAGTCATTGACCTTTTTACTGTATCCATTGTGTTGTTTTTCCTATAATTTCATATACTTGAAATCAACAGTATGTTAGCCTTTTCAGATTGGCTTATTTCACTTTAAAATACACATGTAAGATTTCTCAGTGTCTTTTCATAGCTTAATAGCTCATTTTGTTTTAGCCCTGAAGATTGCTTCATTTTCTAGTTGTACCACAACATATATTTATCCATTCAACTACTGAAAGGCATCTTGGTTGCTTCCAAGTTCTGGCAATTATAAGTATAGCTGTTATCAACATTTTTGCCTCAAGTTTTGTGCAAACACAAATTTTCAACTCCTTGAATAAACATCAAAGAATGCAATTGCTGTATTACATGATAAGAAGATAATTGGTTTTGTAAGAAATGTCAAACTGTTTTCAAAAGTATGTGTACTAGTCTACATTCCCATCAGCAATGTTTGAGAGGTCCTATTGTTCCACATCTTAATGGATATTTGGTGTTATCAGTGTGCCAAATTTAGATTATTCTAGTAAGTGTTATTTATTAGATAATAAATAATAAATGAAATATTACTAATAAGTAATAGTTCCATGTTGTTTAACTTGAATTTCCCTAATAACATATGATGTTGAGAACATTTACGTATGCTTATTTGCCATCTGTACATCTACAAGAGTGTTGGTTAAGGTCTTATATCTATTATTTAATTAGATTGTTTGTTTTGTTGTTTTTGATGTTAAGCATTGTGTATTTTGGATAAAATTTTTCATACTGAATATGTCTTTTGAAATTATACTTTCACATTTGTTTATCTCCTAATTCTCTTGATATTGTTGTTCAAAGAGAAGTTTTAAAAATGTTAACTGAATTCAGCTTATCAATTATTTCTTTCATAGATCATGTTTTTGATGTTCTATCTAAAAAGATATTACCATTCCAAAGACCATGTAGGTTTTCTCCTATTATACTCTAGAATAATGCAATTAGGTCTGTGACCCATTTTGAATTTTACAATTAGGTCTGTGATCTATTTTGAGTTAATTTTTGTGAAGAGTATAAAGTCTGTGTCTAGATTCACTTTTTGCAAATGGATGTCCACTTTTTTCAGCATCATTTGTTGAAAAGACTATCTTTATAGTTTTTTATTGCCTTTGCTCCTTTGTCAAAGATCCATTGCCTATATTTACATGTGTATATTTCTGTGCTGTCTGCTCTGTTCCATTGATCTGTTAGTCTAAACTTGTTTCAATATCAAATTATTAATTATTGTAGCTTTAAAGTAAGTCTTGAGTTGGATATGACTTAGCAACTAAACAACAACAGCAAATTAATTCTTAAAGTTAAATGTTGTCAGTCCTCATATTTCTTCTCTTTAATATTTTCAAGATTATTCTGTATCTTTTGAACCTCCCCATAAACTTTAGAATCATCTTATTGATATCCATAAAATACCTTGCTAGGATTATGATTAAGATTGCATTGAATCTATAAACTAATTTGGGAAGAACTGTTATCTTGATAATATAGAGTCATCTTTTCCATGAACATGCTATATCTCTCTATTTATTTAGTACTTTGATTTCATTTATTACAATTTTGCTTTTGCCTTATATACATTTTATATTTATTTTGTTAGATTCACCTAAGCATTTCATCTTTCAGGGTAGGGGGTGTTAATAAATATGATACAGTGATGTTAATTTCAAATACTTCTTGGTTATTGCTGCTATATGGGAAAGAAATTGACATTTGTATTTTAACCATGTATGCTGTGATCTTGCTATAATAATTTGTCTCTGGACTTTTTTGCTTTATTCTTTAGATTTTCTACATAGATGATTGCATCATCTGCCAAAAAAAGAAAAGAAAAAAAAGCAACTTTATGTTGTTTCTTCACAATCTGTATATCTTTTGTTTTCTTGCCTTTTTGTATTTGCAAGGACTTTCAGTATGATGTTAAAAAGATATGATGTAAGAGGAGACATCCTTACCTTCTACCTTATCAGAATTTGAAAGTTTCGAGTTTGTCACCAATAAGTATGGTATTGTTGCTGTTGTTGCTTAGTTACTAAGATATGTTCGACTCTTTTGTGACCCCATGGACTGCAACCTGCTAGATTCCTGTCTTGCCTGGGATTTCCCAGCCAAGAATACTGTAGCGAGTTGCCATTTCCTTCTCCAGGGATCTTCTCAACTCAGGGATTGAATGTATGCCTCCTGCTGGACAGGTGGATTCTTTATTACTGAGTCAACTGGGAAGACCAAGTATGGTATTAGCTGAAGCTTTTTAGAGATAGTCTTTATCCAGTTGAGAAAATTCTCTATTCATAGTTTGCTGAGAGTTTTTCTTATGAGTAGCTATAGGATTTTTTCAAATGCTTTGTGTATGTGTGGGTTAATTGATATAATCCGGAGGTTTTTCATTTTCAGACTGCTGATGTGATGAATTACTTTAACTGATTTTCAAATATTGAATGAGACTTACATATCTGGCATAAATTCCACTTAACCATGGTATACAATTCATTATTGTCATTTTTGGATGGTTTACTAATACTTTGTTGAGATTTTTGCATCTACGTTCATAAGAGATATTGAATTGTATTAGTAGCCAAATCATTTTTATTATGTTTCTTCTTACTTTAGAAATTTTTCTAGTTTCCTAAGGTGGAAACTTACATTATTTGCTTTAGATATCTTTTTCTTTCTTTTTTTTTAATATTTACATTCAATGTTATATTTTGGTTAGATTTTTTAGATTGTTTTTGATTCATTTTCTTTATAGTAGAGCCCACTTGCTTAAATTCTTGAGGAAGAAGCTTGGAGTATCATCATATTCCTGCATGCATGTTCAAACAAAAAATGGGCTTTTTACACCTGGTTAGCCAAGCTATAGGAAAATTGGTTTAATATTTTCTGGTAAAATGGAAAAATGATTGGTAGAATCTAAATTAGAGATTATGCATGCTTATTTCTGATTCTTATTTCTCCATATTTTCATAACTCCATGCAGACTTAAAGTTCTCACCCAGGGTGGGAAGCAAAGTGCTGGTTTTGTTTCTTGTATCTATTTCATTAAAGCTCAGTAGAGTATTCTGGCAGTCTTAAGGTTTGTGAGTAAGAAAATGTAAATCAATACTAAATAATTTAGTGATATGGGCATCTTTATGAGTGATATGGGGACATTTATTTAGGAAGCTTTCTCTTGTGAGGAAGAAATGTTAATACCATCACAAATACAGGTTAACCATACTGACACTGAATATTCAACATTCCAGACTCAGATTCAAGATCACCTTCTCCAGAAAGCCTTTATGACTTCTCTGAAGAACTGAGTACTTGATTCTCTTATTCCAGAAATTATTCTTTGAATATAAATTTTAAAAATATAAGGCATTCTACACAATATTTAGAAAAACAGGAAAGTGGTATATTTGTATGAGAATATGACCTTTACTAGACATTTGTTAATAATTCACATTATACTGTAAATATGTATTCATTTGTTACTCCCTTTCTTTTATGAGGTTAGAAAAAAAAGGAGATTATAATATTTGTCTCTGAACTGTCAAGACTGAACTCCAAGCCTCACATATTGTATGTGTTCAAAAACATTTATCACATGAATAAGAGATTGACTGAATGTGTGAATACGTGCATGACAATGATTTGAGCAAGGCTGAACCTGAGTGCAATATATCATACTCTAACTTGCTTGTGATTGCAGCCATGAAATTAAAAGATGCTTACTCCTTGGAAGGAAAGTTATGACCAACCTAGATAGCATATTCAAAAACAGAGACATTACTTTGCCAACAAAGGTCCATCTAGTCAAGGCTATGGTTTTTCCAGTGGTCATGTATAGATGTGAGAGTTGGACTGTGAAGAAGGCTGAGCACCGATGAATTGATGCTTTTGAACTGTGGTGTTGGAGAAGACTCTTGAGAGTCCCTTAAGGAGATCCAACCAGTCCATTCTGAAGGAGATCAGCCCTGGGATTTCTTTAGAGGGAATGATGTTGAAGCTGAAACTCCAGTACTTTGGCCACCTCATGGAAAGAGTTGACTCACTGGAAAAGACTCTGATGCTGGGAGGGATTGGGGGCAGGAGGAGAAGGGGACGACAGAGGATGAGGTAGCTGGATGGCATCACTGACTCGATGGACGTGAGTCTGAGTGAACTCCGGGAGTTGGTGATGGACAGGGAGGCCTGGCAATTCATGGGGTCACAAAGAGTTGGGCATACTGAGGGACTGAACTGAACTGAATTGAACTGAACCTGTTTTTCATTCATCCTGCTGCCTGCCAATTCAGTAAGGTAATTTTATCCTTTTGTTTGAGTATTTTGGTAATTGGTAAAACAAAGAAATGTGTATGTATGTGTGTAAATGTATTTGGGATTCTAAATACTTTTTGTGCTGAATATAATGTTGGTGCTTTTTTAGAATATATTTGAGTAGAAAAAATTCTGAAGGTGTTTCTAAAACAGCCTCTGTCCACCAATGCCTAATAGAAACACAGAGATACAGTTTTGGGTGAAGCAGAAAAGAATAGCTTTATTTCTTTGCCAGGTACAGTGCGCTAATGTCCTCGAAGCTGTGTGTCTTACCCTGGAGTGGGTATTGAGGAGTCTTACAGTATTCAAGAAGCAGGGCATGCTCAGTTTATGGACATTTTTCTGATTGGTTGGTGATGAGGTAGTTGAGAGTCGGCATTATCAACCTTCTGATTTCAACCTGGGGTCCACATGCTTATGGGCAGCATACATTTAACTTCTCCCACCTCATAGTTGTTTCAGTATCTGCAAAACAGCTCAAAAGGTTTGACTCAGAATATTATCCACAGTTCCTGAGGAGCAGCTAAATGTCCTTGACTTATTTAATGGATAGTCTCATTACTTTGTCTTGCTCAACTGTTTTCTTTTCTTTCTGCATTTCATCACTTCTCTAATTATATTTGTTCTTTGACTAAAGTTTTTCTACAGACAAAAGGCAGGCAGAGAACATGGGTAGTAGCTTATTCTGGGAAGTTCTCATAAAATCCTGCTTGGTTATGATGACATTGAAGTATAAAATGAGAAGGAGACGTTATTGTCTCCAACAGGTCATAGATTAATTTGAGCAATGAGTAAAAGCTGATGTATTTTCAAGCTGGACAGGAAGCACTGCTAGGGCAACATGTTTAGGGGCTGTGAAGTAGATGGTCTCGAGCTGATAATTTTATCTAGTATAATGAAAGTACTTTAAGAACATTATTTTAACAACTTCATTGAAATATAATGGAATATAATATATTTGTACACACATAAAATATATAACTTTTGCTTTTAATGTATGTATAATACCTGTGAAATCATCACCATTGTTAAGTTAATAAACATATCCATGTAAATTCCCAGAGTTTTCCTATGTTCCTTAGTAATTCCTCACCCCAGCCTCTATCCATGGGGCCAATCATCTGTTTTCCAAGATATAGATTAATTTACATAAGTGGAATCATACAGTATACATTTTTCTTAGTATGACTCTTTTCATTTTGTATATTTTTGAATGTAAATTTTTTAACTAGTGACACAAGTGACAATAATCAATGAGCTAGATAGTTTTTATATATAGTTTAATTAATTTCATCTACAACATTAAATTATTAAAAGGGTCTTTAAAATGGTCCTTATGGAAATTGACTTGTTTCTGACAAAGGCAATCATTCCATTTGCAGAGGCTAATTATTTTACTCAGGTAGTAATAGAAGAAGCAGTGTATTATTATTGCACAACTAAAAGATGTTTACAACAAAATGACGATTAGTAATTCATTAGTTTTTAAAGAAAGAACACTTTCTCCTTAGTTTTTGTAATTCTCAGTTTCAGAAGTAAAAAAGAAGCACTCTAGCTTTAAAACTCTGTAACGAGCAACAATTCTAAAAATTTATGTTTGATGAGGCAGCTTCCTCATTGGCTTTATACTTTGAAAGGTCTCAAAAGCCTCTGCAAACCCATGCACTGGCTTCGCATTCAATTTAAACAATACAACCATGAGAAAGACATGAGATTTTCTTTTTTAATCTCTTAATTGAAAGGAAGACAATATATATCTTCAAGGGCTGATATAGTTTTAGAAAGCAATATTTTTGAGATAGATGTGTATAAGAGACAGATTTTCTACATAGATGATTGCATCATCTGCCAAAAAAAGAAAAGAAAAAAAAGCAACTTTATGTTGTTTCTTCACAATCTGTATATCTTTTGTTTTCTTGCCTTTTTGTATTTGCAAGGACNAATATTTTTGAGATACAGTCAATCTATAATATTATAAAAATTTCAGGTATGCAAAATATGATTACCAAATTTCAAAGGTTAAATTCATTTATAGTATTATAAAATATTGGCTATATTTCTTGTGATGAACAATATAGCCTTGCAGTTTATTTATTTTATTTATAACAGCTTGCATGTCTTAATCTTCTACTTCTATCTTACCGCTCCATGTTTTCCTCTCCCCACTGGTAGCGACTTGTTTGTTCTCTACATCTGTGAGTTTGTTTCTTTTAGTTATATTCAGTAGTTTGCTTTATTTTTTAGATTCCACATGTAAGTGATAACATTAAGTATTTGTTTTTCTCTACTGGACTTATTTCACTAAGCATAATACCCTCCAGCTCCATCCATATTATTGCAAATGACAAAATGACATTCTTTTCTATGGGTGAGTGATACTTTGTGTGTATGTGTGTGTGTGTACGACATCTTTATCCATTCATCTGTTTATGAACACTTAGATTACTTCCATATCATGGTTATTGTAAACAATACTGCTGTGAACATTGGGACACATGTATCTTTTCAAATAAGTGGTTTTGTTCTTTTGTTCTTTTTTGTTTTGTTCTTTTCAGATACATACTCAGGAGTGAAATTGCTGGATCACCTGGTAGTACTATTTTTAGTATTTTAAGGAAACTCCATACTGTTTTTCACATTAGCTGCTCCAATTTACATCCCCATAGTGTATAAAGAAGAATTTTCTGTTATCCACATTCTCACCAACCTCTGTTGATTGTGATCACTTGAATAAAAGCCATTCTGACTGGTGTGAGGTGATATCTTGTAGTTTTGATTTACGTTTCTCTGATAATTAGCAATGTTGTGCATCTTTTCATGTGCCTATGTGTCTTCTGTGGGAAAAAAAATTATTGCAAATGACAAAATGACATTCTTTTCTATGGGTGAGTGATACTTTGTGTGTATGTGTGTGTGTGTACGACATCTTTATCCATTCATCTGTTTATGAACACTTAGATTACTTCCATATCATGGTTATTGTAAACAATACTGCTGTGAACATTGGGACACATGTATCTTTTCAAATAAGTGGTTTTGTTCTTTTGTTCTTTTTTGTTTTGTTCTTTTCAGATACATACTCAATAGTGAAATTGCTGGATCACCTGGTAGTACTATTTTTAGTATTTTAAGGAAACTCCATACTGTTTTTCACATTAGCTGCTCCAATTTACATCCCCACAGTGTATAAAGAAGAATTTTCTGTTATCCACATTCTCACCAACCTCTGTTGATTGTGATCACTTGAATAAAAGCCATTCTGACTGGTGTGAGGTGATATCTTGTAGTTTTGATTTACGTTTCTCTGATAATTAGCAATGTTGTGCATCTTTTCATGTGCCTATGTGTCTTCTGTGGGAAAAAAAATGTCTATTCAGGTTTTCCACCCATTTCTTAATTGAGTTTTTGTTTTTTCTTACATTGATTTATCTAAGTTGTTTATATAGTTTAGATATTAACCACTTAGTAGCCATAACACTTGCAAATATTTCTCCCATTCAGTTGATTGTCTTTTCATTGTATCAGTGGTTTTCTTTGCTGAGTAAAACCTATATAGTGATATTTTAACAAAAGGAATACATATGTCTTTCACATACTGCTAAGAGGAATCAGACAGGGTAAGATTAATATAATTCTATTTCAATGAAAGGACAGTCATTTTGACAAATTCCATTTTTTAATTATTTTACTTTCTTCACTGTGATCAAAAAATAGTCTCATCTGTAACTGTAAGTTTGAAAGATAAATGACACACACACACAAGTTTCTGAGATTTCTACCTAGTACACTGTCAGTGAATGATATCCACATGTTTCCTGTAAGTCTATCATCAAGACCTGTCTCTTATACACATCTAGATGTGTATAAGAGACAGATGTATAATACCTGTGAAATCATCACCATTGTTAAGTTAATAAACATATCCATGTAAATTCCCAGAGTTTTCCTATGTTCCTTAGTAATTCCTCACCCCAGCCTCTAATGTAAGTCTATCATCAAGACACTGCATGAGGTGCCATGAGTGATGAAACAACATTTAAGGCACAGTTCCTCCCTTCAAGAAGATAATTAATGCTGAGCTAGGAGTAAAACATACATATAATTGATAACTTGGATTTCATAGTGATGGACAAGGATCTTGCAAAACCACAGAGAATTTAAATGACCTGAGTGATCAGAGGAGAGAGCCATTGGAAGTTGAGTGGTCCTGAGATCCCCAGAGTGGAGAACTGTAGATCAATTTTGAGGTGAGTAGGATTCAGGCAGGAAGCGTATTTGGGTTGGGAGCAAGAGCAGGTTTCTGGATAGAGGAATAGGGATCACTAAAATGAACAAGACAAAATATAACCTCAGACGACAGCAACATCACGTGGGAATGAGGATGATGAATAAAAGAGTAGAACATGTCAAAGTGGATAAGGTTTGGAGAACACAGAAGGGCCTATTGCCTGGGGCTAAGGATAGATGTGTTCATTGCATTCTTCAGATTATTCTATAATTTTCCTACACTCTCATCTTTCCCAAAAACATTGAAAAAGTCCCATTTGTAATAAGAGGAAAAAACATTGATAGGAGTTGCAAGGATCAGTTGCACCTGACCAGAACTCAGCCCACTGAGCTGTGGGGGGATTGGGATACTAACCTCTACCAGTCATATAGAAAGCCCAAGAATACCCAATCTTTTGTTGGTCTGGCCAGTGCTCTAGGGATAGGTGGAACAGTTATTGTTGTCTAAGTACTTAAGTCTCAGAATGTAAGGACTACATCTAAGACCACATAGCTAATAGGCCTAGCAACCAGACCACATGTTCTTGACTGTCATTCAATGTTCTTTTCAGTAAACAAAGCAGCTATTGGATGCTAAACTTGTTTTGAAGATTGACAGAAGTTGAGTAGTATATGTGGAATTCAATCACTATGAACTAATGTTGGTGTTCTGCAGTGTTCTGCAGTGTCTTTTAGAATTATGTTATCTGTACATAACACTTGTTCATACTTCTTTTTTATGAATCATAAAATGTTAATACTGTATTTGTTATACATTTTAAAAATAAATAAACTGAGACTTTAACTTTTCTATTTTATTGTTTTCTTTGCTACTACCTTACAGAATCCTTTACTCTTCTGGTCGGTCACTGTAAAAGTACCAAACATATCTAGTTCCACCACATATATACCATGATATGCACTTTTGTTGTGTCTCCATAATATAAGGCAGTGCCTGCTCTAGTAGGAATACAGTCAGTAACGTTTGAGGATAAATAAGAATACATGAGTATTTGAACTCCATAATGAAAAAAAACATTCTTCCAAATTCTGCAATCCTAGAGTCTTGCAGAATTATATATACTCATGATAATGTTCTAATCTTGATTTTTCCTCTTTCAGCAAAAGTTAAGATGCTTGGGGCTGGTGAACTGAGATGAGCCAGAGGGATGCTACAGGGAGGGAGGAGGGAGGCGTATTCAGGATGGGGAACATGTGTATACATGTGGCGGATTCATGTTGATGTATGGCAAAACCAGTATTGTAAAGTAATTAACCCCAATTAAAATAAATAAATTTATATTAAAAAAAGAAACTAAACAACTGCAATGAACAAAAGGCATCAAATGTGATTGTTATGCTGATTATTTGGCAAATTGTGTGTTAGGGACTCATTAGTAGCATGTTTTCTCAAAGAAACAAATGAGTTTCATAGTCCCTTTCCTCTCCATTACCTTGTGATATTTCTGTTTCCCTTTGCTGATATCTCAGTGAATAAATTTAATACTGGACATCATTTTATCTTACTTCTGTGGAAATAAACTTATGGGTAAGCAATTATGATTTATTTGGATTAAGCAGTTGGTTATACATGTTAGTTTTATCTGTGATTAACAGATATGCCACCTTGTTATGAGAAGTTCATTATGCCACCATGCTATTTTGGCTATTTTTTCTCTTTCTGTTTTATTTTTTAAATTATGAAAGTATGATATATTTCCAAGAGACTTGGAAAATACAGAACAAAGTTAAACATAGTTCTACTATATATTACAATTATTTTTAAGTAGATAAATTAAGATTTTTAGTTGAAATTTCAATATTAAACTCTCAAAAATTAATGCAATGAATATACAGAAAAGCAGAATCATATAGTAGACCTTCAATATTGTTAAGAATTTTACAATATTCACACAACAGTAGGATACAAATTCTATTCACACTCCAATAGATTATAAACTAGGAGGCACTAGAATATATCCAGGGGCATAAAACTAGGTGCAAAAATTTTATGGCCTAAAGCTATTAAAATCATACAGAGCCTGTTCTCTTGTCACTGTGGAATTATGTTAGAAATGAATATCAAAAGATATTTGAAAGTAATACACGTATTTTCAAGTGCAGTGTGACATTTACCAAGCGAGATATTTGACTTAGCCATTGAAAGTCTTAATAAAGTTAGAAGACTGAAAAAACACAGAGGGTGATTACAGAAAGTATTAATGAGAAAATAATATCAAAGATACTTAAAAAATACATTATAAATTAAATGTCCATTTTTATTAATAAATGATGGATGTATCTAAGAAGCCATAACAAGGAAGATTAGGAAATATTTGTTAACAGAAAACAAATGAAAAGAGAATTTACCAGAATTTGTTGCATGTAGTTGAAACTGCTCAATGCAGCTAAATGTAATGTGGAATCTTGAATAAGTTATGAAAATAAATAATGGACAGTAGCATAAAATTCTTTGAAATTTGAATAAAATCTAAATTTTGTTTAATAATATTGTATCACATGTTAATTCCTGTTTTGTTTTTCATACAACATAGTATTTCTTTACATTCTCAGCATTGGATTAGAAGTTTCAAACATCATTCAAATGTCTTGTTTAATCACTAAGATAATAAACATTCTAGTCTTTTAGCCATAATATTAGATGCCAAACAAATCAAAGTTTGGAACTATATCAAAGTTTTGAGTGAATATAAATTTGAAATCTATCTAGCATTCTATTCAAACTAGCTCAAACAAGCAGAATCCAAAAGTCATCAAGTGGAATCAGAATGTCATACTTTTTTTATCTATGCAAAAACTGGTAAATTTTCTCAAATATGTATATTATATTACACATACTATATATAATAGAAGTTTCAAACATCATTCAAATGTCTTGTTTAATCACTAAGATAATAAACATTCTAGTCTTTTAGCCATAATATTAGATGCCAAACAAATCAAAGTTTGGAACTATATCAAAGTTTTGAGTGAATATAAATTTGAAATCTATCTAGCATTCTATTCAAACTAGCTCAAACAAGCAGAATCCAAAAGTCATCAAGTGGAATCAGAATGTCATACTTTTTTTATCTATGCAAAAACTGGAAAATTTTCTCAAATATGTATATTATATTACACATACTATATATATTTTTATTTATATTACACATACTATATATATATTTATTTATATTATACATACTATATATATTTATTTATATTACACATACTATATATATTTATTTGTATATATAAAATGTGTGTGTGTGTACAAAAGCTTTTCTACTACACTTGATAAAGTCTTGAGAAAGAACAACAACAAAAAAAAAGAGACAGAGAAATTGGAGAACATAAGCTAAATGAAATGGGAGCACTGAATAGGAAATAGAAAAAGCAAAACAAACCAGATAAAAGTAAAATATCTTCATATGGTTCAGTTGTTTTTAAACATGAATGCTCATAAAAAACACATCTGGAGCTTTGGATAAAAATAACAATATCTGGACATTTGCATTTTTCAAAAAACATTCCAAGGTAATTCTGATATACTCGACCATGTTTTTTAATGCAGAATTGACTATTCTTTTAATGTAAAAGTGTCTGTGATGAATACCAAATATCTTTACCAATGAGTAAATAAAATATCCATTCCTTCTTCTATAAAGTTTTCACAAAATATTGCTTATTGATGAAGTAGAGAAGTTATGTTTTAAATTCTTCAGTTTGAATGCAAAGCAAATATAGTTTGATTTCAAATGTAGTTTAATTTAATAGATGTGTTACATACATCTGTGAAAACTTGTGGACAATGATCAATTATCACTATTTCAAGCAAAAATCCAGTTTTTGTTGTTGTTGTTTTGTGATGCTTTACCTCTACAAATTCCTGGATTGTTTTGACAACGAAGCCTAAATGCAGCTTTTGTTGCTTGTCATATTTGCTATCCATGCAGGGGCTCCCTTTTGTCTTAGATTCACCCCATTAAGTACTAGTATTCTTGTGCTTTTGCTTCACTGGAGACACTATTCACTCTATGGATATTTTTCTAATTTAATGGCCAAGACATGGGAACAACTTAAGTGTCCATCAATGGATGAATGGATAAAGATGTGGTACATATATACAGTAGAATATTATTCATACACAAAAAAGAATGAAATAGTATCATTTGCAGCAACATGGATGGACCTAGAGATTATCACGCTAAGTGAAGTAAATCAGACAAAGAAAGGAAAATATCACATAATATCATTTATTTGTGAAATCTTAAAAAAAAAAAAAAAAAGATACAAGGAAACGCACTTACAAAACAGAAACAGACTCACAGACACAGAAAACAAGCTAATGGTTACCAAAGAGGAAAAGGTGGGGAAGAGAGATAAATTAGGAGTTTGGGATTAATATACACACTACTATATCTAAAATAGGTAACTAACCAAGATCTCCAGTGTAACACAGGAAACTATACTCAATATCTTCTAGTAATCTGTAAAGGAAAAGAATTTAAATACATATATGCACACACACACACATATATATATATATGAATCAATATACTGTACCCACAAAACTAACACAACATTGTAAATCAAGTGCAATTCAATAAAAGTAACCCCTGTAAATTAAAAAAAAAAAAAGAATCTTTGAAGCATACATACATACTATAAGTCACCAGATTTTTTTCTGCTCCTCTGTATGAGATGCCAGCCTGAGCTATGGAGCTGCAGAGGTGGAAGACCTGGAGTCTGCCCTAAGGAAGGGGGTGTGCAGGTAAGCAATTACGGAACAATGGGAGTTACCTGGGAGAGTTGGGTGGAGCTCAACAGAGAAGTCTGGAGAAGGCAATGGCACTCCACTCCAGTACTCTTGCCTGGAAAATGCCATGGACGGAGGAGCCTGGTAGGCTGCAGTCCATGGGGTTGCAAAGAGTCGGACACGACTGAGTGACCTCACTCTCACTCTTCACTTTCATGCATTGGAGAAAGAAATGCCAACCCACTTTAGTGTTCTTGCCCCCCTGAAGGGCTGCCGTCCATGGGGAAGCACAGAGTCGGACACGGCTGAAGCGACTTAGCAGCAGCAGCAGCAACAGAGAAGTCTGGGTTCAGAGACATGCGGAGAGAGAGACTTTCCTGATGAGTGGGAAAGTTGGTTAGACAGGGTCGTGAGAAAAGGAGAAGGAATCGGAAGATTCTTGTACAAAGGACACGGTGTCTTAGCTGAGTCTCAAATTTAATAAGCATAGCCAAGAAGACATGTCAAGTAGAGACTATATAGAATATGACAGAACTTCGAAAGGTGCGTTGCCTAATTGGAAAACTAGTCTAAAGATGCTTAGAGAGCCACATGTGTGCATCAGTGAGAAGCCGATGAGACAGGCGAGCTTGGTGAGGGATACAAGTCAACACAGCCAACCTTTGAAATCTGTCTTCATAGCAATATGTTAGTTGTTCAGTCGCGCCCGACTCTTTGCAACCCCATGGACTTCAGCTCACCAGGCTCCTCCATCCATGGGATTTTCCAGGCAAGGATGTTGGAGTGTGTTGCCGTTTCCTTCTCCAGGAAATCTTCCCGACCCAGGGATAGAACTCAAGTCTCCTGCACCTCAGGCAGATTCTTTATTGCCTGAGCTATGAGGGAAACTGTCTTCATGGTGGGAGGCTATTCTTAGGCATGTGCCCTTGGAGAAGCCTCTGAGGTTCTCCTGTGAGAAAAGTAGGAATGAAGAAGAAAGGGTGAAATGGTAGGGAAACAGAAGGGAAATCTGATCTCTTGGAGCAGAGAAATCAGAAAAAGACTGTAGGAGAAAGAGAATACTTTTTAATCTGCACCAAGAAGCTTTCAGTATGTTCATACTGGGCCCAATTTTTTACTTCTTTTGAATTTTTTAAATTGAAATTGTTTACAATGTTGTATTAGATTCAAGTGTACAGTAAAGTGATTCAGTTATATGTATATGTATGTATATATATATATATTTCATATTTCCTTAAGTTATTTCAAAATATTGAGTACAGTTCCTTGTATACAGTAGTTCACTTTGGTTATCAGTTTTATACATAGCAATGTGCATGTATTAATCCCAAGCTCCTTATTTATCCCCTCCACTCCCTTTCCCCTTTGGTAACCATAAGCTTGTTTTCTCTACCTGTAAAGCTGTTTATGTTTTATAAATAAAATCATTTGTATATATATTTTTTTAGATTCCACATATAAGTGATATCATATGATGTTCATCTTTTTCTGTCTGACCTACTTCATTTATTTATTTTTTTTTTTGCATTTTTAAAATTGATATTTATTATTATTTTNGGCTGCAGTCCATGGGGTTGCAAAGAGTCGGACACGACTGAGTGACCTCACTCTCACTCTTCACTTTCATGCATTGGAGAAAGAAATGCCAACCCACTTTAGTGTTCTTGCCCCCCTGAAGGGCTGCCGTCCATGGGGAAGCACAGAGTCGGACACGGCTGAAGCGACTTAGCAGCAGCAGCAGCAACAGAGAAGTCTGGGTTCAGAGACATGCGGAGAGAGAGACTTTCCTGATGAGTGGGAAAGTTGGTTAGACAGGGTCGTGAGAAAAGGAGAAGGAATCGGAAGATTCTTGTACAAAGGACACGGTGTCTTAGCTGAGTCTCAATTATAATAAGCATAGCCAAGAAGACATGTCAAGTAGAGACTATATAGAATATGACAGAACTTCGAAAGGTGCGTTGCCTAATTGGAAAACTAGTCTAAAGATGCTTAGAGAGCCACATGTGTGCATCAGTGAGAAGCCGATGAGACAGGCGAGCTTGGTGAGGGATACAAGTCAACACAGCCAACCTTTGAAATCTGTCTTCATAGCAATATGTTAGTTGTTCAGTCGCGCCCGACTCTTTGCAACCCCATGGACTTCAGCTCACCAGGCTCCTCCATCCATGGGATTTTCCAGGCAAGGATGTTGGAGTGTGTTGCCGTTTCCTTCTCCAGGAAATCTTCCCGACCCAGGGATAGAACTCAAGTCTCCTGCACCTCAGGCAGATTCTTTATTGCCTGAGCTATGAGGGAAACTGTCTTCATGGTGGGAGGCTATTCTTAGGCATGTGCCCTTGGAGAAGCCTCTGAGGTCCTCCTGTGAGAAAAGTAGGAATGAAGAAGAAAGGGTGAAATGGTAGGGAAACAGAAGGGAAATCTGATCTCTTGGAGCAGAGAAATCAGAAAAAGACTGTAGGAGAAAGAGAATACTTTTTAATCTGCACCAAGAAGCTTTCAGTATGTTCATACTGGGTCCAATTTTTTACTTCTTTTGAATTTTTTAAATTGAAATTGTTTACAATGTTGTATTAGATTCAAGTGTACAGTAAAGTGATTCAGTTATATGTATATGTATGTATATATATATATATTTCATATTTCCTTAAGTTATTTCAAAATATTGAGTACAGTTCCTTGTATACAGTAGTTCACTTTGGTTATCAGTTTTATACATAGCAATGTGCATGTATTAATCCCAAGCTCCTTATTTATCCCCTCCACTCCCTTTCCCCTTTGGTAACCATAAGCTTGTTTTCTCTACCTGTAAAGCTGTTTATGTTTTATAAATAAAATCATTTGTATATATATTTTTTTAGATTCCACATATAAGTGATATCATATGATGTTCATCTTTTTCTGTCTGACCTACTTCATTTATTTATTTTTTTTTTTGCATTTTTAAAATTGATATTTATTATTATTTTTTGTTGTTCTCTACATTTTGCCCCAGTATAACCTACTTCATTTAGTATGATAAGGCCCACCCATTCATGTTGGCTGAATAGCATTCCATTGTACTGAAATACAAATATACCATTTTAAAAAATCTATCATCTGTTGATGGACATTTAGGGTGATTCCATATCTTGGATATCAATTTTTACTTCAAATTTTACTGAGAAGGATAAACCTCACAGAGGAGGCTGGGATCACATGGCTAAGTACTCCAGAGTGATGGTCTCTGACAGCCTTGTCTTCCTTGGCCTTCTGATCTTCTATGGATCCATTATGCTAACCCTGTGTCTAGAGACAATTTTCTCCTGCTCAGTTCTGAGCTCCTGAAGATCAGGGTTCATCAATTCAGCTGCTAGTACCCAGCCCTCACACACAGAAGTTTTTCAGAAAATGCACAAAAGAAAGGACAGCAGGGATTTGGAAACTGATTGAGAAAGCAATCTTACCTACACAGTTTTTTTCTGACAGTGTAATGGACATAACTGGAATGGCTACAAGGCAGCAATGAGGCAAAAAGCATGGATGAGACATAACACAGAGAGAAACAAACAATTTTAAAACCTGAAGCAAGGCAGAGTGGATAACCATTTGACAACTGGAATAATATATGTGGAAAATGAAGTGGAGGAAATATTTCTATGGGATATGGAATGAACAGAATATATTATAGAATTAAGAGAGACAAAGAGAGGCAGGTGAGGTTTCTTGCAAGGGTGAAGGGGAAGAAATACATGGAGATCCAGAGGCAGAGCCAAGAATCTACCCCCTCAACCCCTGCAAAGACTGCAACAGAAAGGTCAGCTTCTAAAATCCACATTTCCCTGGGATTTGAATAATCTGCAGCTCTGTGGTCAACCTCTGGTGGGGGTTGTGGGGGAACATTAGAATGGTCCTGTCAGCTGAATGAAATATTTTGCTAACTGGAGCCACTGCCCTGCACTTCTTTGTTCTGCCTGGAGCAGTCATGGTCACGGTCGCTAAGCTCTATTCTTAAGGTGGCAATAGTTACCTTAGAGGCAGAATATTTGAGTTCTTTCTCTGGTTTCTCTATCTACTGTAGGTATGAATAAAGCTTTATAAGATGACATCATAAATCCTGTGATGAAATTTAAAAATATTTGTTCTTCACAGGCATTAAATATGCTGACAAAATACGAGCAGAAGCTCTAAAGAAAAACTGTATCATAAACTCCATGCTTTTAAAAGTGGTTAATTTTCAAGAAGAGTTATATATCAAGCTGTTTAAAACATTTCTTTTATGTCCCAAATTGTTTATGGTTTCCTGATTTTTGTGCAAAATATGACAGAATGGATCATCAAACTCCCAAAAAGCACCATCAAGTAAAACATAAAAAAGGAATTTATCAGATTTAGTACTGAAAATTTATATATTTGTATAAATATATTCACAGTCTGAAAAGAATCTATCTTGAGTATATCAGGATTACCATTCTGTGTTTTCTGACAGTCCCTTCCTTCCACTGGTTAAATCATTTATTTTCTTTGACATCACTGATAGGACTACTAGAACTATAAACTTTAACTGAAGAAAAACCTAGCATTTATTTTGATCAATCACTTTTGGAATAATAAAAATGTACACATTTTAACAACAAGTCTGATTATCTCACATCACAGTTGAGGGGTAGAGAATATCCAAACACTCTCCAAATACTACTGCAAACTGGCTAGATCTGGGCAACATCACCTCTATGCAAAGAGATGAAGTAAACATGATTGCAAAAACATTAACCTTTATCAAATCAATGGGTTTCTGCTCATGTGCTATTGAGAGTTTCTACTTCAAAGTGGAAAAGATAAATGAAGCCACATAGATGGAAAAGATAAATAGAAAGCTTATTGTTGGAGACCGATTTTGATTCCTTTGTTGGGAAGATCCCCTGGAGGAGGGAATAGCAACCCACTCCAATATCCTTGCCTGGAGAATCTCACAGACAGAGGAGCCCGGCAAGCTACCGCTATAAGGTTACAAATAGTCAGACAGACCTGAAGTGACTAAGCGTGAAAGCATTGTTAAAAGGCAGTAAATCAATCATCAGGAGACTTTAAAATGTTTATACTTAGCTATCCCATGGGAAATACTACATTTCAGATTTATTATGACTTGATGGCAATGAGGCAGACCGTCAGTGATGACCAGAGCACCAGTGCCTAGAAAGTATTGGACACCCTGTAAATTGAATACCCTTCTCTCCACTTTCATTGAAGGAAGGGAAAAACTGAATAAAAGTAATACACCGAAATTAGCTAGAAATCTGCTGTTTTTAGATAAAACACTGAGTAGTGATATTTAGTTTTAGACCCTATGTGAATATTTTGTGTTCTACTAAATATAAAAAGCATTAAACACATTGCAAGACTACTTACCAATTAACAAATATTTGATGGCCCTGTGTGTCAAGTGTTATAATAAAAGCTATAGATAATTTATTCAAGAACAAGCAAGGCAGAAATCCTTTCCTTGAAGTAAGAAAGGATGATAGAATATTACTCATATGCTACCCATACCTCTAAAGCAGTGATTTATGCTTTAGTGCTCATAAAAATCCTACTGAGGTGTTTGGAAACATGGAGATTTTTCACTATCAATATCCTCCAGGCAATCTGATTCAGCATATCCGAGGTTAGTCCCAGCAATCTACATTTACAACGGATGCCCTAAATGAAAGTGAAATAAAAGTTTGTAACTTGGGAAGCAGTTATCAACCTACCTGCATATTAAAATTCCTTTATGATCTTTCTAAAAATTCCAGTGCCTATTCCTCACACCCAACATGCTAACTGAATTGCTTTTGGTGTAGTATTTTTGAAAGATCTGCAAGTTATGTTAAGGCACACTCAGGACTGAGGAACACTGCCTTAGAGGACCAGAACAATAAGGTTAAAAACCCTGGGAGATATTTTACGTTGTGTGGGTCATAACTTTTCTGATGTTACCCCACTTCTTAGATGCTTACTAGCTAGTTATCATATTGTCATTGTTGAAATAATCAGCAGTAGAATAGTTACATTTTATTTTACTTTTGCTTTTAATATTTCAGACACTCTTGTGCTTTACATATGAATAATTGTGTCTAATTGTCTTTGAGACCCATTATCCCTTTATGGTTTCTTTAAAATTTAGGTCTGAGAATAGATTACCTTTCTTGAAGCAATCAGAAACTCCTCCTTACCCTTAGGTAGATTGATTTGTCCTGTCCTCAGATATTATGGTTGTGAGGATTAAAAGAGAAGACCTGTGTGTAAAGCAACTTGGGGATCTAGAATCCAGTAAATATAAAATCTGATCTCCAGATACACACACACACACACATATATATATGTGCTCACAAGAGTGGGTTGCCATTTCCTGTTCCAGGGGATCTTCCCAACCTATTAAACCCACTTCTCCTGCGTCTCCTGCACCAGCAGGGGAATTCTTTATCACTGCAACACCTGGGAAGCCCTGTGTGTGTGTGTGTGTGTGTGTGTGTGTGTGTGTATACTTTTTCAGATTTTTCACTTACAGGTTATAATAAAATATTGAGTATTATTCCCTGTGGTATACAGTAGGTCCTTCCTTGTTGGCTATCTACTTTATTAAATAGTTTATATCTATTAATCCAAAACTCCTAATTCATCCTTTTCTCTCTTACCCTTTGGGAGCCATAAGTTTGTTTTCCATGCTTGTGAGCCTCTTCCCACTTTGTAAATAAGTTCATCTGTATCATGTTTTACATTCCACATATAAGTGATATCATATGATATTTGTCTTTCTCTGTCTGACTTACTTCACTTAGTGTGATAATCTCTAGGTCCATCCATGTTGCTATAAAAATCACTTTGCTGTACACCTGAAACTAACATAGCGTAAATTAGCTATGTGAAAGTGAAAGTGTTAGTTCCTCAGTCGTGTCAAACTCTTTGCAACCCCATGGACAGTAGGGATGGAGCCAAGGCAAAAACAAAACCCAGTTGTGGATGAGACTGGTGATAGAAGTAACATTTGATGCTGTAAAGAGCAATATTCCATAGGAACCTGGAATGTTAGGTGCATGAATCAAGGCAAATTGGAAGTGGTCAAACAGGAGATGACAAGAGTGAACACTGACATTCTAGGAATCAGCAAACTAAGATGAACTGGAATGGGTGCATTTAACTAAGATGAACATTACCGTGGGCAGGAACTGCTTAAAAGAAATGTAGTAGCCATCATAGTCAACAAAAGAGTCCAAAATGCAGAACTTGGATGCAATCTCAAAAATAACAGAATGGTCTCTGNCAAACTAAGATGAACTGGAATGGGTGCATTTAACTAAGATGAACATTACCGTGGGCAGGAACTGCTTAAAAGAAATGTAGTAGCCATCATAGTCAACAAAAGAGTCCAAAATGCAGAACTTGGATGCAATCTCAAAAATAACAGAATGGTCTCTGTTCATTTCCAAGGCAAACCATTCAATATCACAGTAATCCAACTCTATGCCCCAACCAGTAACACTGAAGAAGCTGAATTTGAGCAGTGCTATGAAGACCTACAAAACCTTCTAGAACTAACACCCCAAAAAAATGTCCTTTTCATTATAGGGGACAGGAATGCTAAAGTAGCAAGTCAAGAAACACCTGGAGTAACAGGCAAATTTGGCCTTGGAAGGCAGAATGAAGCAGGGCAAAGACTAATAGAGTTTTGCCAAGAAAATGCACTGGTTATAGGAAACACCCTCTTCCAACAGCACAAGAGGAGACTCTACACATGGACATCACCAGATGGTCAACACTGAAATCAGACTGATTATATTCTTTGCAGCCAAAGATGGAGAAGCTCTATACAGTCAGCAAAAACAAGAATGGGAGCTGACTGTGGCTCAGATCATTAACATCTTATTGCCAAATTCAGACTGAAACTGAAGAAAGTGGAGAAAACCACTAGACCATTCAGTTCAGCCAGAGAAGGCAATGGCATCCCACTCCAGTACTCGTTCCTGGAAACTCCCATGGAGGGAGGAGCCTAGGGGGCTGCAGTTCATGGGGTCGCTGAGTCAGACACGACTGAGCGATTTCACTTTCACTTTTCACTTTCATGCATTGGAGAAGGAAATGGCAACCCACTCCAGTGTTCTTGCCTGGAGAATCCCAGGGATGGCGGAGCCCAATGGGCTGCCGTCTGTGGGGTCGCACAGAGTCGGACACGACTGAAGCGAATTAGCAGCAGCAGTATTCAGTTCATTTCAGTTCAGTTCAGTCGCTCAGACCTGTCCGACTCTTCACGACCATGGATCGCAGCACGCCACGCTCGCTGTCCATCAACAACACACGGAGTTCACTCAGACTCACGTCCATCGAGTCAGTGATGTCATCCAGCCATCTCATCCTCTGTCGTCACCTTCTCCTTGTGCCTCAATCCCTCCCAGCATCAGAGTCTTTTCCAATGAGTCAACTCTTCACATGAGGTGGTCAAAGTAGTGGAGCCTCACCTTCAGCATCATTCCCTCCAAAGAAATCCCCAAGGCTGATCTCCTTCAGAACGGACTGGTTGGATCTCCTTGCAGTCCAAGGGACTCTCAAGAGTCTTCTCCAACACCACAGTTCAAAAGCATCAAATCCTTGGGGCTCAGCTTTCTTCACAGTCTAACTCTCACATCCATTCATGACCACTGGGAAAACCATAGCCTTGACTAGACAGACCTTTGTTGGCAAAGTAATGTCTCTGCTTTTAAATATGCTATCTGGGTTGGTCATAAATTTTCTTCAAAGGAGTAAGCGTGTTTTAATTTCATGGCTGCAGTCACCATCTGCATTGATTTCTGAACCCAAGAAAATAAAGTCTGACACTGTTTCCACTGTTTCCCCATCTATTTCCCATGAAGTGATGGGACCGGATGCCATGATCTTCATTTTCTGAATGTTGAGCTATAAGCCAACTTTTTCACTCTCCTCTTTCACTTTCCTCCAAAGGCTTTTTAGCTCCTCCTCACTTTCTGCCATAAGGGTGGTGTCATCTGCATATTGAGGTTATTGATATTTCTCTCGGCAATCTTGATTCCAGCTTGGGCTTCTTCCAGCCCAGCGTTTCTCATGATGTACTCTGTATATAGGTTAAATAAGCAGGGTGACAATAACAGCCTTGACGTACTCCTTTTCTTATTTGGAACCAGTCTGTTGTTCCATGTCCAGTTCTCACTGTTGCTTCCTGACCTGCATACAGATTTCTCAAGAGGCAGGTCAGGTGGTGTGGTATTCCCATCTCTTGAAGAATTTTCCACAGTTTATTGTGATCCACACAGTCAAAGGTTTTGGCATAGTGAATAAAGCAGAAATAGATGTTTTTCTGGAACCCTCTTGCTTTTTCCATGATCCAGCGGATATTAGCAATTTGATTTCTGGTTCTTCTGCCTTTTCTAAAACCAGCTTGAATATCTAGGAGTTCACGGTTCATGTATTGGTGAAGCCTGGCTTGGAGAATTTTGAGCCTTACTTTACTAGTGTGTGAGATGAGTGCAATTGTGTGGTAGTTTGAACGTTTTTGGCATTGCCTTTCTTTGGAATTTGAATGAAAACTGACGTTTTCCAGTCCTGTGGGCACTGCTGAATTTTCCAAATTTGCTGGCATATTGAGTGCAGCACTTTCACAGCATCACCTTTCAGGATTTGAAATAGCTCAACTGGAATTCCATCATCTCCACTAGCTTTGTTCATAGTGATACTTTCTAAGGCCCACTTGACTTCATATTCCAGGATGTCTGGCTCTAGGTGAGNTGGAATGAAAAACTGACCTTTTCCAGTCCTGTGGCCACTGCTGAGTTTTCCAAATTTGCTGGCACATTGAGTGCAGCACTTTCACAGCATCATCTTTCAGGATTTGAAATAGCTCCACTGGAATTCCATCACCTCCACTAGCTTTGTTCATAGTGATGCTTTCCAAGGCCCACTTGACTTCACATTCCAGGATGTCTGGCTCTAGGTGAGTGATCACACCGTCATGATTATCTTGGTCGTGAAGATCTTTTCTGTACAGTTCTTTTGTGTATTCTTGCCACCTCTTCTTAATATCTTCTGCTTCTGTTAGGTCCATATGATTTCTGTCCTTTATTGAGCCCATCTTTGCATGAAATGTTCCTTGGTATCTCTAATTTTCTTGAAGAGATCTCTAGTCTTTCCCATTCTGTTGTTTTCCTCTATTTCTTTGCATTGATCACTGAGGAAGGCTTTCTTATCTCTTCTTGCTATTCTTTGGAACTCTGCATTCAGATGCTTATGTCTTTCCTTTTCTCCTTTGCTTTTTGCCTCTTCTTTTCACAGCTATTTGTAAGGCAAGGATGTAAGATGACTTATTTGGTAATTAGCTTATAGACGAATGAAGCCCTCATGACACAGTGGTACAAAATCTGCCTGTAATGCAGGAGACCTGGGCTTGACCCCTGGGTCAGGAAGGTCTCCTGGAGCAGGAAATGGGAACCCACTCCAGGATTCTTTCCTGGAGAATCCCATGGGCAGGGGAGCCTGTCAGGGACTGCAGAGTCGGGCATGCCTGAGCTCCTAACACTTACAGGTGAATATTTAGGTTCTTATTATGAGCATCTTTGGATGTAGGTCTTTGGGAATTTGTATGTTTCAGTAGCTTAAGTGCAGTTTTGCTGGGTCATAACTGTGCGTGTTTAAATGTTGATAAATACTACTCATTGTTCTTCCAAAGACTGTTCCAGTGTGCTCTCCTATTATCATGTACTCTCCTATTACCTGTTGCTGCTGCAGCTGCTCAGTTGCTTCAGTCATGTCCGACTCTGTGCGACCCCATAGACGGCAGCCCACCAGGCTCCCCCGTCCCTGGGATTCTCCAGGCAAGAGCACTGGAGTGGGTTGCCATTTCCTTCTCCTATATAAGGACCTGTTACCCTATCCACTCATACTGTCTCATAATTGTCAATTATGGTAAAATATTTTCTCCCAACCTGCTGTACGCTTTTAAACTTTATTTATGGTGAAACGGATACTGTACAAGTCTTATATGATCTCTGCAACATTTCACCCCACCGACTCCATTCTTTTATTTCTCTGAGAAACTCTTTTGGTCTCATTTGTTGCTTTGTTTCTTGGTTCGTTCCTCAAATATGGATGTTCCTTAGAGTCTGCCTTGGTCCCCATCTCTCCCTGCTCTCCATAGACCAGCCCACCTGCCTCCTTGGCTTCAGGCCCTGTCCACTCCGGGTCAGTGTCTCCCACACCTGTAGTTCTCAGCTTCTCTTCTAAACTCTCTAAGCTCAAATTCTTACATGCAACCACTTCCTGAAATCTACTCCGAGGTCCTACAGATGCTGCAAAGTCAACATATAGAAAACTGGTGTCTGGAGAAGGAAATGGCAACCCACTCCAGTATTCTTGCTTGAGAAATCTCATGGACAGAGGAGCCTGGTGGGCTATGCAGTCCATGGCGTTGCAGAGTTAGACACAACTTAGCAACTGAACAACATACAACCAGGCACATTGTAATTTAAGGAAATAGTTTTTGATGGAAATAAGGCACAAAATGGAGAGTGAAGTGACCTAGCAATATGGAATGCAGGGTTTTGTAAGAAATTAACATTTGTGTATAGAATAATAGTTGCAAATATTCAAACAATAAAGTCTGTGGCTAAAGGAAAAAAAAAAAAACAACTGGTCTCATGAATTCCCTGACATGGGTGCCCCTGCTCCTTAACGGGGGAATGGGCAGGCCCCTCAGGCTCACCTTGCTCCTCCTCTCTACCAAGGCCATCTCTCTCACATCTTTCTGTATTATCTCCTCCTCAATATCTTTATTGACGAGCTAGGCCCCGCTTTATTCTCTCACCTAAGCTACTGGATTCATTGTGGGACGCCTCTGAATTTCAGAGCAAATCTGTCTGAGTTAGGATCCCAGCAATGTCAGTGGCTATAGACCTTGGGCAGGTTATTGTGTCTCACTGGTCTCAGTTTCATCATCTGTAAAATGGGGATAATCAGAGCACTCACCACATAGGGTTGTCATGTGGATTAAACGGGTCTATATTTACAAAACAGTTCAAATGGTGCTTGGCACTGTTGGTTCCTGCTGCTGCTGCTGCCACCATGGCCAGATCACTATTTTCCTAAATGTTCTCTGCCTTGTGTTTCTCTTCTCAATCCATCCTCCATCCTCTATCAGAATCATTTGCCTCAAACGTGAGTTTGATTGCCTTCTTTTCCTCTTTTTTTTTTCTTCTTTCCCTCTTACAGCCCTCCAAGGACCTGTTGCCCTCAGTCAGGGCCAAATTCCTGATCTGGGCACTTGGTGCCCCTGCCTCTGATGCTTCTCCTGCCTTATTTCTAGCCTTGCCCTCTGGAATACTTAACTCTGGCCACAGGGAACAACTCGCAGTTCCCCCACTACAGCTGCTCTGGTTCCTCTTGGGCTTTAGCACACAGTTCCTTTTCCCTCTCCCCCACCTTTTTGGGCCAGCCAGCTCTGTCTCCTCTCCAGTTCAGCCCTCTTGTCACCTCCACGCAGTGCCACCCCTCTCTGTGCTTCTCTGCATCCCTGGGCTTACCTCTACGATGGCATCAGTTTCAGGGATTTATAATCATCAGTTTGACGGCTTCCTCCTCCACGCTGCGAGGTTCTTGAAAGAAGGGATTATATATATATATATGAAATTTTGTCTCCCCAAAGCTATCCCACACAGAGTTTGGCACATTCTAGGTGCTTGATATCGTTTTGTTGAGCACCGAATAAACTGACAGAGTCAGAGAACTGATGTATGTTGGTCCATTGGAGTGATATCTGATTTAAAGAAATAATTATGTCACCCAAATTTCCCAGGAGACCCCCCAGCCTGTGAGCACAAACGAAGTCACGTCTACAGTGATAAAACCCAGATTACACTGGCTCAGACCTGTGTGTTCATGCAGGGGTTATTCCCAGTAGACTGCTCCCCAGAAATATGGGGGAATCTGTTGGAGGCATCCCCTAGGTGTGCCTCTGGTGCTACTGGGCTAGACCTGTGCCCTGGGCTCTTTTCTGGTGGACTGGTGCCATGGCAGTGCCATGCTCTGGGATGGACTATGGTGACCCTTGTGGAACCTTCGGCTGGAGGGTCCACAGAGTCTAACAAGCTTCCCAACATCTTTGTGGAGCTTCTGTGCTCTCTGTTGTGCTTGGTGGGACTCTTTGGGGGGCAGTGTTGAGCTCGAGGCTGGTCTTCAACATTGCCCTTGCATCTCTCCCAAATAAGGGGAGATAGTCAAGCTCCCCCATACCTGGCCCCTGATTTCCTCCTGAGTTCTCTTCCCAGAGCACATTGCTTCCTCTTAGAACATAGGCTTCTGCTGGGTTCCCTCCCCCCGATCAGTTCATCAGGTAGGTCTGAGCTCCCCGCTGGAGGTCCTACTAGAATATGATGTCTTCTGCTGTAGTAAGAACCAGCTCTAATAAAAGTGTCTGAGCAAGTCTAGCCTCCAGGAGGGGACCACTGTCCTTTAGGGCAGGGATGATTCTATTGCCCTGTTTGCTCCCATAGCCCCAGCTCTGCCCCTCACTCCCTCCATTCCCTGCACTCTGCCCCCCCTCCCCCTCCCCCACCCAATTTCCCAGGAGACCCCCCAGCCTGTGAGCACAAACGAAGTCACGTCTACAGTGATAAAACCCAGATTACACTGGCTCAGACCTGTGTGTTCATGCAGGGGTTATTCCCAGTAGACTGCTCCCCAGAAATATGGGGGAATCTGTTGGAGGCATCCCCTAGGTGTGCCTCTGGTGCTACTGGGCTAGACCTGTGCCCTGGGCTCTTTTCTGGTGGACTGGTGCCATGGCAGTGCCATGCTCTGGGATGGACTATGGTGACCCTTGTGGAACCTTCGGCTGGAGGGTCCACAGAGTCTAACAAGCTTCCCAACATCTTTGTGGAGCTTCTGTGCTCTCTGTTGTGCTTGGTGGGACTCTTTGGGGGGCAGTGTTGAGCTCGAGGCTGGTCTTCAACATTGCCCTTGCATCTCTCCCAAATAAGGGGAGATAGTCAAGCTCCCCCATACCTGGCCCCTGATTTCCTCCTGAGTTCTCTTCCCAGAGCACATTGCTTCCTCTTAGAACATAGGCTTCTGCTGGGTTCCCTCCCCCCGATCAGTTCATCAGGTAGGTCTGAGCTCCCCGCTGGAGGTCCTACTAGAATATGATGTCTTCTGCTGTAGTAAGAACCAGCTCTAATAAAAGTGTCTGAGCAAGTCTAGCCTCCAGGAGGGGACCACTGTCCTTTAGGGCAGGGATGATTCTATTGCCCTGTTTGCTCCCATAGCCCCAGCTCTGCCCCTCACTCCCTCCATTCCCTGCACTCTGCCCCCCCTCCCCCTCCCCCACCCCGCGCCAACCTTGCTGCTGCCTTTGTTAAGGAGAAGTTCTCACCAGCTCTCCAGGGCAGGAACTGCTGTTGCAAAATCCTTCCTCCCTGAGATGGTAATGGGATGCAATCTGGGCGGCCCTGACCCCAAGAGGCGGTCCGCAGGCTCTGGTCAGAGCCACAGAGTTGCCCAACCACTGCAGAGGCTTTGGCAGTCTGCTTGAGGCAGAGGGGCCAGGAGTGGCATGCCTCTTTGAGACTGTGAAGTCTGCCCTATAGCCCAAGTAGGGCAGCTAATCACCTGGCCACAGAGTGGGGTCCACACCTCTTCTGAAACAGTGTCCTCAGAAAGACCACTGTGTGTGTGCTTAGTCGCTCAGTCATGTCAGACTCTTTGCGACCTCGCGGACTGCAGCCCACCAGGCTCCTCTGTCCATTGGGTGCTCTAGGCAAGAAGGCTGGAGTGTGTTGCCACTCCCTTCTCCAGGGGATCTTGCTGACCCAGGGGTCGCAGCTGGCTCCTTATTGTTGGGTTCTTTACTGTTTGAGCCACCAGGGAACTCCTGCTGAGTAACCATAATTCGGGTAAGACTTCTTGAGCGGTCAGGGGATATGATCTCATACCCTGGCGCTGTCAGAGTCCTCATCAGCTGTCTTTAGTGCTGAAGTCTAGCTGCATAGGCATTGTAGAGAGAATCACCTAGACTCAGCCCCTTCTTCTGAAGGGCTCAGAGCTTGGACCCACAGGTCATCGTAGTGGTTGGAAGGAAAGGGCAGAGAGTCAAGCCTCCCCTCAAACCCACCAAACCAGATGCCCTGGGGAGTAACTGGTACTCCTGTACCCTGTCAGTGAGAAGGTACGACATATTAATCTAATCTCTTTGGGAAATAAAACTGCCATTTCTTAAAACAAACATATACCTACCACACCTTGTCATTTCATGCCTAGGTATTTACCCAAGAGGAATAAAGGCATATCTCTACACAAATATATGTACATAGGTTATGAGAAGAAACTTACTTGTAATAACCTCAAATTGGAAACAACCCAAGTATCAGCAACAGCTGAATGTGAAAACTAATTCAGTATATCCATGCAATGGAATACTACTCAGCAGTATTTTATGACAAAATAATTATGCTTTTGAACTGTGGTGTTGGAGAAGACTCTTGAGAGTCCCTTGGACTGCAAGGAGATCCAACCAGTCCATCCTAAAGGAAATCAATCCTGGGTGTTCATTGGAAGGATTGATGTTGAAGCTGAAACTCCAGTACTTTGGCCACCTGATGCGAAGAGCTGACTCATTTGAAAAGACCCTGATGCTGGGAAAGATTGAGGCCAGGAGGAGAAAGCGACCACAGAGGATGGGATGGTTGGATGGCATCACTGACTCGATGGACATGGGTTTGGGTGGACACTGGGAGTTGGTGATGGACAGGGAGGCCTGGTATGCTGCGGTTCTTGGGGTGGCAAAGAATTGGACACGACTGAGCAACTGAACTGAACTGAACTGAACTGAATTATGTCCAGTGAAAGAAGGCAGATAATAAAGAGTGTATACTGTATGATTCTTTTTGTACAAAATTCTAGAAAATGCAAACTGGTCTCTAGTGACAGAAAGCAACTAAGTAGTTGCCTGGGGATGGAGAGAGGTTGGGGGTAGAGATGACAAAGGGCACAAGGAAACTGAGGCTGATGGATGATGTGTCTGTTATTTTGAATACAGTGATGGCTTCAGGGTGTATATTAAAGTCAAAACTCGTCAGACTTTATATAAAGTGTATTATTTGTTAATAGTACCTGAAGAAAGCTGTTAAAAATAAATACAACATAGACCCCCAAGCAGACTCCAGACAGGAAGCTCCCCTGTGTCGTGAAGGGTGAGCTGACTGAGGAATGAATGTGGAGGAGAAGCACCTGGGCCACCAGGTCTTACTCTGGGACAAGACGTTCTGAGCCTGGAGGGACTTTAGACCAAGATGGCGCCCACTCTCTCATGTTACGGGAAAAGCCTGACAGCTCTGCCAAAGTCACCCAGCTCGTCAGTGGGAGATGCAGGGTTAGAACTTCTTTCCTGACTGCCACCCCGGCTCCTTCCACCCTCCACACCACGGTCTGTCCACTCAAGTGCTGTCTGCCTTAGACGGCAGGACTGGTCAGACCAGAGGGCCGCCAAGGGCCAAGGGCAGGGGTCGGGTGGGATGGAGCAGCCGGTCCTGGACGGGTCTCGGTCAGAGAACCTGGGCGTCTCTCCTCTGGGAGCAGGGTGGACAGTGGCGCTCTCTCTTCTTGTAATCCACAGAGCAGGCACGGCAAACCAGGCCTCCGCAGAGCCTGGGGAGCAGAGGCAGGAGAGTGGGTGCACGTGGGTGCATATGGGGGATGGGTTGTGAAGTTCGAGCATCTTTGTGTCTGTCTCTGCATTTCTCATCTTCTGGCTGAGCAGCCCTGGGTCTCTCTCAGGAGGCCTTCTCTTTCCTAAAAGGTGTCCTGATGCCCCACCCTATCAGGTGGCAGGTTCTCCTGATGGCCCACTGTCCTCCTGCTGTCTGCCCTCTCACCATGTTCCCAGGGCAAGGTGAGGAGGGCAGCTTCCTTTGGACAGGAACTCTCTTCCCAGATGAGATTAGCTGGTCGATTAATCAGTCAGCTCCTGGAAGGGTCACCCAGTCCCTTCTTGCAGAGGCCATTCCTTGTCTGCCCCCTTTCTACGGTTCTTGCTCATGTCTCTGCCAAGTATTGGGTAAAGTGAGTGGCCAGCTTCAAGTGACCTTTCACAAATGCCTAGTTCCTGTGTCCCTCCCTTCTCTGGAGTGGACGCGGGGCTGTGGGCTGGTGGAAACTGGGCTGTCCCAAAGGAAGGATGCTGTACCCCACTCATTACCTGCATGGGTACCGCCGAGACAACCGGCCAAAGATCTTGCTGCAGACGACACAGCATCCGGGGGCCACGGACGAGAGATGCTGGACTTTCTGCCACAGGATATCCTTCTCTCTGATGGGCAAGTGGAGGTGGGGATGCACACAGACAGAGAGAGGAAGAAAAAGACGATGGAGGAAGAGAGAGAGATGGAGATGCACAGATGGAGGGACAGAAACAGACACACAGGGACAAAGAAGAGGGAGAGACAGGGAAAAACAGAGGCAGTCACACAGAGATATACACAGAGAGAGACAAAAAGAGGTGAGAAACAGCGGAGTAGAAAGACAGAGCCAGAAACGGAGAGGGAGACAAGGAGGGAAAGAGATACAGGCATTCAGAGAGAGAGAAAGGAAGCCAGGGAGTTGGAGCGGGAGACAGACAAGCAGAGAAGGAGACAGGGAGAGAGAAAGACACGGGAAAAACGCAGAGACAGCCCGGGACAGAGTCACAGACAGGAAGCAAGATGGAGAGGCCGAGAAAGAGATGCAGTGAGGGAGAAAGACACAGACAGATGAAGAGACAGACACACACACACACACATTAGAGATCAGCGAGTCTCCAGGTTTTCTGGGAAGGGACCCAGGCTCCCTTCACCCAACTTAATCTTGACCCATTATTTAAGAATCTGTTCATATCCCACCTCCTCTAAGAAATGCTCCCTGATCCTGAGGGCCCCCAGGGGGCTCTTGCCCCAGCTTCCTAAAGCGTATAATGCCTATTATTTTTATTTGGCACTCTGTACAAACTGCCTTGTAGTTATGTATGTTCATGCTCCCCCAAAACTATCTTCACTGTTTTTTTTTTTGAAGAATGTTTAGGAACATTCTTAACATTTTTAAGCAACATGGGTTGCTTAACATTTTTACCAAAATGACACACACAGGCATAATTTAAACACTGAACAGTCCAGAAGGAATTATATCAAAAGGAAATAGATGTGCCTCCTTCCCATTCTCAGTGGCAAACCACTTCTGACATCCTTTAGGTTTTGTCCCTTGATATTGAAGGTGAAGGTGAAGGTGAAGTCGCTCAGTCGTGTCCGACTCTTTGCGACCCCATGGACTGTAACCTACTAGGCTTCTCCGTCCATGGGATTCTCCAGGCAAGAATACTGGAGTGGATTGCCATTTCCTTCTCCAGGGGATCTTCCCGACCCAGGGATTGAACCCGCGTCTCCCACATTAGAGGCAGACACTTTAACCGCTGAGCCATCAGGGAAGCCCAAGAGTCCATGGAATCCTCCAGGCCAGACGCTGGAGTGGGTAGCCTTTCCCTTCTCCAGGGGATCTTCCCAACCCAGGAATCGAACCTAGGTCTCCCATGTTGCAGGCAGATTCTTTACCAGCTGAGCCACCAGGGAAGCCCAACAATACTGGAGTGGGTAGCCTATCCCTTCTCCAGGGGATCTTCCCGACCCGGGGTTTGAACCAGGGTCTCCTGCATTGCAGGCGGGCTTTTTACCCACTGAGCCACTGGGGAAGCCCAGGAATACTGGAGTGGGCAGCCTATCCCTTCTCCAGTGGACCTTCCCGACCCGGGGTTTGAACCGGGGTCTCCTGCATTGCGAGCGGGCTCTTTACCCGCTGAGCCACTGGGGAAGCCCTTGATATTACTTCCATGTTTAAGTGATACTCTCATATTCTTCCACCTTGATTTATCAAGAGAGAATCTTTCATAGAGCCCCTTGATATCACAGGATACAGCTTATTTATTACCATCCTTACTAACTCCTCCTTCCTCTCAATGCAATTTTATCTCCATTTTTTGTTCCTTTTTGGTTACTACGGGAATTTTATAGAACATACCCACCCATTTATTTCTCACTCATTCTATTAACTATAGGCAGCATCATACGGCTGCCATTCTGTAATAAGATGGTGCCAGCATCCTTTCTCTTCAGCGCTCCTCCTTCTCCTAATTTGTCATCTACTCCTGCAACATCCAGTATGGTAGCCATTAGCTGTATGTGGACATTTAGGTATATGTTTAACTTTTTATGTTATTGTTATTTTTAGTGCATGAAAGATACTTTAAATTCTACAGTACTTTACAATTTTCAAAAGTTTCACATACACAATAACCCCATAATAACTTCCTTTAAAAAAAAATCCCGTATATTGCCCCTCCCCCCTTTCCTTTCTTCACTGGTAACCACTAGTTTGTTCTTTATAGCTGTCAGCCTGCTTCGTTTTTTTATTCACTAGTTTGTTGTATTTTTTAGATTCCACATATGAGTGATATCAGGTGTTTATTTAACTTAAAGTTAAATAAAGTTAAAACTTCATTTTCTCAGCTGTACCAGTCAACATTTGAGGTCTTCAGTTGCTACATGGGACTAGAAGCTACCGTATTGGACTGGGCAAATGCAGAACATTTCCATCTTCACAGGTATTCCTGTTGGACCCTACTATATACTTGACACTGTTTAGGTAGTAACATTTGCTGCTGCTGCTGCTAAGTCGCTTCAGTCATGTCCAGCTCTGTGCAACCCCATAGACGGCAGCCCACCAGGCTCCCCTGTCCCTGGGATTCTCCAGGCAAGAACACTGGAGTGGGTTGCCATTTCCTTCTCCAATGCATGAGAGTGAAAAGTGAAAGGCTCAGTTGTGTCTGACTCCTAGCGACCCCATGGACTGCAGCCTATCAGGTTCCTCCATCCATGGGATTTTCCAGGTGAGAGTACTGGAGTGGGGTGCCATTGCCTTCTCTGAGTAATATTTAGGTTTGTTCTATAATTATAATGGTTTTCTGTGCTTTACCTTTAGATTGATTCTAACATTGAAAATAATCAATGAGCAGTATTTACATTATTAGATAATACATAAACATCACCTGGAGCTGTGTTCTGGGATATTTCCTTTCTTGGAAATTTTTTGTTTTTCTGGAACTTTCTAATTACTTTTCTTTGCTCCTTGCATGACTTGCATTTAACATGGCCTAATCCGCACCCACCCCCTTCTTCATCATCTCAGATACTCTACTGAAGCTTTTTCTCCCCTGAGACCTCCCTCCTGGGCCCTCCGTACTTCTGCTGTAGTCTGAACTGACTACTTCCTGGGCTTGCTGCCCACTTGTCATCTTGGGAATTCCCTTTCCTTTCCTCATGGGCTAGAGCTACTATTCCTAAGTTCCACATCTTCTCCTTTCTTGGCTTACTTCCTTGTTTCTCTGGAGCACATCCTTAATTAACTTCTGAAGAAAGTCTGTGTGGGAGGTGAATTTTATGTAACCTGTCTATCTGAAAAATGTGTTTCTTCCACCACCTCCCCACTTGCTTCATAGTTTGGCTGGATATAGAATTCGAGGGCAAAAGCCAGTTTTTCTTAGAACTTGAAAGCATTGAGTCTTAACCATTGAAACCTACGCCACTGAATCCTTAAAATTTGTTGGGTTCTATTTCTTTTATAAGTGGACCTGTCTTTTAGGATATTCTCCTTATCTTTGTTTTAATGAAATTTCACAATGATGTATCTAGATGAGTCTTAACCATTGAAACCTACGCCACTGAACCCTTAAAATTTGTTGGGTTCTATTTCTTTTATAAGTGGACCTGTCTTTTAGGATATTCTCCTTATCTTTGTTTTAATGAAATTTCACAATGATGTATCTAGATGAGTCTTAACCATTGAAACCTACGCCACTGAACCCTTAAAATTTGTTGGGTTCTATTTCTTTTATAAGTGGACCTGTCTTTTAGGATATTCTCCTTATCTTTGTTTTAATGAAATTTCACAATGATGTATCTAGATGAGTCTTAACCATTGAAACCTACGCCACTGAACCCTTAAAATTTGTTGGGTTCTATTTCTTTTATAAGTGGACCTGTCTTTTAGGATATTCTCCTTATCTTTGTTTTAATGAAATTTCACAATGATGTATCTAGATGAGTCTTAACCATTGAAACCTACGCCACTGAACCCTTAAAATTTGTTGGGTTCTATTTCTTTTATAAGTGGACCTGTCTTTTAGGATATTCTCCTTATCTTTGTTTTAATGAAATTTCACAATGATGTATCTAGATGAGTCTTAACCATTGAAACCTACGCCACTGAACCCTTAAAATTTGTTGGGTTCTATTTCTTTTATAAGTGGACCTGTCTTTTAGGATATTCTCCTTATCTTTGTTTTAATGAAATTTCACAATGATGTATCTAGATGAGTCTTAACCATTGAAACCTACGCCACTGAACCCTTAAAATTTGTTGGGTTCTATTTCTTTTATAAGTGGACCTGTCTTTTAGGATATTCTCCTTATCTTTGTTTTAATGAAATTTCACAATGATGTATCTAGATGTGGTTTACTCTGCCCCTTTCCTTTATTATGCTGGTTGCTCAGTGAAATCTTTAAATCTGAAGAACAGCTTCCATCAGAACTGGGAAAGCATCTCATATTTTTATTGGATAATCACCTCCTTTTATTCTCTCCTTTTTTGGAACTCCTGTCAGTTGGAGAAGTTATTAGAACACCTGGATTGATTCTCTGTGTTTCTATTTCTCTCATGCCTTCATTTATCTGTGCTTTCATTATACTTTCTGAGAGACTGCCTCATCTTTCTTTTCCAATCCGAGTGAATTCAAATATTTCAGTAATCATATTTTTAATTTCTGAGAATGTTTCCCATCTTTTGATGGTTGCTTTTCATAGCATCATGGACCATGGATCTTTTTTGTTTATCTTTGTCACTCCCCTTTATTTTCTAAGCTTTCCTCAAATGTCTGGGGATCCTCGGTTGTCATTTCATGTTTAAGAAAGAGGTGATAAAAGCTGTTAGGGCTCCAAGGCGTAGATGGGGATGGCTGACTAGTAGCCTCACTTTAGGGCATATTAGGCAGGGAGCTACCTGCCACATCAACTTTTAATTATTTGCCTGATGATAGACCCCTCACTCTTAGATGTTCTGTAGTTGGGGAGGCAGGTAGAAAGTACCGCGCACTGCACACTGCACAGCTGTACAGAGCAGGCCGCACACTGCTCTTTCTAATGGCTTCATCGGTAAGATTTCCCACTTGCTGCTCCTCATCTCCCTTCTGCCATCTGTGTTCTTGGTGTCTCTGGGCCCTGGAGCACTAATTTGGGCCAAATTCAGTATCCACTTCTCCATCTATTTTCTGGCTTCTGGAAATTAGTTATTGTCTCTCCCTTGTGGTTGGCTCCTCCAAGTCTCTCTCTGTTTTATTCCTTTACAATCATTCTAGTAAGATCTCAGGATAGAGGCTGGATAATGTGTGGTCACCTGATGTGAACAGCTGACTCATTTGAAAAGACCCTGATGCTGGGAAAAGATTGGAGGCGGGAGAAGAAGGGGATGACAGAGGATGAGATGGTTGGATGGCATCACTGACTCAATGGACAGGAGTTTGAGTAGACCCGGGGTTTGAACCAGGGTCTCCTGCATTGCAGGCGGGCTTTTTACCCACTGAGCCACTGGGGAAGCCCAGGAATACTGGAGTGGGCAGCCTATCCCTTCTCCAGTGGACCTTCCCGACCCGGGGTTTGAACCGGGGTCTCCTGCATTGCGAGCGGGCTCTTTACCCGCTGAGCCACTGGGGAAGCCCTTGATATTACTTCCATGTTTAAGTGATACTCTCATATTCTTCCACCTTGATTTATCAAGAGAGAATCTTTCATAGAGCCCCTTGATATCACAGGATACAGCTTATTTATTACCATCCTTACTAACTCCTCCTTCCTCTCAATGCAATTTTATCTCCATTTTTTGTTCCTTTTTGGTTACTACGGGAATTTTATAGAACATACCCACCCATTTATTTCTCACTCATTCTATTAACTATAGGCAGCATCATACGGCTGCCATTCTGTAATAAGATGGTGCCAGCATCCTTTCTCTTCAGCGCTCCTCCTTCTCCTAATTTGTCATCTACTCCTGCAACATCCAGTATGGTAGCCATTAGCTGTATGTGGACATTTAGGTATATGTTTAACTTTTTATGTTATTGTTATTTTTAGTGCATGAAAGATACTTTAAATTCTACAGTACTTTACAATTTTCAAAAGTTTCACATACACAATAACCCCATAATAACTTCCTTTAAAAAAAAATCCCGTATATTGCCCCTCCCCCCTTTCCTTTCTTCACTGGTAACCACTAGTTTGTTCTTTATAGCTGTCAGCCTGCTTCGTTTTTTTATTCACTAGTTTGTTGTATTTTTTAGATTCCACATATGAGTGATATCAGGTGTTTATTTAACTTAAAGTTAAATAAAGTTAAAACTTCATTTTCTCAGCTGTACCAGTCAACATTTGAGGTCTTCAGTTGCTACATGGGACTAGAAGCTACCGTATTGGACTGGGCAAATGCAGAACATTTCCATCTTCACAGGTATTCCTGTTGGACCCTACTATATACTTGACACTGTTTAGGTAGTAACATTTGCTGCTGCTGCTGCTAAGTCGCTTCAGTCATGTCCAGCTCTGTGCAACCCCATAGACGGCAGCCCACCAGGCTCCCCTGTCCCTGGGATTCTCCAGGCAAGAACACTGGAGTGGGTTGCCATTTCCTTCTCCAATGCATGAGAGTGAAAAGTGAAAGGCTCAGTTGTGTCTGACTCCTAGCGACCCCATGGACTGCAGCCTATCAGGTTCCTCCATCCATGGGATTTTCCAGGTGAGAGTACTGGAGTGGGGTGCCATTGCCTTCTCTGAGTAATATTTAGGTTTGTTCTATAATTATAATGGTTTTCTGTGCTTTACCTTTAGATTGATTCTAACATTGAAAATAATCAATGAGCAGTATTTACATTATTAGATAATACATAAACATCACCTGGAGCTGTGTTCTGGGATATTTCCTTTCTTGGAAATTTTTTGTTTTTCTGGAACTTTCTAATTACTTTTCTTTGCTCCTTGCATGACTTGCATTTAACATGGCCTAATCCGCACCCACCCCCTTCTTCATCATCTCAGATACTCTACTGAAGCTTTTTCTCCCCTGAGACCTCCCTTCTGGGCCCTCCGTACTTCTGCTGTAGTCTGAACTGACTACTTCCTGGGCTTGCTGCCCACTTGTCATCTTGGGAATTCCCTTTCCTTTCCTCATGGGCTAGAGCTACTATTCCTAAGTTCCACATCTTCTCCTTTCTTGGCTTACTTCCTTGTTTCTCTGGAGCACATCCTTAATTAACTTCTGAAGAAAGTCTGTGTGGGAGGTGAATTTTATGTAACCTGTCTATCTGAAAAATGTGTTTCTTCCACCACCTCCCCACTTGCTTCATAGTTTGGCTGGATATAGAATTCGAGGGCAAAAGCCAGTTTTTCTTAGAACTTGAAAGCATTGAGTCTTAACCATTGAAACCTACGCCACTGAATCCTTAAAATTTGTTGGGTTCTATTTCTTTTATAAGTGGACCTGTCTTTTAGGATATTCTCCTTATCTTTGTTTTAATGAAATTTCACAATGATGTATCTAGATGAGTCTTAACCATTGAAACCTACGCCACTGAACCCTTAAAATTTGTTGGGTTCTATTTCTTTTATAAGTGGACTTGTCTTTTAGGATATTCTCCTTATCTTTGTTTTAATGAAATTTCACAATGATGTATCTAGATGTGGTTTACTCTGCCCCTTTCCTTTATTATGCTGGTTGCTCAGTGAAATCTTTAAATCTGAAGAACAGCTTCCATCAGAACTGGGAAAGCATCTCATATTTTTATTGGATAATCACCTCCTTTTATTCTCTCCTTTTTTGGAACTCCTGTCAGTTGGAGAAGTTATTAGAACACCTGGATTGATTCTCTGTGTTTCTATTTCTCTCATGCCTTCATTTATCTGTGCTTTCATTATACTTTCTGAGAGACTGCCTCATCTTTCTTTTCCAATCCGAGTGAATTCAAATATTTCAGTAATCATATTTTTAATTTCTGAGAATGTTTCCCATCTTTTGATGGTTGCTTTTCATAGCATCATGGACCATGGATCTTTTTTGTTTATCTTTGTCACTCCCCTTTATTTTCTAAGCTTTCCTCAAATGTCTGGGGATCCTCGGTTGTCATTTCATGTTTAAGAAAGAGGTGATAAAAGCTGTTAGGGCTCCAAGGCGTAGATGGGGATGGCTGACTAGTAGCCTCACTTTAGGGCATATTAGGCAGGGAGCTACCTGCCACATCAACTTTTAATTATTTGCCTGATGATAGACCCCTCACTCTTAGATGTTCTGTAGTTGGGGAGGCAGGTAGAAAGTACCGCGCACTGCACACTGCACAGCTGTACAGAGCAGGCCGCACACTGCTCTTTCTAATGGCTTCATCGGTAAGATTTCCCACTTGCTGCTCCTCATCTCCCTTCTGCCATCTGTGTTCTTGGTGTCTCTGGGCCCTGGAGCACTAACTTGGGCCAAATTCAGTATCCACTTCTCCATCTATTTTCTGGCTTCTGGAAATTAGTTATTGTCTCTCCCTTGTGGTTGGCTCCTCCAAGTCTCTCTCTGTTTTATTCCTTTACAATCATTCTAGTAAGATCTCAGGATAGAGGCTGGATAATGTGTGGTCACCTGATGTGAACAGCTGACTCATTTGAAAAGACCCTGATGCTGGGAAAAGATTGGAGGCGGGAGAAGAAGGGGATGACAGAGGATGAGATGGTTGGATGGCATCACTGACTCAATGGACAGGAGTTTGAGTGAACTCTGGGAGTTGGTGATGGACAGGGAGGCTTGGCGTGCTGTAGTCCATGGGGTCACAAAGAGTCGGACACGACTGAGCGACTGAACTAACTAATGTGTGGTCAGTCTACCATCTTGACACAGAAGTCAACCTTCTTGCTCCATCCTCCTTTCGTTTTGGCTTAGGGCCATGTCTTCCATAGGCTTCTGGGGGACACTGTACTATGTGGTTTGGGACCTTGTGATTAATTTCTTTAGCACTAGGAAAAACATTTGTCGCTCTTGGTGAATTGGTATTGCTCCTTTGAATGGATGGTGAAACTTTCTGCGTTTCTCTTTTTCATCCTGCTACCAAGATGTTCAGAGTTAAGTTTTAAACCTGATACTTCAGGAGTATCTTTTTCATCTTTCAGGAAATCTTCTATTTTCTTTAACAATCATATGTGTATATATATATGTGTGTGTGTATAAATATATGTCTCCCTCCCTCTGTCTATTGTCTTATTGTTAGCCACTTTAAATTCTTTTGTGAGATATATAGCTAATTTTTTATTAGCTTCTTCCCAGTTGACAGCTCCTCAGCGGAGATTATTCCTTAAATTCTTCTTTCTTTCCTGGCTGATCTCTCCCTTGTCTCACCTTTAATCACTTGGATTTTGTGCAAGTGGATTTATTTCTAGATGATCCCTCAGAAGCCTTCCAGTTCTAAGGGAACCTGAGTCCAACAGTCTCATTTTCTGAACAAGGTGAGAGAACACTGTGTATCTGGGAATTATCTCCTCACTGGACCAAAGGGTAGAAAGCAGGTTTTACGCATTTCCTCCTATCCTTCAGCGAGTTTAGTGGTTTGGGATGAATCCTGGTGAGCTCAGCCTCTGGAACCCAGGGCAGCTGACCCAGGACAGGCCACAGGCCCAGTGGTCTGAGGAAGTCCAGCATGCAGGCAGGTATAGGACATGAGATTACTCCCAGTTAATCTCTGGGCTTCTTTCCTTTCTCCTAACCTTGGTTGCTGTGTGTGTTTGTGGGGGTTGGAGGGGGGCTTGCCTTAGAGGCAGAGGACTCTATGAAATTTGTACGCTGTGTGTCCTTGGTGGCCAAGTCAGCCTCTCTGACCCTCAGTTTTCTCATCTGTGACATGGGGATAACAGCAGAGGTGGCTGAAAGAAGGAAATGAGTTGGCATACACAAAGCTCCAGAGGGCATGCCTGATACCATGCCCCCTCCTGCACCCCACCCCGGGGTCCCACCCTTACTGAATCAGCTCCAGCACCCGACTCTTCATGGCTCGCACCAGGTCCCGCTGTCCGCCAAGCTCCTCCTCATACACGGCGTCCTTCCTTTCAGCCTCCCGTTGCTTCTGCTCCAGCTCCGCCTGCAGCCGGGCCCTTTCCTCTTGACACCTGGGCACAGAGGAGGGCTGAGCTCTGAGCGGACAGCGCAGCATCTGCGTCTGAGCCAGGCTGAGTGACCGGAGCCCCACCCAGGAAGCTGGTGGTGCCTTTGCAGCTGAAGTGCACACACACACCACACATTCACAACACTGCACACACACAGCACATGTAACACACAACCACAACACATACAGGCACACACGCATACACTGAACACACTCACAACGTAGCACACACACGCTACACACTATACACACACACCATCTAACACCCCACACACCATACAATCACAACACAGCACACACACACTACATATAACACACATTTGAAACACATACAGGGACACACGCCACACTAGACACTACACACACATACACTGAACACACTCGCAACATAGCACACACACACTACACACTACACACACACACCATATAATACCCCATACAACACCCCTCATACCACACATTCACGACACAGCACACCCGCACCACATATAACACGAATTCACAACATATACAGGCACACACCACACTAGAAAGCACACGCACATACACCGCACACAGTCACTACACAGCACACACACTACACACACCCCACACACCATACATTCATAACACAGCACACACACAGTGCATATAACACACAATCTCAACGCATACAGGCACACACACCACACTAGACCCCCCACACACACATACACTGAACATACTTACAACATAGTGCACACACACTACACACTGTGTACATGCACCACATACCATACATTCACAACAGAGCACACACACACACTACACATGACATTCACAACACATATAGGTACACACACCACACTAGACACCACACACACATAGCACACACTACACACCCCCCACACACAATACCCCACACACCATACATTCACAACACAGCACACATATCACATACAACACACATTCACAACACATACAGGCACACACACCATGCTAGATGCCACATACTCACAACACAGCACACACACACTACACATATACCATGCACATCATATGTACCAATACCACCCCCCACTAGACATACACACAATGCAACACATCACACACTTAAACTCGCACATGACACATACATCGCACACACGCACATAACCTGTACACCACACATGCCACGCACATACTTCACACATGCTCGCACATACTTCACACATGCTCACACATACTTCACACATGCTCACACACGAATAACTCCTACAACACCACACACACTCACCACCCAACACACACATCACACCCGTCAAAGCACCGTGTGGCTGGACGCCTGCAGACTGACTCGTCAGCCGGTCAGAGCCGTGCAAACAGGGCCCAGCCGTGCACGCTCCTTTAGAGAGAACGAGCCAATATTCTCAGCTGTCTTCCTCCTTTCTCTCTTTCTTTAACATTTTCATTTTAAAGTATCATTTTCTGGAAAGGCATGCTCACAATCCTGGCTGGTCTCTGAGGGGTAGCGGGTGCCTGGGAGCCCAGGCTGTATGCACAGCACCAGCTGAAAACAACTGTGGTGTTTGGGGAGAGCAGTAAGTGATGTAGGATTTGAAGTGACTTTTTGGCTTTAAAATATTTTGAAAAATTGCATTACATTGTCTTTTCAGTTAAAAAAAGTCATATTAAACATATGGCTTTCTTAAAGTTCTGTTTCAGTTTGCGCTTGGAAACTCCTCAGTTCTATTCTTGCCTTTTCCTTTTGTCTTAGTGGCTTCCTAGAAGTTTCAATGGCACCCCACCCCAGTACTCTTGCCTGGAAAATCCAATGGACGGAGTAGCCTGGTGGGCTGCAGTCCATGGGGTCGCTAACAGTCGGACAGACTGAGCGACTTCACTTTCACTTTTCACTTTCATGCATTGGAGAAGGAAATGGCAACCCACTCCAGTGTTCTTGCCTGGAGAATCCCAGGGACGGGGGAGCCTGGTGGGCTCTCGTCTTTGGGGTCGCACGGAGTTGGACACGACTGAAGTGACTTAGCAGCAGCAGAAGTTTCTAAGAAATCTAAAGGACTGGAAATACAAAAGGTCCCAGCTCCAGGCCCCCACCTTTTACTCCATTGTTCAGACAGGTGGGTGTTGTAATGGTGGTGTCTATTCTATGACGTCTGGATATGTGTGTGTGTGTGTGTGTGTGTATGTTTGTGTGTGTATACCCATGCCCCTAGGGGAAGAGGCTTGACAATGCATTGAATTATTAATTTAAGAATTTATGCCATAGCATGCTGCAGGGAGGAAAACTGGGTGGGCCATGACATCAGACGGACAACAGCTAGCCACCAAAATCCAGAAAGGCCAGTCCCTGCAGCCGTAGGGAAGAGTGACTTAACAAACATTCGGGTCCTCAGCCTCTTCATTTCTTGGTATTAGGATCTCATTTTCCTAAGTTAAGTTACATGCCCAGTGATCCCAGGACCTCTGGTGTGGGCAGTGCAGGCCCTAATGTGACCACTGCGGTTAGTCAGTGTCTTTGGGGTTAGAGGGAACATTTATTAAGCACCTGTTATTAAGTCACTTCAGTTGTGTCCGACTCTTTGTGACCCTATAGACTGTAACCCACCAGACTCCTCTGACCATGGGATTCTCCAGGCAAGAAATTAAGCACCTACTGTGTGCCAATGACTGTGTTAGGTGCCAGGGATACAGCAATGCCTAAGGTTCTTGGTGGAGCTTATAGCATGTTTGGGGCAGTGGTCAAAATGAGGGATGGACCCATAAGATAATTAAGTGTGTGACGATGACAAAGGAGTGGCAGAGCCGCAGAGCTGAGGGAGCACTCAGGAGGTCTTCTTAGACAGGGTGACCTTTAAGCAGATCTGAAAGACAAGGAAGCAGACTTGCAGAGCCAGAGAAAGGGACATGCCAAGTTCCGCAAGTTGGGAAGAACTTGGCTTGTTTGAGGAAATGAAAGAAGGACGTACAAAACGATTTGGCTGGCCAAAAAGTTTGTTTGGGCTTTTTATAAGCTGTAATGGGAAAACCTGTATGAGCTTTTTGGCCAACCCTATACAGGGGGTGGGGTGGGGTGGGGAGGCATGAGGCAAGGTGGGAGGCAGGCGCCATCCTCAGTGCTCCAGGAGGAGTGGACTTTGATCTCAGTGCCATGGAAACCACTGAAGCATTTTAAGTATTTAAGGGCGTCCGTCCACAGCTCAGTCTGTAAAGAATCTGCCTGCAATGCAGAATTGGGTTCAGTTCCTGGGCTGGGAAGATCCCCTGGAGAAGGAAACGGCAACCCACTCCAGTATTCTTGCCTGGAGAATCCTATGGACAGAGGAGCCTGGCGGGCTACAGTCCATGGGGTCACAAGAGTAGAACACGACTTAGACCAAACCACCACCCCTAGGCAGGAAGTGTCCTCTCTTAACACGGAGGGAATTAAAGTCTACTGAGAATCTACTATGTGCCTGGCGCTGGGCTTGGTGCTTTATAGCCTTGCTTCATTGAGCTTTCACAAATTTAGGGGACAGGTCATATGATCATCACTTTATAGGAAAGAAAACAGACCTTTAGAGAGGGAGTAACACTCGCCCAGGGTCACTCAACTTGATAAGTGGAGGGAGCAGAAATCTGAGAGCAGTCCTGCCCAGCTCTAGTCTCTTGCCTCCCACACTTGCATGCACGCAGGGCCCTGGTCACCAGTGGTTCGTGGCACCAGGGCTGAGTGGACCGCAGGTAGGAGAGTGGGATGGGTCCTTACGGTCCTGCGGCAGCCTCTGGGGAGCTCAGTGCTGCCACCCAAGTTGGGGGGAAGAAGGGATATTTACCTAGTTCCCCATCTGAAGACCTTCCACTCGTACCTGTCCTAATCCCTTCTGCTTTAAGGTTAACCCAGGGGGCAGATCTGCTTAGAAAGAAGATCTCACAGAGCATCTGAGCTGGAAGAGAGTCAACCATCTCCTTTTGCAAATCAGGGACCTAAGGCTGAAGAGGGACCCAGGGCCGCACAGTCAGAAAGCCAGGAAGCGGGTATGGAAAGCCCAGGTATGTTTTTATAGCCCTGGGTTGGTCTGCTCTGGGGCCTGCTGTGTCTCCCCTGTGCGTATAGCCTGGGGCTCTGCACCCTGCCCATCCCGAGTCCGTTCTCCCCACCAGAGCCAGAGCTATCCTCCAGAAACCCAAGTCAGACCATGAGACCCTTCCATTCATGACTCTGCTTCTAGAGCACGTGGAGACCTCTGCTTTAGTCACATGCTTCCTTGTCCCCAAGCTCACGTCTCCTGGGCCTTTGCACCTGCCTGTCCTCCTGCTTGAAGGACTGCTCTCCAGATACCTGCCTGGCCCAGCTTTGCCTGTGGTTGGAATTCTGCTCAAATGTCACCTCCTCAGAGAGTGCTTCCCTGACTCCAATTCTAGATGATTCTCCCCTCTCTCTCTCTGGGGCCCATGACTATCTGAAATTGTATTTCTATTTGTCGATCTGTCGTCTGTCTCTGCAGGCCTCTGAGAGTAGATGTGCCTGTCCTGTTCCCTGCTGTGCCTTCCCTCCCCTTGGCCAAAACAGAGATGGAGAGAACATTGTTCACTCTCTGCCTGGGCTCCATGGCCCTTCTCACAGTTGGTGACATACTGTCACCAGCTCGAAGCCCACTGCTCCTTTCCTAGGGGTGTGGGGTCTGAGTTCCTGGCTCCCAGGAGGCTCTTGTCCCGGCCTCTGAAACTTCTGTTACTCGCCACCCTCATTCCAGTGGTTCTTCAGTGGGTCCTCCAGCCCACCCTCTCTCCTCCACTCCACTCAACCACCCATCCAAAGCTCCACTTGCTGTCTTACAGGGGTCTTGAACTTGGCAGGCTCCAAACCCAATGCCTGAGCTGTTCCCGCCAGCCTGCTCCTCCACGCAGTGACTCTAGCTTTCCAGTTAGTCAGGCTGAAGGCCTGGAGCCATTCTCGACTTCCATTCTTCTCTCTCACCCCATATCCAGTCCCTTGAGCCTGACTTCAGGATCCAGCTGCTTCCTGTACCCCCATTGCCGCTAGTACATCCCAGCTCCCCTTCCTTATCGGTCTCCCCGCTTCCAGCTTGGATCCCCTGTAGACTAGCTCCATGAGGCCGGGGGCGTGAATCCTTGAAAACACAGGCCAGCCTGGAACAGGCACACCCATGCGGAGAGAGGGCAGATTAGTGGTTGCCCAGAGCTAGGAGGCAGAGGAGGGGAGTTGGGCAGTGTCTGCTAATGAGTACCAGGTTTCTCTTTGGGGTGATGAAAATATTCTAAAATTGATTGTGGATGCACAACTTTGTGAATACACTAAAAACCCCCGAACCTTTTTTTAAATGCAGAGAAATATATTTTTAATAAGCAGAGTTACATCATGTCCCTCCTCTGCTCAGGAGACTCCGTGGTTCAAAGTCACGCCAAAGCCAAGGTCCCCTGATGACCCACTAGGGTTTCCCATTACCCACCTGACTTTTTCCGACATCCTCTCTCTCTTTCCCGCCACTGGGGCTATGGTGGTACTCCTGATGCCACGCCCATTCCTACCACAGGGCCTTTGCTCCTGCCGTTGCCTCTGCCTGGAACATTCTTCTATCACATATACAAATGACTCCTTCTCACTTCCTTCAGGTCTTAACTCAAACTTCACCTTTCCAGGGAGGCCTCCCCAGGTGAGGCCACCTCATTTTAAAGTATCACCCCTGTTACTTCCCATTCTCTCTCCTGCTTTAATTTTTTTCTTCTTAGAACTCATCACAATCTGATATCCTGTGTATTTTATTTGCTTGTATTTATTAACTGCCTCTCCCACTGGCGTGTAAGCTCCACAAGGACCGGCATTTTGCGTTTTATCCTTGAAAGTATCTTCTCTTTCTCTGTCTGTCTCTCTCTTTTCCTGTTTGCCTCTCATTTTCCGGTTCCCTGTTGCACAATCTCTCTTTCACCCTCTTGACCATCATAATCATAACTACTATAGCACATAGAACAGGACTGGCACAGAGTGGGCATGTGGAATGTTTGTGGAATGACTGGGTGATGGATGGGATAATGGGGGCAGGAAAGGGGGCTGTTGCTCAGGGAGCAACTGGGGCTGGGTGGTCTTTCCAGAACCTCCCAGCTTCTCCCTGCAGCCTGTCTTGGTGCCCAGAGATGGTCTTGGGTGGGCAAAGCCCCTGCACTCACTTAGGGTCTGAATCTTGGGATACTTTGCTGAAAAAGAATACAGGACTCAGCTGAGCATCTCATGGTAGGAGTCCCAGGGGGCCTTTTGGCCTTGGCTCCTGGGTCCCAGGCCTCTCTGTGCCTGTTAAGCAGTCAGTAGATGGCTCTGTGATTCAGTCTGAATTACAGCTACGCAGGCTCCCCTGGGTTAGGGCAGGTGTCAGCCACGTGGGAGAGGCAAGGCCGGCGGGCAGGCTGAGGCACACAGACACCAAGGGAGAGACACATGGTGAGACTGAGTCAGACCAAGGATGAACTTTGACTGGTGTCATAATTTAAAAATAAATTGTGACCAAGAACCTAGGAAAATGCAAGGCTGAGGAGGAAGCAGAGATAAACATGCACTGTGGACCCCGGAGGTAGAGTGATGATGGGAAGACGGGTGTGCTGGTTGCTGAGAGAGGGAGAGCGGGGGCACTGATACACAGCCACGGCGGGTACTGGCTGAGGAGCGGCCTGTAGCCCACTGCTTCTGGAGTCAGCTGCAGGGTCTGGATCTCAGCTCCTCTACTAACTAGCTGATGTTGGGTGAGTTGTGTAGCATCTTGGAGCCTTAGCCTCCTCATCTATAAAATGGGGGCTCTTGAAGGACTGATCTCCTGAGGTTGTTAGGAGCAAGCACATGGAAGAATGCCGGGGATGTACGTGCTCCATGATGATAGTTATGATTACGATGATCAAGAGGGTGAAAAAGAGATTGTACAACAGGGAACGGGAAAAGGAGAGGCAAACAGAAGGAAAGAGGGAGACAGACAGAGAGTGGGGGCAGGAATGTGGTGGAGGGGGGAGCTTCGTGGATGGAAAAGAGAGAGGGGAATGCGGAAGAGGCAGCAGCAAGTGGCAAAGGTGAGTGCTGGAAGGGAGGGACGCATAGAGCTCTCCTGGGGCTACTGAGGGAGGCCAGTGAGGGAAGGCGCTGGCAGGGGGTAGCAGGAATAGTGCTCTGTATACCTCGGCACCCCGAAGTTGTGCCCTCCCAAGGCCTGGTATACGGGAGGTGCTCAGAAGATGCTTGCTGGCATGACCGTGAATGCGAGCCTGCTGCCCCCTGGCCTCCCAGCTCCCACACCTAGCTATGATGCTGGTTGCCTAGGTTACCTGCTGAGCTGCTCCTGCAGTGCCTTCAGCTCCCCTGCCTGCTCCTTCAGCAGCTGCTCCTGGTGCTGGGCTTGCTCCTGGGTTTTCTGCAGCCCCTGTCTGAGGCTCTGAGGGTGGGGACAGGGAGAAAGGAAACGGAAGGTGAAGGAGGAGGGCAGGGAACCCAGCCCAGGAGTTGACCTGGCCAACACCCCCATGAGACCCCAGGTCATGTGAAATAGCCCTTGGACGGAGTGCAGGACTGGGGAGAGCCCTGGGAGCTGTGGCGCCTGGCTGTGCCCCTGGGTGAGCCTGGAGCCATGATTTCTTCTTTCACTGAAAAATCCAAGTCACTGACGGCAAGCATCTGGAAGGCTCTGCGTAGGGCGGATGCTAGAGGAAGGTTTGAAAACAATTTGGGTGACCTCAAGGAGAAGCAGCCACAGGAGCAACGAGGTGGGTGGGGCCTGCAACAGCAGAACTTAGATATTGGGAAGAAATCTGCCAATAAAGAGGGTTATGGAACTTGAGGACAAGCAACTGCCTTGAAGAACTTTTGGGAAGGGATTGCAAACTCAGATGCCTACAGGGGCTGGGCAGGTATCATGGATGAACAATGTGGGCCTGGTGTGAGGCAATAGCGAGAGGTGGGGATAGTGATAAACTGAAGAATGCATGTCCTTCATGTGATGAACCAAAGAACTTTCAATGGTATCCTCAAATCATAATGGCTCTGTGTGGACCAACACAAATTAATCTATGGGCTGGAAGGGCCCAGGGCCACCCTTGAAGACACCTGCCTACGGGCCAGGTTAGAGCGGGGAGCAGAGACAGAGCTCAACTGTTCTCACCTTGACGACATCCTGCAAGGCCATCTCTGCTTGTTCCTCCCTCCTGGTCACACTGGTCACTCCTGTCTGCTCTTGAGGCTTCTCTGAGGTGGAGTCTTCCTTGGTTTCCAGGCCCTGAAGGACCCAGAGCTCCTCTGGGATACAAGGCACCTTCCCATCCTGCTTGCCCCATGACACTACATCCCCTATTGTCCCTTTGGGGCTGGAGGCCAGCAGTCTATGGATATGACTCCTCTCTGCCTCCCCTTCATGAGTCCCCTCTGTTGTCCTCTGGGCCTCCACACCCAGCAAAGCTCCCTTGCCCTCAGCCTCTGACCCTACCACCTCCTTCAGGGTCTCTCTGGCCCCCTCCCCCTGTCCCTGGATGGTGGGTGCTGAGTCCTCCAGGCAGATCTCTGTCCTTGGAGCTCCTTTCTCCTGGTCTTGCTGAAACTCATCCCTCTCTAGTTCCCACATGCTCGGGGGGAACCCAAGGTTCCTGGGATCTTCCTTCTTCTTTTCCAAAAAGTGGGGATGATGCCTGTGTTGCTGGGACCTGGGAAGTCCAGCCAACCCGTCTTTCCTGGGTGCATCTTGCAGACAGCTGGCTTGGCTTTTGTGCGGCTCTTCCAGGTGGACTTCTGTGGAGTTCCCATGTGTGGCTGATATCTGCAGAGAAGCCCCAAACCCATCATCACTCTCAGCACCAGCTCACCATCCTGGTGCACGGGAGAAGCCACAGCCCTAATCTAGTGTGTTTGCTAAATATATGAATCCCTGCGTCCTCCCACTAGAAGCCTGATTTAGGAGGTCTGGGGTAGGGCCCAGGAATCTGAGTGTTGACAACCTCAGGTGACCCGGGGCCTGGGCTTTCATCTCATTAGGGAGCAATAGTGTTTCTCAGCGCCCTTTCCTGCCTCACCTCCAGTCTGCATCTTCCTCCCTCCTTTACCTTCATCTACTGCATATATCTGTTTCCCCTACGTCCTTCCCACCACTCTCCTCTGATCTCCCCCCACCCCTGAACTTGACTTCTCTGTGTTTCCTTTTTCTGATCTGTAAAATGGGAATAGTATCTCCTTACAGGGTTGTGGGGAAAGCTTAAATAGACCAACAGCCCCTAAGAGTCACCTCTGTCAAGAAGCCTTCTCAGCACTCCCACGTTCCTAGGTGTGTCTGGTCACTACATTTAACTTGTGTTGCAACGTGTTCCTTTAGGGTCTGTCTCCCTGAAGCTCTGGAACTCCTTAAGGTCTGAGACTGAGCTATAGTATCTGCACCCCGGCCCTGGAAGCTGGCGGGGTTGTGGTGCAAAGCGAGCCCATGGAAGGATGAGAACCACAAGCTACTGCCTGGTTAGTGGGCATGTAGCAGGAGCCTTGCCCTGCGCTGCACCTGGGCTGATGCATTGTCACAACCCCCGCCCCCACCCTGTGAGGCAGGACAAGTTTTGTGCCAAGGACTATAGTTAGTAAGGGATGGAGCTGGAATATGAAGCAGGCGATCTGGCTCTTTAGTCACTCTCTGAATTGAATTGACATGTTTGCAAACTGTCCAGCAGAGGTGGTCTCCCTGGGCTGTTTTCCATGAGCTTCCAGTCACCCTCCCCAGCCTTCCCTCCTCCCCAGGGCCCCCAGTGGCGGCTGCAGGTGCTGCCAGTGGCTCCTTTCTCTCCCTGGTAGATATCCTCACCACCTGAGGAACATAAGCCTATGCTACTGTGACTCCCGAGGTCCACATGTTGGCCTCTCCGCCTTTGTCTAGCTGGGTCAGGCCTCAGTTACTTTTCTACCTGCGGGTCCCAACAGAGACAGAGAAGAGGCAACTAGAGTGAAGGTCGGGAAGAGGCACCTCCTTTGGGGAGTCTTTGGTCTTTCTGGGTCTTCTTCCCTGGGTCCAGCTGGAATTGGAGCAGTGGGACCTAAATGTGAAAGAAGCAGGGAGACGCTAGGTCTCTCTCCAGCAGTGGTCTTGGTCCTCGGATGCAGGACGCCCCATCTTTCCAGCCACCCATTCTTCCCCCCACCTTCCCGCGTTCCTGCCTTTCCACCCTGATGCATGCATTCCTTCTGTCCCTCTACCCATGCATCCCATCTTCCATCCGTCCTTCCATTCCATCCCAACATCTACCCCAACAACCCAACAACTCTTTAATGCAGCATCATGGGACATGCTAAGATGACACTTGGAAGACAGAAGTCTAAGGAGGTGGAGAACAGGAAGCTCAGGGAGCAATAAAGAAGGGAGGAAAAGATGGGGCTAGGGACTGGGGGCTTTAGGGTTAGTTTGGGCGGGTGGTGGTACTGGGAGCAGGCATTGAAAAGAAGCTCCCCTCCATGCTGCCCCCACTCACTCTGAGAACATGGGCCAGGCCCCATCCAAGTCTGGCCGCTGCAGGTCCAAGTCGAAGGTCATCCCATTGAGAGCATAGAGGGAGTCCAGGATGTCTTCCCGGAGTTCAGGGCACACCAGAGGGCTCCGGGGGCCATACCACTCCCTGCGTTAACAATGATACATACCCTTGGCCTCTGGTTCTGGTGCTATTGCTTCCCCTGACCTCAGAGAATCCACTTCCACTGCACACCATATTGGGATGGTTCTGCAGAACAGGGTTATGGCCCTTGGGGACCAGGAGGCCCAAGCATCACGATGCTACCAGGACTGGGGCTCTAACCTCCCCCTCTGCCGTTTCTTCCTTGACTTTCCCTTTACAACCCTTCCTTTATTTGTCCTTGATATCAAATCATCCTTTTTGGGGTAAAGAGGCTCTTACCCACCTGGTAAGCTCTGGGTTCAGGAGGCAGAGCTGCAGGGACTCAGCCAGTTGTCCGTGGGCAAGGCAGAAGCGGATGAAGGCTCGGCCTTTCCCCAGTGGAGTTTTCAGCTGAGAATGCATAAGGGACAAGTGGGCAGATGGAGGTGTTAGGACAGAGGGAACTCAACCAGGACAGAGGGAGCGAAGATGGAATGACTGAATGGTTGATGAGAAAGGGTGTCCTGGGACTCAAGGCTGCGGGAGGAAAGGGAGTGCCAGAGGGATGCTGAGGGCAGGGCTAATGACAGGTGGGGACCAGGGGAGGGCTCCTATGGTCAGTGGAGCAGGGATGGGTGAGAAGGGGGACCTTGGGCAGGCCTGTGTCCCCTCCAGCCCCCAAGCCATCTTTGTCAAGGGCCTAGGAGCAGGACCTTACCATGCCAAGGCTAGCCTCCCCGCCCCCCGGCCCCGGATACCTTGTCCAGTGAGTGGACAAAGCGCACTGGCTCCGTGTCCCCCCGCTGCTGCCACAGGGCCGCACAGAGGAAGTCCCAATAGTTTCTCCGAGGCCTCAGGAAGCTCTTCTGCTCTTTCTGGTCAAACTGGGAGCAAGAAGAGGGAAAGGAAAGTGTGGAAATGCTTCCTGCCAGAACCCACTCTGCCATCCAGCGTGCTGAGTGGTCATGTGGTGGCAGAGAAGGGGCTCATGCAGACACAGCCAGCTTAGGGTCCTGGTCTGCCCTAGCTGGCTGTGTGATCAGGAGCAAGCTGCTCGATCTTTCAGAGCCTTTGGTCTTCTCATTCATTCATTCATCACAGAAATACTCATTGAGTACTTACTATGTTCTGGGCCCCATTTTAAGCCTTGGGGATATAGCAATGAACAAAGTGAATAAGCAAAACAGATAGTACATTAAATTGCATTGACTGATAAGGAGAAAAAAATAAGATGGAGAAAGGGAATGGAAAGTGTGTGGCGTGTGCATGCATGTGTGAGATGTGTGTGGGGTGTGTGGGTGTGTGATGTGTATCTGAGATGTGTGTTAAAAGTGTAGATTAGGGTGGCTCAAGAAAGCCTCACTGAGGAGGTTTTATTCAAGTCCAGGTCTGAAGGGAAATGTGCCATCCAAATTTCTTGGTGAGGAGCAGTCTAGGCAGAGGGAACGGCAGGTGCAAAGGCCCTGAGGCAGGTGCTTTCCTGCTGTACTTTAGGAGGAGGCCGGTGTGACTGGCCTGCAGCGCCTGAGGGGCAGACTGGCAGGAGACTGCCTGGGCACACAACATACACCACACACAAACAAACCTCACGCATACATGCACACTCACACCACACACATCTACACGCACATAGAGAAGTAGGAAGGGGATGTGTGGGGGGTTGGGCATGGGCTGGTCATCAAGCACCACAGGAAAAAAAAATTAAACAAGAAAGAAAAAGTTGCTCAGTCGTGTCTGACTCTTTGCAACCCTATGGACTGTAGCCGGCCAGGCTCCTCTGTCCATGGAATTCTCCAGACAAGAATACTGGACTGGGTTGCCATTCCCTTCTCTAGGGAGTCTTTCTGACCCAGGGATCGAACTTGGGTTTCCTGAACTGTAGCCAGATTCTTTACCATCTGAGCCATCCAAGGAAGCCCAAATTAAACAAGGTGGGCATATAAAAAGTTTAGCTGGCCACATAGTAGGTGCTCAATAATAGCTAGTGCTACTGATGATTGAGGCTGTAACCAGCAGCTAGGAGGGCCAGCTCGGGGACATGTGTGCCTCTGAAACCTTTGTCTTTAGAGCAGGAGGCTGCCTCCAGCCCCGCCCAACCCTACCCTAGCCTTGCTCTGGTTCACTTCCCTCCAAGAGTGAGGTGAGATGTCCGGAAGGATTTGCCGATTGACAAGAGGAGGCCCCAGTGGCTCAATAGTAAAGAATCTGCCTGCAATGGAAGAGACATGGGTTCAATCCCTGGGTCGGAAAGATCCCCTGGAGTAGGAAATGGTAACCCACTCCAGTATTCTTGCCTGGAGAATCCCATCGACAGAGGAGCCTGGTGGGCTACAGTCCTTAGGGTCGCAAAGAGTCAGACACAACTGAGTGCATGCACAGTCACAGAGACTGGGTAGTGTGTGGTAACAAAGAGCGGCAGGGGCTCTTCCTTCAACGCCTGGGAAAGCCCATTCGGTTACTGGTTATTGGGACCCGGAGAGACGGGAGAGACGGCGAGGGGAGGACCTACCTGCAGCAGAAGCTCCAGGCAGCCACAGAGTCTGTGCAGCTCAGCACTGGCGTCTGTCACTGGCTGCCGCCCAGCCCCGTAGCCTTGAAGGATGGCAGAGACAGCAGCTGTGGGGAGGACGGTGGACGTCAGACTTCAGAGAGGAGTGGGGCGCCGAGACCCCTCACCTCTCCCCAAGTGCCGTCCCAGAGCTCTTTCTGGACACACTCACCCTTCAGGTCCCTGGTCATCTTGAGGACAGCCCCTTCCTCGGCCATGAGTATCTGAGGGACGTGATTCCTTATGGTCTAGAATACCGGCCTGGGAAAGAGCCTCCGGTTACAGCTGCCCAGTGCTCTCCTCATACAAAGGAAGAATCAGAACCTAAAGAACAATGTGACATCTCTGGAGTCACACGGAGAGTCCACTGGTAGGAGAAAACCCCAGCTCCTTCTTGCGGGACAAGGTGGGAGGAGGATGGTGGGTTTCCCCCACCCTCCCAGGGAGCTGATCCTGGGAGGCAAGTACTGTGCCCTTGCCAGATACCCTGTCTCAGTCAGTCCCCACAGTAACCCTGGGAGGTTATTATCTCCATTTTATACGAGGAGAGGGGGGCTCAGAGAGGGTGTTCTATCCAAAGTCACCAAACTCTAAGGGATGAAGCTAGAATCTGAACTCAGGTCCCTGTGCCTGCAGAGCCCATGTTCTCAACCCTGACTGCCCGTGAGCAGTCCTAAGGGCTCATGTGTGCAAGCCATGTGGGTGCTGGGCTGAGGGGGTGAGGCCCTATTCCTCACAGGTGGCCTTGCCCGAACAGTCATCATCCCTGGGACACACATTCATCCTTTCCTGGGCCCCAGCCGAGTGGAAAATGTGTGTTCTTTGAGGGAAAGGAGGCAGGAAGCAGGAAACAGAAGCAAGGCAAGGCCACAGCGTCGGGGGGGTGGGCTAGAATGTTGGGGTGTGGGGTGTGAGGAACAGGGTTTTAATCCTGCTGCCCTCTCCCCAGGGAATCTCAGCTTGTTCCCCCACCCCCCACAGTGGATCCTGGGGCTCAGAGAGGAATGACGTGGCCCCTAGGGCCCGTGAGCTTATTGGAGCCTAAAGTAAAGACAGGCACAGGGTGGAAAGCCAGGTGTCCGGCCTCCCACGCTGTGGTGGCTGGAATTTGGGGGTGAGTGGGAGTGAAGGAGCGCTGGGACACAGAGGAGGGGAAAGGAAAACAAAACGAAGGGAAGGTGAGGGAGGCTCAGGGGATGGTATTCAGGGAGCACGGTGCTGAGAATCAAGAGCCCTGCTCCTCCAACCCGGCACTGTTGCGAGCCCACTGTGTGACCTGGGGCACGTCCTTCCCCTTTCATGGGCCTGGATGTCCCCACTTGTAGACCAAGGGGTTGGATGGAGGGTCTCTGCAGCTCCTTTTAGCCCAGATGATCTCTGAAATCCACAAACACCTAGCTGGGCCGCCTCCCCTTCTCATTTCTATCCAGGATTCCTCCTCCCTTGCTCCTGGCATCACTCCCTTTATCCGACCACCTCCAGAGACCCAGGGGTCTCCTTGCTACTCACCCGGAAAGGCCTGGCTCTTTGGGGCATGGAAAGCTGGGGCACTGCAGCCTCAGCCTGTTATCTGTGACCGAGCGCTCTGTACAGCCTCTCCCAGAGTTTGCTGCCTGGGAAGTGACTCATGCCCGGTGCAGCACCCTGAAGGAAGGGGAAATCTTGGTCAGAGCAGGAGGAACGGAGGACTGTACACAGGGGAGAAGTGGTAGAGGCAGGGCACCAGGGAAGATGCTGAGATGGGAGGTGGTTCCTCTTAGGCAGAACAGGGGCAGATTCACTAGTTGGCCCAACAGAGATGGGGACCCAGACGTAGAGGCAACTGCTGCTTTGCGAGTGCTTTGCACGTTCTTTCCGCTTCTCATCGAGGTCACTTGCTCTTGTCTTTCTTCCTTCTTGCCACCAGGTGGCGCAAAGAGGCTACGATGCTGCCCCCGCGATCGCCGCTGTGATACAGGTGGGGAGAGAACAAGGGTCCCACCACATGTCTCCCTTCTCTTCCCCGTTGCTGCTGACCACCAGTGCCATCTCCCCAGTTCTGGGGATCACCCCAGAAAGGTCGAAAGTGAAAGCACGGGTGAAAGGCTGTATCCAGGGACGGGCTGGGTGGGCTGGGGCTCTCCCACCCTGGCTATGGCTCTGCCTCCCTGAGGCTGGGGTTCTACCCCCGCGGGGTCCCCAGGAGCCAGTGCTGAGCGCAGGGAACAGAGCAGCAGGCCCCTGCGAGGACAACCCACTTTACCCACCCCCGCCCCAGGAGCCGCGCGTAAGGCCTGGCGCGCACGCGGTACCCGAGCTCGGCTCCGTCCTTCCGTGGGGACTTGCTGCAGGTCTCTTCTCCGGGACTTGGTCTCCCGCGTGCAGAGGCTGCGTCCCCCCTCTCCGTCCCCCGTGTCCCCGTCTCTCCCTCATTCTCTCTCCTTATCTGCTTCCTGCCTCTCCCGTCGCGCCCGCCCGCGCTGTCTCTCTCCCGGAGGGTCCGCCGCCCGGGTCGCGAGACCCCGCGCGCCCCTCCCCGCGCCACCGCGCCCTCGGGTCTCCCTCCTCACTGGCTGCGTCCGGGCGCCGGTGTCACCGCCCCTCGCCCGGCCCCGCGCTCCCCCGCTCCTGGCACTGCGGGCCAAGGAGGCTCCGGGCGGGACGGGCTGGGGGCGTCGCTGGTCCCCTCCCGGCGCCCTGGGCCGAGCGGTGGCCAGGGCGAGCGGCGGGCGGCCGCCCGGCCGGATGGGCTGCACGTTGAGCTTGGTGTGCTGCGAGGCGCTGGAGCCCGGGCCCCGCTGCGGCCCCCAGCCCCCGGGGAGCCCCCCGGCCCCCGCGCCGTGGGAGTACCGAGAGCCCCCGGGCTCAGTCCCAGCCCAGAGCAGACGGCTGCTGCTTCAGGTAGGGCGCTGTGCTGCGGGTAGGTGGCAGGCACAGCCTGGCTCTCCTGAGACAGGTAAAGAGCCCCGCGGGGAAAGCACCCGACGTGGTCAGGGCGCGCTGGAGCCCTGACCAGGTGAAGGGGCAGCCTGTTAGGTCTCACCCGGCTGTCTTGTGACCCTGGGAGAAGGGTGATGTAGGACCTGACCCTTAAAAGGGCAAATAGTTCAGGTGAGATTTTAGGAGCCACCCAAGAGAGGCAGGGCTGGGCTTGCTGGGAAAGGCACTGAAAGAATGAATTTTCCCCGAGCTAGTCCAGCAGTTGACTGTGTGTCCCCACGCCTAGCTGGACTGTTGTCTCTGACCAGGGCTCCATAGTCAGGAGGGAGGGGGCCTTCTGAGTCAGGGAGGGTCTAGTTAGCGCCAGGACTGACATGAAGGTGGTGGGGGAGCTGGACTCTCACCTCTGTGCTCTCTGCTCTGGGTAAGTCTTAGAGCCTTGCAAGTGGGAAGCTGACCCAGGTGGGTGGGAATAGGCCAGTGGAGGGAGGCAGGTGTTTGTCCTGGGTGAGGGCTCTGTCCCCTAAGCTAGCAAGCTTGGTGTAGGTGTGGGCACTGGATTTCTCCAAGGAGGAGGAGGGATACTTGGGGTCACCTGGGCCTAGACAACCTTGCTGTAGGCTTCCTGCACAATCCCAGCCTACGTCCCTGTTTGGGGGCTGTGAAGGCTGCAGCCTCCTAAGTTTCATTTGCTGTATGGGATTTGGATTATGCTGGTGTCTTTTGTCCCTCCACCTAGGGCTCCCAGAGTTTGGGCAACTCAGAATGTATGGTGTGGGTAGTCCCTGCTCCCTTATCCCCCTTTTTTGAGGCAACCAGCGAAGCCAGGTGTGTACATGTGCATATGTGTGTGTGTGTGCACCGAAGTGACTCCTCTGCCTCACTTGACTGGATGCCCCCCTCCAGGTCACAGATCTGGCATATTCATGGTTGTACTCACAATGACAGGCATAGGGCTGTGCTTATAAACCCTACTCTGTCCTTCCCAAACTCTAGCGCTGGTCTTCACTGCAATGACCAACCATGATGAGGGACAGGCTTGGTAGGGTGTAGATATTTTCTGGGTCCCACAGTGACTGGTGGCCCAGGGATGATCCTGTTGGAAGCCTGAGCCCAGCTTTGGGCCCTGAGGATAGGGTGAAGCCAGAGGGTGTCAGCTGGGCATCCTAGACTACTGCCTCTCTGTCCCTGTCCTCTGTCTACTTCCTCCTGGAGAAGGGGCAGAAAGTTCAGGAGATGTGGCCTAACTCTTGGACTCTATCCCCCTCCCCAGAGGTCATCCAGGCTTCTCCTGGCCTCAGAGCCTCATGAACCCTCCTCTGTCCTTGGAAGGTTTCAGAGGAGAGTGAGTTCACAGTCTCCCTCCCCTGTCTGTTCCTATTGCAGACCCTTCCTGACTTTTTTCTCTGTTTGTGGGTCTCTTGATTTCCCGTCTCCCTACCTTCTCTACTCTGCATGCGGTTGCAGGGCGGGGGGTGGTGGGTGAGAGCCAGGGGGCCACCTGAGGGTGGGCAGGGACAGGCAGTCAGGGCAGTTCAGAGGAAGGAGCCAGGGGCACTAGAGGAGGGTGATCAAGGAGAGGGGAGAAGGTGGGGGCAGGGAAAGTGGGTGCGTGGGCCTGTGGACGCCCACGTGTGACAACCACAGGGACAGGCATGGGGACGAGTGACTGTCTGCATTCGAATGAGCTGGTTTCTGAGTGGCCTCTTGAGAGAGCCTGGCTCTCACCCATGACTCAGCCTGCCTTCATCTGCAGGATGGAACTGTCCCAGTCCTAGCTCATGCTCAGCGTTCCTCTGGCTCCAGCGGGTGTGGGGGGGGGAGGGGGGAGGTGCTGTTGCCAGTGTGGTATCCCCTCTCCAGGCCCCCCATTCATACTGCAACTCTCCGGAGACTTCGGTCACCCTGGAAAGGGCAGCCGGGGTGCCGATCACCTGCCAGAGGAGGTGTTTTATCATGTTCTTGTGGTGGATAAACATCTCTCGGGCTCTCAGCCTCCCTTAGGAGTCAGAGCTTAGAAGCTACTCAAGCATGTGGGCTCCTGGCCAGGGCACTCCTACCAATGGTCCTGCCACTGATGCCACCCTCCCTGCCACAGGACCCCCTTCCCTTCTGCCTCCTTCTGGAGACTGAACTTCTCTCCTTGGGCCGCAGGCTGTGCTCACATCATCTGTCTCCACCCGCAGCCTTGCTCCTCCTCTCTCCCGTCTGGCAAGCCCCCTTCCCACCAGGCCATCTTGTCCTCTACTCCCTACATGCTGGCCACACTGACCCCCCTTAGCTGTCTGTCCTTTACTCAGGCCACACTGCCCTCTTTGCTCTGGTGGCCTCTTTGTCCCCCTCAGGCCCCGTCGCCCGCACCTCTCTCCTCCCCTGGCCACAATCTATGACCTGCTCCTCCCCTTGGCTTTCAGGAAGCTTGCCCTCGCCTTGATACCCACACCTCTGAGCCTCAGCTCTGAATTAGTGGAGCCTGGAGGTGCAGGCCTTGCACCCTTCAGGCGGCCTCCTTGTGGTCCCATGACTGCCCTACACCGGGAGCCCTCCCTTAGTCTTACACAGCAGCCTGCCAGCCTCGGGAGAGGGGAAGGTGGGGTTTGGCACTCCTCTGGAGCATTCCCGCCAAACTTTCTCTGACCTGGGCGCCAAGGGGCCTGGAGGGCATCTCCAGGTGCCAGCCTCGCCTCCTTGCTCTCTGCCATATCCCAAGACAAGTGGCTGCTTGTCAGATGCTGGTGGGAGCAGAGGGGAGGAAACTCCGGGCTGCCTCTGCCTCCTCTCTTTGGAAGCCGGCTCCTGCGGTCAGTTCATCTGGCCTCTGCCCAGTAGCCCAGAGCCCTACTGAGTTTAGGAGATCCCCAAGGGTAAAAGGTCCTGCAGCCCCCCTGCACTACTGTTGTGGGGTCCTACATCTGTGATGGGAGTTCTGAGGTCTAATCTAACCCCCTCTGCTCTGGGTTGAATTGCCTCCTCTATTTCTCTAGTCATATGTAATCATAGACCCCACAGCTGAAGGGGTTTGGTTAGTGGTTCTGAACCTTGAAAGGTCATAGATTCCTTTGAGAATCTGATGAAAGCTATGGATTCTCCGGCTAGGGAAATGTGTACAGGCATGTGCACACCCAGATACGCATGCAGGCATGCATGCACACACACACTCCACCACTGTAGGATCACTCTTGCACAATATCATAAACCCCCTCAAGACCCAGGTCCTGATCTATACCAACCCCAGCCCTGCACTGCACAGATGAGCACACAGAGGCCCACGGAAGGGAAATGACTCATCCAGGGCCACACGAGGGATAGCAGAACCATAATAGAGAGATAGATAGGACCATGACCTGTGTCCTGACCCTGCATAAGTGGGAATTTAGTTCTCAGACTGCCTGTAAGGTAGGCAGGTCTGGTCATTCACCTATTTAACAAACTTTTTTTTTCTTTAGTTTTGGGATATTCATTGCCCCAGTTTGTAACAGAATTAACTTCACTGTAAGTGTATGCATTGAGCTTCCCAGGTGGCTCATTGGGGAAAGAGTCTGCCAGCAATGCAGGAGCCGGAAAAGACTCAGGTTCAATCCCTGGTTTGGGAAGATCCCCTAGAGGCAGGCATGGCAACCCACTCCAGTATCCTTGCTTGGAGAATCCCATAGACAGAGGACCCTGGCGGAGTACAGTCCATGGGTTTCAAAGAGTCAGACACGACTGAAACGACTGAGCTTGCCTGCATCCAGGTTATGTATTTCTTAAATTTATTTTTATTGAGATATAATTGACATATCACATTGTGTAAGGTGAAAGTGAAAAAGTTGGCTTAAAGCTGAATATTCGGAAAACGAAGATCATGGCATCCGGTCCCATCACTTCATGGGAAATAGATGGAGAAACAGTGGAAACAGTGTCAGACTTTATTTTGGGGGGCTCCAAAATCACTGCAGATGGTGACTGCAGCCATGAAATTAAAAGATGCTTACTCCTTGTAAGAAAAGTTATGACCAACCTAGATAGTATATTCTGGGGAAGGCAATGGCACCCCACCCCAGTACTCTTGCCTGGAAAATCCAATGGACGGAGGAGCCTGGTGGGCTGCAGTCCATGGAGTCGCTAACAGTCGGACAGACTGAGCGACTTCACTTTCACTTTTCTCTTTCATGCATTGGAGAAGGAAATGGCAACCCACTCCAGTATTCTTGCCTGGAGAATCCCAGGGATGGGGGAGCCTGGTGGGCTGCCGTCT
>SJYX01023086.1:67010-114099 GCA_006410675.1 Oreotragus oreotragus
TTTTTTTTTTTTAATTTTTAAATTTTGTATTGAAGTATAGCTGATTAACAGTGTTGTGATAGTTTCAGGTGAACAGCAAAGGGACTCAGCCATACAGATACCTGCAGGCAGCCCCTGTTCTTGGCTTCAGAGTGAGTGTCAGTCCAAGAGCAGAGGGAGAACCAAGGGCAAACAAGTAATTGCACAAATGCATTGTTGAAAACAGCGCAATGGAGGTAATGGGGGCTACCAGAGGGATTGGAGTTAGATCAGGAAAGTGGCAGAAGCAGCATTTAAACAAGGAGCTGACGTGCTGGTAGCAGTTAGAGAGGAGAAACGTTCTAGGTGGTGGAACCAGCACACGTGAAGGTCCTGAGACGGAGGAGAGTTGGGAGCTCCTGGGGAGTTTTACAAAGGCTTTGTCCAGCTGCTCCCCCTGAGCCCCGTGATCCATGCAGTGTGTGTGTGTGTGTGTGTGTGTGTGTGTGTGTGTGTGTGTGTGTGTGCTGGAAGCAGGGAGAGGCAGAGCAACAAGACCTGAGGAGGTGGTCATTGTTACCTGGGGGAGAGATGATGGTGGTTTGGGTTAGAGAGGTGACAGGTCATGGGGAGGGGTCATGTAGGGTGAGTGAGGCCAGGACTGATTCCAGAGGAGAGGGACAGGACATGGAGGCTTGGAGGTGGGGTGAGAGGGAGCAGGAAGGAGGGTGTGAGGTGAAGATGACTCCCCTCATAAAAATGGAAGGTGGTAAGGCTTCATTGGGCATTCCTCCATTTTAGTGAAGTATTTCATAAATACATTAAAGTGCACAAACTTTCCACAAAATGAGCACACTCCTGTGGCCATGTAACCAGCACCAGTCAAGAAATAGAGCCTTGCCCACAACCAGAAGGTCCCCTTCCCCATTCCCTTCCAGGTACTAATTGCCCTCTGAGGGTTATTCACTGTCCTGACTTCTACCAGCATAGATGTGCCTATTATAGAACTTCTTATAAACGGAGCGTGTGTGTTCTTTGGTGTCTGACTCCTGACCAACATGATGGTTGAGAATTTCATCCACGTGCTGTGTCTGGTTGTAGAGCGTTCCTTCTCACTGCTGCTTAGTGCTCCACTGTTTGAAGCTATCAATCGTGCTACTGACAGGCATTTAGCTTGTTTCTAGTTTGGGGCTGTTGTGCATAGCACTGACATGAACATTTTCACTCATGTCTTTCGGTGATCCCGTGTTCTAATTTCAGTTGGGCAGATTCATCCGTCTGTCTTGATGCATGTCTCTTTGTTGTTGTTCAGTTGCTGAGTCATGTCTGACTCTTTGCAACCCTGTGAATTACAGCACACCAGGCTTCCCTGTCATTCACTATCTCCAGGAGTTTGCTCAAACTCATGTTCATCGATTTGGTGATTCCATCCAACCATCTCATCCTCTGTCGTCCCCTTCTCCTCCTGCCTTTAGTCTTTCTCAGCAACAGGATCTTCTCCAATGAATTGGCTCTTTGCATCAGGTGGCCAAAGTATTGGAGCTTCAGCTTCATTTTGCATCAGGTGGCCAAAGTATTGGAGCTTCAGCTTCAGCATCAGTCCTTCCAATGAATATTCAGGGTTGATTTCCTTTAGGATTGCCTAGTTTGATCTTCTTGCTGGCCAAGGGACTCTTTTCCAGCCCCAGAGTTTGGAACCATCAATTCTCGGCACTCAGCCTTCTTTATGGTCTAACTCTTACATTCATTCATGACTGCTGGGAAAACCATATCTTTGACTATACGGACCTTTGTTGGCAAAGTAACATCTCTGCTTTTAAATACGCTGTTAGCTTAGTCATGCTAATGGTGTGGTGGTCCTGCTTGGAGCAGAGGGCTGACTCCACTTGGCCTGTGACACTGCTCTCTGTTCCTCTCCCCATCTTCCCTTTCTGTGGAGGTCCCTCAGTGCTGAGGGGGAAACTGAGGCACAGATCCACTGGGCTGGTGTGAGTTCCAGGTGGGGGCACTCAGGAATCTGTATTGCACTGAATGGCCTCCCCTTCACCCCTCAGTTCAGTTCAGTTCAATCGCTCAGTCGTGTCCGACTCTTTGCGACTCCATGTATTGCAGCACGCCAGGTCTTCCTGTTCATCTACTTCAAAGTTCATCCTAGGATAGTCTGGGCAACCTGTCTCTGCTTTTTATTTAAAAATTTTTTTTCTGCTTTTTAATATGCTGTCTCTAGAAGACTCAAGTATCTCAAGAGTCTGAGGCATCATTCTATAAAGGGAGCCCTTCACCGTCTTGAAAATAGGCATGAGAGACATCCAGGGGAAGGGGAGAACATTATCTAGCTCCCTAATATGTCCCTTTGTGGTGACTCTTCTCATCTTGCCACCCCTCACCCCCCAGTGTGGGGCTCATGTGTCAGAGAGGAAAGAGGAAGAAGCCCTGGAGGTCTGTATTCGAGCCAGGGTGGGTGGAGGGCAGCTGACCACCTCTTTCAGTTTCACCCACTCTCTGGGGGCAGGCCCAGACCCCTGGTGGGTCAGGCATATACAAGGCTGAGGGCTGTGCCCTCTAGTCCTTCTCTCTTTGCCGAGGGCAGGAAGCCAGCCACTGCCTCCTTGTTTGATGTATGAACTTGCCGGGAGACCCTGGCACCAGGAGGGAGCACAGCGCCAAGGGCAGGCAAGCCAAGGCAACCCCTGGAGGGACAGCAGCTGGTGAGTGGGAAGCCAAGGCTGCCACCTGCAGAGAAGCCCAGTGGTGGGGAGAGAAGGAGGCCCAGGCGATGCCGAGGGTCCAGGTTTTCCTGCTGACTGGCCCAGCTCGGAGCCCTAAGTTGACCCCCTCCTCATCAAGAGACCCCAGCCCTGGTGCTTCCGGCCAGCCCCTCTCTCTCTCAACCTGAATAGCCCTAGAGCCCACAGCAGGCCACTGGATCTCCAAACAGGCCCCAGGAAAAGGGGTGGAGAGGCCTCAGCTTTAGTGCCCCTTTCTGGCCAAGACAAGGAAGTGTTGGATGCTTTGGGTGATGTCTATTCACTAGCCAGTCTCCCCTGTAAGTCTGTGAGCCTGTGTCTGGTGGCTTAGATATCCCAGGATATAGATCAGAGAGATGCTCAGTAAGGGCTATTCAGTGGATGGATGGCGAGGGTGGGCAGGTGAAGACCCTGGAGAAGGAGAGAGAACCTAGGTGGAGGCCTGGCACAGGGGACTGTGATGGGCAGGTGGGGCTGCTGCTTTTGTGCCTGGAAAGCCACCTTCTCCCCTGGGTTGTAGGCTCCTCTGGACACCAACTGGGTGGTGGCTGGGGCTGGAGTGGGGATGGAGCTGGGATAAGACAACCTCCGTCAAGCTCAGACCTGACTCGGGGGTCAAATAGGAATGTCTGTAGGGTCAAAAGAGCAGGAAGTTTAGAGGTTTGGAAGGAGTGGGGAGGGAGCTAAGACCCTGGTGCTCGGTGGGGCCCGCAGTGGGTAGCAGTCCCAAGGAGGCCATGGTGGTGAAGGGGCTGTTTTCTGCTCTCAGCTCAAGCTTTTGCCTCTGCCTACCTCCTCTGGGCATTCCTGCCAGGATCTCCTTCTCAGGAACTTCTAGGGGTCCCCATCAATCCCCATTCACCCCCTTCTTCTTGCCACAGCTGAAATCAGAGTTGTCAAGAATGGCTGAGTGGGTCCTTGGGCTCAATTTTCAGAGCCTTCTGGCAAAGCTTGGTCTGATGTTCCATAGGCCTTGGTGCCCTGAATGTGACGTGTTGGCCCTGTTCTTCCCTGTTCTCATATTTCTTCTCACCTCTCAGCCCATCTGCCTCTCCACCTGCCTGCTCCTGCCTCCCTCTACCATCTTCTCTATTCCATCCACCCTTTGTCCTTGTCTCCATCACCCTTCCTCTCTCCCACTCACCCACCCTCTGCCCAGGCACACACACGTTGCCTTCCCCAGAGAGTCCTCACTCTGTGGTGGGAGCGGCCCTGTTGGGGTGGGGGCAAGTGGCGGGGGTGGCCAGAATGCAAACACCTTATCCTGAGACAAGGTGCAGGCAGGCCTGTGCAAGCTGGCACCTGGCTGTAGGGCAGGGAGTGGCTCTTCTGCCTGGGGCAGTCTGGAAAGCCCTCCCAGAGGAGGTGACATTTTGACCTGGGTCCTAGCAGGTGGGTAGGAGTTCACGGAGGGGAGCCAGAGCTACTTTTTGTCAGGCCTGGGGGTATGAAAGTGTGTGGTGTCCTCAGAGGGCTGGAGTAGAGGGGAGCAGAGGAGAGGCTAGGAAAGGGTGGGTCAGCATGGGAAGGGCCTTGAATGCCAAGCTAAAGAGTTTGGGCCTTAGACTTCTGTGGGTCACAGAGAGCCTTTGGAAGTCTCAACCAAGGTTGGAGAGGAGCCTGCATTTTAAACTATGGTAGAGGGTAGGGGATAGGTGACAGGTGGGTGTGAGCTAGCTGGTGGGTCATTCTCATGTGACTGTGGCTGGACCAAATGGGGCTGTGTGTGTGTGTGTGTGCAAGTGTGTGCATGTGCTCGTGTTTGTATATGTGTGTGTGCTAAGGGGTGCCCCCTGGAAGCTGCTTCTCCTTCCTCGTCCCTGACTTCACCTCCACCCACCCCTTCCTCCCCTAACCAACAACCCCAAGAACTCGGATCTGGCAGACCAGGAGTTAAGCTGCAAGCTCACCTCGGGGAGGTACGTTCCTGGCTCTCTGCCTCGTCCCTTTGGCTCAGTTTCACCAGCTGCCCAGCCCAGACGTCACTCCCACGGAGGCTGGGCAGGGGACAGGCCTGGCTTTGTTGGGACCCTGAGACCTGGGCTGGGCCTGTTGTGTCTGCCCTGGAAGGGCTGGAGGACGAGGAATGCAGAGGGCGGGAAGGGACGGAGGTGCCTGGACCCGGGGCGGTGAAGAGTCTGACTGCAGAGTTCCTAGGCTGCCACCTCTGACATACTCTGGTCACGTGCCCGAGAGTGCAGTTGGGGGTGCTTGGCCAAGGGTGGCAAGAGGAGGGTGGGGTTGTAAAGTGCTCCAGGGCCGCCTTCTTCCTCCTTTCTTTGGTCCTACAGCCCAGCCCAGCCCTGCCCCGGGGAGGTGAGGCTCTCTTGCTTGTAGGATCAGGATTCTTTGAGGCCCAGCCCTGGCTTTCCTCCTGGTCTCCTCTGTTTCATTTCCTCCTTCTTTCTCTTCTTAAATTTCCCTCAAGCTCTATCTCTCTGTTTCTCTCTCTGGCTTGTCCCTTCCTTAGGAGTTTCAAGTCCCTTTCCCACCTTTCTTCTCCCCACAGGCAGGAGATGGGGATGGATGGATGGCCTCTCTCTGACCGAAGAGGCAGTGTGGCATTGTGGTTACACCAGTAACAGTTCTGGGATGAACTAAATTCAGCTTTGGGCTTTGCCATTGCAGGGCTGTGCCTCCCTGAGTGACTATGTAACCTCTCTGTGCCTCCGCTGCCCATAAGAACACTTAGCGTGAAGCATATCGATAGCATTTAATAAAGAGTAGCTGTTGTTGCTGTCGTTGTGGTTATGGAATGATTGTATTAGCCCAAGTCCTTCGAGAAACAAGATGGGATTAAATGTGTAAAGATTTTATTAGGGGAAATGCTTGAGTGAGAGGAAGGAGCTGGGGAAGGCTGAGAGAGCCTTTAGCAGGCAGCAAGAGTCTGACCCCTGGCGAAGGGGAGACAGGGAGCTAGAGAGGGGCAGAAGTGTCCCAGACCGCAAGAGTCTGACCCCTGGCGAAGGGGAGACAGGGAGCTAGAGAGGGGCAGAAGTGTCCTGAGAGGACGGGGAATCCAGGTGCCACAGCTGACCAACAAGCCTTCTCATCCCCAGTAACTGATCGGCCTTAAAATCAATGGTGGGTAGCAGCCTGAGGGAGACGTGGATTTCAAAGCACAGCTAGACCCCTGCTCCTGCCGCGGGAGGCCTGCAAGGTGCCCCCCGAGGTCTTGCGACTCAGAGGAGGACAAGCCTTTGGTTTTGGAGTCTGAGGTGGAGTGGGACAGGTGGAGGGGTGGCCCAAGGAGCTGGAAGGGGGCAGCGGCCTGGGCCCCAGGTGGCCATGGAGCATGCCCTCTTGGCCCGGCTGCCGGGCCTCCTCACTCAGGGCCTGGCTGCAGGCTGAGTCCTGGCTGTTAGCGTAGTTGTGCTAAAGGTGCAGTGGTCCTGCTTGAAGTGAAGGCTGGCTCCACCTGGCCTGAGACCCTGTTCTCCGTTCCCCACCCCCTCTTCCCTTCCTGCTTGAGGCACCCCAGTGCTGAGGGGGAAACTGAGGCTCAGATTCACTGGTTCTGGGCGGGGGCACTCAGGAATCCGTATTGTACTGAATGACCTTCCCTTCCCCATTGGACAGAGCATCCACTTCGAAGTTCATGCTAGGAGAGGCTGGGCAGCCGGTAACTACCCCTACACCAACCTTGGGTGTCCTCCGGGACTGGCCTGAGTGTGGTGCAGGGGTGCAGACACCTGAGCCAAGCTGCGACACCATTAGGGGAATGAAGTTGGAGCAGGAACAAGCGTTTTTTGGGCACTGAGCTGAGGTCGTCTGTGGGCAGTCAGACCAGGCCCAGTCTGGCCAAACTGTCCCCCCTCCACTGCCTGCCTCAGCTCCCTGCCACTGCAGACTGCATTGAGATGCGTGAACCCCAGCCACTGAATATGCTAAGCAGGGCTAATTTATTCCCTTGCTCCTTAATGGAACTGCAGCAAAGCCAGCGGGGGCTGAGTGTGTTGGAGGCAACCGGTAGGGCTGGGGGTGGGGAGGGTGGTTTTCCACGGTTGTGCTGTAAGACCCCAGATCCCTGTGTGACTCAGCACTGTCCCTCTCAAGGCGGTCAGCTCAGAGAGGAGAGCCTGTCGTGAAGGGAGCAGGGACTTGTGGACAGGCACCTGAGGAGTCCTTGCTTACTGCTTCCTAGCTGGGAGCGCTGGCCAACCTAGTAGCCTCACCTGTAAAATGGGGACAATAGAGCCCACCTTGCCAGCTGTTGTGAAGAGTGTGTGCCCAGCTCTGGGATACAGTGGGCAGGGGCACAGTTCGAGCCTGTCCACACTCGATTCTTGTTGGCCCCTCTTTCTCTCTTGTATCACCCTCTGCCGTCTGGACTCCTGAATTCTGAGGTCAGCTGGGGATGGGCGTGCAGGGAGGAGGCTGTTCTGGGAGCTCTGCTCTGGGGCTCAGGGATTAGAGGTGGGATGTGCGGGCTAAATCGATTCAGTCATGCCTGACTCTTTGCAACCCTATGGACTGTAGCCCGCCAGGCTCCTCTGTCCATGGGATTCTCCAGGCAAGAATACTGGAGTGGATTGCCATGCCCTCCTCTGGAGTATCTTTCCAACCCAGGGATTGAACCTGTGTCCCTAACATCTCCTGTATTGGCAGGCAGGTTCTTTACCACTAGCGCCACCCCAGATACCGCCAAAATGAGAGAGGGTGTGTGGTGGGAAAGTGTGGAACCACTTTCAGTGGGCCAGGCTGATTTGGTTGCAAGTCTGTGCTCTGCCACTAATTTTGTGAGCCTCAGTTTCCCAATCTGGGAAATGGGAATGATAACACCTACTCATAGCATTAGGTAGGAGGTTAAGTTAGCTGACGTAGGTAAAGTTCCCAACACTTTGTAAGCCCTCAATACACATCAGTTTCCTTCTCCCCCTGGAAGGGGCCTTTGAATCATCTAGTCCACCCCTTCACTTGCTGGCTTGGCCAAGGGCCTCACGTCTGAGCCCATTTCAGAAAGAGAGGGATGGTTGGGGAGAGCCCTGGGCTTGGGGTCTCTGGCTTGGCAGACAGGTCAGAGGTCATTTAGCAATAATAATAATAAAAAATGCCCTTCATACCAACCTCATATGATGCCACAACAACCCTGAAAAACAGCGTGAGCAGGCATCATCTCCCTGTTTCACAGATGGGCAGGCTGAGACCCAGTGAGTGACTCGTCCATGGTCTCATCACTGTCAGTGCAGAGCCTGGATGTGAACCAGGTCTTAGGGTCCCTGGCTCTCTGCACTTGGCCTGCCACCTGCCTCTTACCCATTCTCTTCCTGCTGAGCAAGACAGCCCCCGCTTAACTGTGCTGGGGAAGAGTGTGTGGTATAGGTAGAAGGGAGGTTCCTCTTGTTCTCTGCGGTCTCTTGGGAGTAAGAAGTCAGTGTTCTGTTTGACCAGTCAGTCCTTCTGGGACAGACATGCCCCCCACTTCCTGGTCTGGCCCTCAGCCCTGAAGGCACCCACCTTCCTCCCTGCCAAACCTGAGTCAGTGCAGGGGATACGTGGGGGTTAGTCTGGTGCAGCGACCGTCTTTGGGGTTGGGGTGGGGTTAGGCCTGTTGCCCCTCTCATTCAGGCTGGGCAGCCACCTGTCTCTTGAATGTAGGCTGGCATTTCTGGCTGCCTCCTCCAGGAAGCGGCCCCTCGCCCCAGCTTTCTCCTCACCCTCTGGGCACGAGCCCCACCCCCACCCCAACTCCCTTGCCTTCAGTGCTCCCCAGCGGCCTCCGTGGCTGTGAGAACAGCCCCCATCTTGCTTCCCAGACCCACTGACCGGGCATTTCCAGCTCCGGGGTCTCTCCTCTCCTCCTCTCCTCATTTATCTCCCCTCTGGGAGCCAGAGGCCCTTTGTGAAGCTCTTTGTGCGGATTTGAGCTCTCAAGGCTGGGCGGGGGTGGGGGGGTGGACAAAGGGACACCCCCTCCCCTCTCCATTGTCCTGTCTCTTCCCAGGAGGCCGTGTGTGTGTGTGTGTGTGTGTGTGTGTACACGTGCGTGTGTTCACATCCCAGCTCGGTCTCTCTTATATGGGTTGACAGGGAGGAATCTTGAAAGGGTTCAGAGATGCAAGGCTATACCAGGGCTGAAGGACCCTGGTGGGAGAAGAAGACTGGGTGCCTTGAGGAGTGGGGATCGGGCCTGGGAGTGACCCTGGCTCCTGCTGGGTGCTGTCGCCCCTCCCCATCCCCGAGACCATCATTCGCCTCCCTCTTCCCTTCCCTGCTCCTTGTCTCTTCTTAGAACCTCTCTCCATCCACTCCCTTATTCTCACTGTGGCATCTGCCCTCCTTGGCACTGACCCCCTTACAGAGGAGAAACCAGGAAGGCATCCCTCCCAGCTCCAGGGAGACCCTGTCACCTGCTGCCATCCCAGTATTTTAACCTTTTCTTGACTTCTGTCCTGAGCTCAGCCCTTCTGGCCATGACTCCCTGCTCTGGGCTCCAGCTCTTCCTGCTTCCGTCAACCTACAGGGTGCCTGCTCCCAGGGGTGCTATTTCCGCAGCCTCAACCGTGGCTCCCTTGACCCCGGCTGGCCTGCTGACCCCAGAATCTCGAATAACACTGGGTGGCTGGCTGCCTGCTGGGGCCTGGCTAAAAATACTCCCTTATGTGGTGTAGTTTCAGGGCAGTCTGAGGCAGAGGGACAGTCCAGCCCACAGGCCCCCTCATGCTGTCCTTGGGGAACATATTCCTCCAGGGCCCTGGGGCCTCCCCACCATCTTGCTGCAACCAGAAGCTCTTGGGTGGAGGGCCTCAGGCCTCAGCGACACCTGGGAGGGACTTTCTGTTGCTGGTGGGTGACATGTGGGCAGAAAGAGGCAAGCTGAGTGCCAAGATCAAACCGAGATTCCTAGTTGGTAAGTGTGGATGGTTGTGTGCTTCATTGCTCACTGTGTCCGACTCTGTGCAACACTATGGACCGCAGCCCGCCAGGCTCCTCTGTCCATGGGGATTCTCCGGGCGAGAGTACTGGAGTGGGTGGCCATGCCCTCCTCCAGGGGAATCTTCCCAGCCCAGGGATCGAACCCAGGGCTCCTGCATTGCAGGCGGATTCTTTACCGTCTGAGCTACTAGGGAAGCTGGTTAGGACTTGAACCCAAGTCTGGGCTCTCAGACTGGAGGCAGTATCACTCCAGCCGTGCTGGTTTTGTTCGTGTGGGTTGGGTTAAGACGAGTTCTCGTGCCCAGCTTCTCACTTCTCTTGCTTTAGGCTCTGAGCGATGAATCGGGCTCTCCCAGCGCCAGCTTTCCTACGTGGGTGACCGGGCTGTCACTAGGCCCATGGCTACTGGCTCATGGTTGACAGGGCTCCCTGGGGACGTCCACAGGCTCACCAAGGTGGCAGCCTCTGTCCCTTTTCGGCCTCAGCCCTGGGCCCTCTGTCTCCTCCTGGCCCTTTGGGTCCCTCCCTGTATCTGGGTTTTCATTCCTTCTCTGGTCTCCAGATGGCTCCCATCCCGAGGGCCCCTCCGGGGTCTGCAGAGCTGCTTGAAGAGGAGAGCCAGGCCTCTGTCAGTGTGTATGAATGGGTGAAGGGGCAGGTAGAGGCCGGGTGCTCGGTGTGGGCCTCAGTCTGGGCTCCATGCTTTTAAATTTCTGAGGTTTTCTTCTTCTTCTTCTTGTTCTCTGAATATCTTTTTTATGTTATTACCTGCTGTTCTTGTTTCACAGATGCATTTTCTTCTCTGATCTCCCTGAGGATATTGATAACTTTTTCTTACAGTTTTCTCCCCACTGAATTTCACTTACTTTCTCTCAGTTGCTGTTGGCCTCTGTTATTTCTCTGCTAAGCTTGTCTCAGGCTCCCCTGGTGGCTCAGATGGTAAAGAATCTGCCTACAATGCAGGAGACTAGGGCTCCATCCATGGAGAAGGGAATGACAACCCACTCCAATATTCTTGTTTGGAGAATTCCATGGGCAGAGGGGCCTGGGGCGCTACAGTCCGTGGGGTTGCAGAGTTGGACACGACCGAGTGACTAACACTAAGCCTTCCTTAAACGCCTGGGAACCTGGCTTTCCCACTTCTATTTCAAGTGGGAGAGTAAAGGGTGGATTCTTTGCACTGGAGGTGAGCTGGGCACACCGAGGGCTTCTGCAGCTCTCAGGTGTCTGGCTGGCCTGCTAAATTAGGGAAGCTGCTGTCGGTATCTTTGGGTGTCTCTTCTTGGGCTTGCCAGATCTCCAGAGAGGTTTTCGCTTTTCTGCCTGGGGGCAGGTAAAGGCCTGGGTGCCTGTTGCTCAGGAAACGCCCGGCTGACTCTGTCTTTCCTATTAGTGCTTGTGTTCTTAACTGTGCCGGCTGGCCCTGGGGCCGGAGCTCACTCTCTTATCCTTTCCAGGGAATAAATCTCCTGTCTTCTGCTGGGGGTCAGGGAGAGGATCTAGAAATCTAACCACTTCTTCGGTGTCCTACCAATCCGGGTTCAGATTTACATTCACACCATGCCCCTGCCCCTCCCCCCGCCCTCCCCCATCTCCTCCTTGCCTCGCAAAGGGATTCCAAAGCCACGGATCCTGAGTCTTTGGGGGGTCTGCGCTGAAGAACTGGGTGGCTTCTTGGCTTTTTCTGCAGCCAGCTCAGAGTTTAGTTTTCTCAGGCTCAGGGTTCCCACGCATCCATCTGCTCTCCGCCTCCCAGAATTTTGACATTGTTGTCAGGGGTGATAACCAAAATATTTAACAAGAGATCCTAGGGACTACACTGAGTCTGGAGAGGGTCCTGAGGCCCCTTGTGAGCCAAGAGTTAGCCTTTTTGGGTGCAGAGGAGGGGCTAGAGCTTTGGCAGGGTGGGTGCGCTGTAACTATGTACCCACAGGACTAGAAATATTTTCGTTTTTAGCAACCGCCATGGTTGTGTGTGCTGAACATCGCTCCTATGGTCTTCTCTCCCCTGTTTTGGTCTTTTTTGATCCTCCAGGCTTTGTGCTTTTTTAAAAAATGTGTTTGTTGTTCATGTATTTCTGGCTGCGCTGGGCCTTTGTTGCTGCACACAGGCGTTCCCTACTTGCACTGAGCGGAGGGCTTCTGTCTGGTTGTAGCAGCTCCTCATTTCAGTGGCACAGGCTCTGAGCGCGTGGGCCCATCGCCGTGGCCCACGGGCTTAAGGGCCCCACGGCGTGTGGGATCTTTCCGAGCCAGGTATCAAACCCGTGTCCTGTGCATCGTCAGGTGGATTCTTAACTCCTGGACCACCGGGAAAGTCTCTGTGCTTTCATTAAAACAAAATAAAAGCCTTTGCTGTTGCATTAGAGGCGTTCTGAGAGGAGAGCAAAGGTCCACATGCATGCTCAGCCAGCTAGCTTCCGGAAGTGTCCAGCGGGGGTCCTCTGGGCGGGGGCCTCCCTCAGCCTGCAGTGGAGTGAGGCTGGCAGGAAGGCTGAGGCTGGTGAGGAGGGCTGCAAGGTGCGGGGCCCAGATATAGGGTCTGCTCCACTCTCTTCCTCCTAGATCTGCCCTCTTAGCTGTGGCCTTGAGGCCATCGACGGGGTGCGAGGTGCGGGGCCACCAGCAGCTGTGGGAAGAGCGCTGGAAGGGCGGGCGGCCAGAGTTTAGGGAGCCCTTCCCAGCAGTCAGGGCTGCGCAGCTAGAGAGCAGGGTGGTCTGGGGAGGCTCTGGAGTCTCCCTTCTGGAAGAATTTTAACCCAGGAGGGCCCCTTACTGACCCTGGCTGGAGGGGATCTGCGGGAAGGCCGGGGGCTGACTGAGATGATCCCAGTGGGCCTTGCTGCCTGTCCTGCCCCCATAATTTTAAAAATATTTATTTATTTATTTGGCTGCACTGGTCTGAGTTGCAGCACCTGGGATCTTTGATCTTCACTGTGGCATGCAGACTCTGAGTTGTGGCATGTGTGGTCTTGTTCCTTGACCAGGGATCAAACCGGGGTCCTCTGCATCGGGGAGCGCAGAGTCTTAGTCACGGGAGCACCAGGGAAGTCCCTCCTATGATTGTTGATTTCTTGACTTCCCTCTGCTGCCTTCCTTCCTCTTTTCATCAGTAGAAAGCTTCTCTCTGTGGGAAGCAGAGTTCCCCCTTCTGCAGGGTTAAAGGATAAACCCCTTGTGGAAGAGGAAGTTTGGGGTATGAGGGGCAGAGATATAAGGACGTCTGGGGATCTAGAAAGAGATGTAAGGTTAGGGAGAGGCCCCAGGAGGCTCCCCTCCCTGGGGCCCAAGGCTGGAGGGAGAGGGGCCACCTCCAAGGAGATGAGGGTCTTGAGGAGGAAGATTGGAGTGGTCCTTACCTCCAGGGCAGCCCTACATCAGCACCTCCTTATAGTCAAGCAGGACAGAGATAAAGAATTCTCTGTGAAGCAGCCTCATTTGCAGACTCTCCTGTATCCAACTTGCATGTCATTTAGGGTCCAAAATGGCCAGAAGTTTCCATTGGCACCTGCGTCTCTCTTCCTGGGGGTTCTCAGCTCCATCCTCTTCCACTCTTTCCTGTCCTGGCCCCCCTGGCACTCCTTGTCCACCGAGTTCCAGCCACAGATCCTTCCTTCCAGTGCCCTCACCTTGCCCTGTGGGGGTGTGTTTTATGTGCGTCTGTGTATGCTGTATACGGTTCCTCTCCAGGCTCATTTTTGCTTCCTTCCTTTGGCCCCTTAAACAAAACACACCCCATTTCTACCCAAGTCCCAGCCCTTACTTACAAACTTTCAGGAACAATAATGTGGTTCCATCAGCCTATCTTCCAAGTTGCTTCACCACCTCTACCACCTCTGTCTCCATCCTCAGCCTCTGCACACCTTCCTCTGCCTCCCAGAGATGGAAACGTCAGGAAGGGGATAATCTAGCGCTAGACAGAACCAGGTGTGAGTGGCCTCGGCAAGGCCTGGTTGAAGAAGATGTTTCTGATGGATGCGGAGTAGATGCCTGGATGCGAAGTGGTCCCCTGCCCCAGGGATCTAAGATGGCCAGGAATGGTGGGACTGGCTTTTGGTTTCACCAAGAGAATCCACACAGAAGGTGCTGGGCTGAGTAAGGTTGGAGATTTGGGGATCAGGGGAGCAGGGAAGGCCTGCTTTTTTGCTAAAGTGAACAGGAACTTTTAATACTGAGGTTTCAGGCTAAGTCATGTGAAATTGAAGACTCAAACCTCATTTTAGAAGAGGAGAGGAGGAGAATAGTACGGTAAGAGCAGAGGCCTCTCTGGCAGTGTGGTGCCTCATTGGAAGTCCTGCCTGTTGTCTAACTTGAGCATTTCCTGACCACTTCTTCCTTATTATCTTCAGTGGGGGGCTTCCCAGGTGGCACTAGTAGTAAGGAACCTTCCTGCCAGGGCAGGAGACTCAAGAGATGTGGGTTCGATCCCTGGGTCGGGAAGATGCCCTGGAGGAGGAAATGGCAACCCACTCCAGTATTCTTGCCTGGAAAATCCCATGGACAGAGGAGCCTGGCGAACTACAGTCCGTCCATGGGGTTGGGATCTCAAAGAGTCGGACGCGACGGCACACACACACACACACGTCTTCAGTGGGGACGGGAAGCTCAGGAACTCCCTGCTACGCTTTCCTTTCTGTCTTGTTTGCTTGAGAGGCATCCTTCAGTTCCTCCCTCTTCCTGAGTTCCAGCCTCTTCTGGGCTCATGTGCCCCCATTCTCCCTCTCCTCTGGCCTGCTCCCAGCGTCTTCCTAACCATGCTGTTTTGGCTTCATCCTGCTGGGACTCCTGGCTCCTCCCCCTTTTGGTGTCCACTCCCCAGATGGCCGTGTGAACTCCATGTTCCAGACAGGGTGCTCTTGCCCAGGGCTCTGGCGGGGAGCTTCTGTCTGGTGGGGGTTGGGTGTGCAGTAGTTGGGAGCTAGCAGACCCAGGAAGGGTTTCAGGGCAGATGAACTTGCTTTTACAGTCACCTGTAAGTGTCCAGGGAGTGTCCGTCCTGGTCTCAGGTTCTGAGATGGTTGTCCGGTAGCTCCTGAAGGTGCCTTGATGATTTGGGTCTGGTGCCGGGTGTTTTCACATTTAATTCAATCCTCACAGCTACCCAGGAGGCTAGAATCCTTGTCTCCATTTTACAGAAGAGAAAAGAGGTTCAGAATAGAGAAATAATCTCTCAAGGTCACATAGCTGGTGTCAGGGCCGGGCTTTGGACCCTGGTCTCTGCTGGCTTTGTACCTCGACCCTCCGCTTTGGCAGGTGAGTTTGGCAACGATGGAGGTGACACTTCGCATACGTGTCTGCTGGCATGCTCTCAGCTGCACTGGGAAGTTGGAAAGGCAAACGCAGCGGTACCTGTGCCCCAGACGAGGACACGGGGGCTCCCAGAGGGACTGTGCTCCAACCCTCGTCTGCGCTGCTCCCTCCGGCCCTCGGGGCTGAGTCCCCAGCCCTTATGGCCTCCGTTCATCCATCCAGGGCCAGGCTGGGGCCAGGCAGGCTGCCTCAATAAGCTTGTTCTCTCTGGTCTGTCTGGGGCTGGGCCTGCTCTGCTCTACCCTGAAGCTCCCAGACGGAGTGAGAATAGAACATACCAGAACCAGAATCCAGGGGATCACAGAGGGGGCCTGGGACCCTTTTTGGGGCTGGGAGAGGAAGCCACATGATACCATTCAGGGCAGGGGAGCAAACGGAAATCTGCCAGCCCAGGAGAGCTGCAGCCTTGACTTGAGGGGATACAGGGATTTCACTTGAGCATCCGGGGTGACACCAGTGGTAAAAAACCCTCTTGTCAGTGCAGGAGATGTAAGAGATGTGGGTTCAATTCCTAGGTCGGGAAGCTCCCCTGGAGGAGGACATGGCAACGCACTCCAGTATTCTTGCCTGGAGAATCCCATGGACAGAGGACCCTGGTGGGCTACAGTCCACGGGATCGCAGAGAGTTGGACACGACTGAAGTGAGTTAGCCCTCAAGCAGGGTTTTACCCACATCTGACACAGGGTTCCAGCCAGGGCACACAAGTTGCCAGCTCTCCCGGCTTCTGTGGAGGAGTGAAGGAGTCATGTTCGGAGGTGCTCGAGGCCCTCCCAGGAGCTTTTTCCCACTTGTTTGCTTGAGAGGCATCCTTCAGTTCCTCCCTCTTCCTGAGTTCCAGCCTCTTCTGGGCTCATGTGCCCCCATTCTCCCTCTCCTCTGGCCTGCTCCCAGCGTCTTCCTAACCATGCTGTTTTGGCTTCATCCTGCTGGGACTCCTGGCTCCTCCCCCTTTTGGTGTCCACTCCCCAGATGGCCGTGTGAACTCCATGTTCCAGACAGGGTGCTCTTGCCCAGGGCTCTGGCGGGGAGCTTCTGTCTGGTGGGGGTTGGGTGTGCAGTAGTTGGGAGCTAGCAGACCCAGGAAGGGTTTCAGGGCAGATGAACTTGCTTTTACAGTCACCTGTAAGTGTCCAGGGAGTGTCCGTCCTGGTCTCAGGTTCTGAGATGGTTGTCCGGTAGCTCCTGAAGGTGCCTTGATGATTTGGGTCTGGTGCCGGGTGTTTTCACATTTAATTCAATCCTCACAGCTACCCAGGAGGCTAGAATCCTTGTCTCCATTTTACAGAAGAGAAAAGAGGTTCAGAATAGAGAAATAATCTCTCAAGGTCACATAGCTGGTGTCAGGGCCGGGCTTTGGACCCTGGTCTCTGCTGGCTTTGTACCTCGACCCTCCGCTTTGGCAGGTGAGTTTGGCAACGATGGAGGTGACACTTCGCATACGTGTCTGCTGGCATGCTCTCAGCTGCACTGGGAAGTTGGAAAGGCAAACGCAGCGGTACCTGTGCCCCAGACGAGGACACGGGGGCTCCCAGAGGGACTGTGCTCCAACCCTCGTCTGCGCTGCTCCCTCCGGCCCTCGGGGCTGAGTCCCCAGCCCTTATGGCCTCCGTTCATCCATCCAGGGCCAGGCTGGGGCCAGGCAGGCTGCCTCAATAAGCTTGTTCTCTCTGGTCTGTCTGGGGCTGGGCCTGCTCTGCTCTACCCTGAAGCTCCCAGACGGAGTGAGAATAGAACATACCAGAACCAGAATCCAGGGGATCACAGAGGGGGCCTGGGACCCTTTTTGGGGCTGGGAGAGGAAGCCACATGATACCATTCAGGGCAGGGGAGCAAACGGAAATCTGCCAGCCCAGGAGAGCTGCAGCCTTGACTTGAGGGGATACAGGGATTTCACTTGAGCATCCGGGGTGACACCAGTGGTAAAAAACCCTCTTGTCAGTGCAGGAGATGTAAGAGATGTGGGTTCAATTCCTAGGTCGGGAAGCTCCCCTGGAGGAGGACATGGCAACGCACTCCAGTATTCTTGCCTGGAGAATCCCATGGACAGAGGACCCTGGTGGGCTACAGTCCACGGGATCGCAGAGAGTTGGACACGACTGAAGTGAGTTAGCCCTCAAGCAGGGTTTTACCCACATCTGACACAGGGTTCCAGCCAGGGCACACAAGTTGCCAGCTCTCCCGGCTTCTGTGGAGGAGTGAAGGAGTCATGTTCGGAGGTGCTCGAGGCCCTCCCAGGAGCTTTTTCCCGGCCCAGCCCCCCGGCCCAGGCATGCCTTTCTTCTAGTCTGGAAGCAAGTACCCTGAGAGCCTTGGTCCAGACTGGCTCCTGACCGCAGGGGCGGCAGCCAGACACTTGCGGGTCAGCTTGGACTCTGGTCTGGGTCTGCCCTTTAGGCTTTCTGAACCTGGGGTCAGGAGCCCCTGGAAGCCCTGGGCCCTGCTTGCTTCTGGAGCCTGGAGATGAGGCCGTGTCACGCTGTTTCATGCCTCAGTTTCCCCGGCAGCCTGGCTGGTGGCATGCCATGCTTTCTCTCCCCCTTCTTTACTCTTGCCCATCACCCACCCCTTGCCTGATGCTGGCCCTTCCCCACCGCTCTTTGTGAGATGGTTAGAGCTCGCCACCTTCCTCCTGTCTCCTTGCCCCCATTTCCTCCTCCCTCTGTTTGCTGGCTTCCTCTCCACGCAGGCTGGCTTTCTCTCACTTGTCTGGTCTTTGGCAGCCTCGGGTCCACTGCTTTTCTTGTCTTGGATGTCCCTTTTGGAGGCTCCGTGTTCCCGCTCCTGTCCTCCTCTCCGTCCTGGGGTCCACCTGGCATCTGTCTCAGTGGCCTGGCTCCTCCCGGCCCCCTCCCTTCTCACACCATCCTGGATGCCTGCACGGCACAGGCTGAGGGCCCTGGGATGAGGGGGACAGGAGAGACTGGAGGTCGCATTTCCTGGCCTCTCTTCCCATTTCTTCACTCTGCAGGAATAACTGGGAAGTGGGCCCAGCAGAGGAGCCCAGTGTGATGTCCTGGCTGGAGAGGGGTGAGGGGCGCCAGGGAGTGGATGGAGGACGGTTGTCAGGTGAAAATGGAGCCAGGGAGTAGGAGGGATTTGCTTATCTGTCTGTGTCCATCTGCATTTGTCTCCATCTCTGATGTCCCTCGCTGTCTGCTGTCACTGTCACTATCTTTGCCTTTCTGGGTCATCTTGGCTCCTTGGACTGTGGGCTTTAACCCAGCTCCTTTCCGTCTGTACCTCCCATGCCCAGCTGCCTTCTCTGCCCAGTTCAGGGGCAGACAGTCAGTGGGCTGGTTTCCCAGGAAGAGGAGTGGGTTGTGTTTGGGAGGAGGGAGTGGGGTGGACAGTAATTGTATTAGCTGGTTCTGATGCAATTGGGTCTCCCAGACTGGATTCTCCAGGCCTGCCTGCCCCCTCCTTCCACCCTCTTCTCCTGCCCTCTCCATTCATCTCACTTCCCCTCCCAGTTCCATCAGAATCAATTAGACAGTCCCTGCTTTAATCTCATTGCTGGAACCTGGGCTCAGACCCAGCAGCCCAGCTCCTAGGTCTGCAGTCTCCATGACGGGCCCTGCAGTGAACACTCTGTGGGGGGCAGAGGGATGACCAGGATGACCTCAGAACCTCTATTCTCACTTTTCTACCCCTAGATGCTATGGCTTGCCTGGAAAGGCAGCCCAGGCCCCCGGGCTCCCTAATGGATCAATATGCACCATTACTCCAGATCTGTCCCCATCCCTCCCCCACCCATTTATCATGTCAGCTGCTGGGTGGTGATGGAAGTCACTTGGAAAGGGGCCCAGAGGACCCAGGATTCTCAGCCTGCAGAATAGAAAGGGCTGGGGGTGGGGGCGTGAATAATGAGTCGCCACTGTCTGAAGGCATTTATTGTGCAAAGAGAGTGATCAAGTTGTCCTTCCCCAGGCAAAGCAGTCTAAAAGGAAATGGTCTGGAATTTGAGAGTGGGGATGAAGGTTAGGTATCAGGAGGAACTTTCTGCCTGTCAGGGGTCACAGACCTGGGTTAGTTGTGGTGAAGGGGAGAAAGAGAATTTATGGACTCACCTCCTTGGGCTATCTATAAGAGGGGGGACCTTTCCTCTTCTCAGCCTCCTCCCCTCCATCCGCAATGTTGTGCTATGGAAAAGCAAAGAGCCAGAAAGGTGTGTGGGGGGAACCTCGATTCATTCCGGCTCTGCTACTTCTTAGCTGTGTGACTCCTGGCAAGTCACTCTCCCTCTCTGGATCACGAATCCTATTCCTAAATCACATGTTGGGCTTGGGGGAGGGAGCAGGGGAAGGTGTTGGGCCACTCTCGATTTTAACTGGAATCAGTACTTGATGTGGTGAAGCCGAATAAGGAGGTGCCTTGTGTCAAGGCTGGGTGGAGTGTGGAGAGGCACAAAGGTCCCACCCTCCTGGTGCAGTAGCACTTAGAACCTGGAAAATGATACTGCCCACTGGCTGTAAGCCAGGGCTGGGGCAAGGACTCTGGGTTTAGAAGAAGGGATGGCCTGCCTTCCTCCTCTCCTGTATTCATGCAACCAACCAACCAATCTACCAAGTAACTCATGTTCATCAACCATGTGCCCTGAACCATGCTGAGTGCTGGGTGCCGGGTTCTGAATGTTGGGAGTACAGCCCTGAATGATTGACAAGGTCCTCTGGAACCTGGCAGTCTGGTGGGGAAGGGGGTGAGCGGATCTGTCAGCAAGAGTGCTAAGTGCTCTGAAGGCATGAACTGGCTAGGGGTCACACAGAGACTCGAGACTAGAGGGATGGAAGAACTTTGGTGGGGGCGTCAGAGGAGGAAACCTTGGAGCCCATATGAAATGGGACTCCAGCTCTGCAGGGACCCCAGTTCTGTGGCTATGTGGAAGTCCTGGACCTTGACTATGGTTGGGTAGTTTAACCATTAAGTGGGGCTGGGGAAGGAAACCCATCCTTGGTGGAAGTGCTGAGGCTCTGGGGAACCTGGTCTTGGAGGTGAGACCCAAGTGGGAGCCCCAGGGAGGAGCTGCTATGGCTGGGAGGATTGTGAGCAAGTACACGGAGAGCGGGGTCTGCCGCCACTGTCCCCATCTGATGGAGGAGAAAGGCTGGGGGCCTCCAGGGAGCAGCCTCTATGCATCTCTCTCGGTGTGAAAGCAAGACCCAGAGCCTCCGATCAGATGCCCAAGCCATTCTCCCCTCACAGGAGCGGCCTTTGTCTCCTCACAGACAAAACCAGCGGGGGCACTGTGCCCCTCGGGACCCGAGACAGAGGAGAATCTGTGCTTACCCTGTCCCCAGGGAGCTGGCAGCTGTGACCCACTCTCTTGTTTCCCTAACACCTTCTCTGGATGCCGCTGGGAAGTTTCCCGTTCTCCCAATTCGCAGGGAGGGGGAGTGCGGAGGCTGGTCGGGTGAGGGGAAAGCAGCCCCCTTTCTGTGAATGTGGCTTCCATCCCACCTGGCTCTAGACTCTGGAATCTCCTCCCTGGCTTGGCCTCAGAATTTGGGTCTCTGGGCTGTGTAAAATAAGAGTGGGGTGTGGAGAAGAAATTCCTCCTCTTTCAAACCATGGCCAGACCCACTTGGCTGTCTGCCGTCTAGCTGAGGGGAGGAGGCAGAGGGAGGAAGGGTGGGCCCAGGGGCTGGCAGGGCTGGGAGACAGGCCTGGGGGGCTGTGGGAGCCCGCAGAGGGCAAGAGAGGCAAAAAGTCCCCAGAGAGTTGGTTAACCCTCTGAGGATGGCGGCCAGCTTTGCAAAAGCTGCACTGTGAGGCCAAGGTGAGGAACTGGGGGGCTGTTGTCGGGTACCCACATGGGGGCTGCAGAGAGGTTGCAATCTGATGTCAGGTCCCTTTGACAGACCAGGTCTGCCCAGACTCTTTACCAGTGGTCCTCTACGTCCCCTGCCTCTCTGATCCATTCTGTGGAATCCTGCATCTCTGTCCCTGACACTTGGGGGCCTGGAAGGAGAGATGGGGGGTGGGATACACATTAGAACCTACCAGATGCAGTTTCTGGTGCTTTGAGGAGAAATGGATTGAAATCGAGTGACGGATTGCTGGGATTGGACCCCTCCATGCATCCACAAAATTTGAAATGGGAAGCATAGGGAATCTCTGCTAAAGCTTCCCGGGAGGTTCTGGGGATCCTGTAGCTGCTGTCCCTGGGGTTCTGATCTCCTTCGGTGATGAAAACAGAAGATGTGTGGCTTCCCATGAGGCACCAAACCCCCAAGGACACATTTCTGTGTCTCAAGGGCACACACAAGGCAGCAGGATTTCACTGACCTTCAGGAGCTGAGAAACCAGGCATGAAGCTCAGTGAGGTGTGGTGGAGCCAGGGGCTGGGAGGGGAGAGCTGGGGAGATGCTCCAGGCAGGGCTGGGCCTGGCTCTTATCCCTGTCAACCACGGACTCTTCCCTTCCCTTCCTGGAGGGTCATTGGCGTAAGGACACCTCCTGCTGGCCAGTGGATGAACTTAAGGACTTTCCACCTTCTGAGCCCTATTCATCAAGATCTCCTTGTCCGGAAGGGCTGAAGCTTAGAAATCGCTTCCTTTTCTTTCTTCCCATCCTCTCTTCCTTCCTTCTGTTTGATGAGTACCTGTCATGCTCTTTGGTGTTGAGAAGTGTTAAGAATCCTCTTAAGGAAAATCACCTCGTCCTCCTCTCTCAGTCTAGGCAGGGCCAGGCTTCAGCCTATCTGAGGAACTTCCTTCTGTTTAACAAATTCAACCAGTGATCCCTTTCGATTAAACTTTGCTCTACTTGCTCAGTTTCCTCACATCTCACAACGTATCCAATTCCTCTGGCGCCAGGGTGGGGATGCCTGTGGAGATTATAGGACCCGTGCCCCCCAACACCCAACCTGTGCCACCAGAGAGAAGGAAGGCCTGCTCTGCAGCCTGGTAGAGATTTCAACAGTGCCAGGTACTTGGCTGGGGGTCGTTGGCAAGAGCAAAGGCAGGGTCTGCTAGGGATGGGCTCATGTGCTCTATTTCCTCCTAACTTCCTTGGTACCCCCGCTGCAGCTTTCATCCAAGGCCTCCTTGGTGATGTATGCTGCGGGGGCAGGAGGCAGCTGGCGGTCGCCCTTGCTTGGAGATTGTTGGGGGCTGAGATTTGTCTTTCTCCTCTCTCTAGCCAGGCGGTGGCAGGGCCCCCTTCCCTCTCCTTCACAGTGTTCACTGTGCTCCTGCCGACCTCCCCCAAAGCGCTTGTCTCACGGTGGGGAGCTGAGCTGGGGATGTAGGGGGGCCTGACAAATTTGCTGAGTGGGGGAAAGCTTGGAGGCAGAAGTGAGCTTGCTGAGAAACTCGGTCCTCAGGCCGCATGCTGGGAAGGAGACCATGAGAGACGGCATTGCCATGGGGAAAAACAAAACAAAACAAAAAAAAACCGGCCCTGAGAAGGTGCCCAGGGAAGCCCAGGCGGGGAGTGCAGGCAGCAGTGGGGGGTGGGGGCGGGCCCTTGGCTGGTGCTCCAGTGGCCTGTTAAGGTGGGGAGGCCCTGGCAGGGTCTGCTCTCAGCCGCAGCTCTCCAGCTCTCCCACCCCTTTTCTTTCTGGGCTTGGCTGGCTGGCTGCCTTCCCAGTTTCTCTGCAGAGACAAAAACCAGGGGCAAAGCTCACCGCTGCCTCTCCCCCTCCCCGAAGTCTGTCTGTGGGTCTCCCTCTGCCTTTGGCTCTCTGGGTCTCTCCCTCTCTCCAGAGGGACCTCCTTCTCAGCCCCTCTGCTTCCTGCTGCCTAGTGCCAGGGACATAGCAGAGTGAGCCCCTCCCCAAGCAATTTTCCCCAGAGGTCCCCAACCCCCGTTCACATCCTCTGAGCACAGCACAGGCAGAGAAGGGTCCCTGGTGGCTGATGGCGGCCACGTGACACTTGGCGATGGGACAGGGCGCACCCTGAACCCTGAGGAGTGGTTCAGCCATAGCTGTGGGTGGCCCACCAGCTCTCATCCGTTAGAGCTGGTTCAGCCTGAGAGGCAGGGGCCTCTCCAACTCGTGGGGGCGCCTTTGGATGCTCAGAGCTCCTTCCCTCCTGTAGTTGTCTGGGGAGGGATCCAGGCAGCTGAGTTGGGGTGTGGCCAGGGTCAGAGGTTGCTGAGTTGGAACAGCCCTGTCTGGGAGGTGTTCTCACGTGCATGCCAGGCCCACGGATGTTTCTGCTTCAATCAGGGCAGCTGGAGGCCTCCGTTTAAGTTAATCACATTATGCTCTGGGGAGCAATATGGAAATTGGAGTGAGGTCTGGAGGGAAATCCGCACACACAGGCACACACACGCACACACACACTCACTGCAGCTTGGAGCACAATGCTGCCGCCACCACCGCCGCCCAGGCTCGCTCCGCCGCCGCTGCGCCTTCCTCGCAGGTGGACGCTGGGCGCCTGGCACCGCCTTTGCTCTGCCCGCTCAGCTTCGCCTGCGGTCCTCTCTCCTAGCCTCCTCCGAAGTTGCCGTGCCCGCCCCCCCAGCCTGCCTGGGAGACCGGCGGGCGGAGGCTGTCAGGCCGAGGGGAGGAGAGAGGCAGCAGCTGGAGGAAGTCCCCCAGGGTGGAAGCGCCCTGCAGCCCCCGCGCCTCCCCACGGGGGCTTCCGGGCAGATGGAGCCACGTCGGGGCTGCGCCGCGGGGGCCCCAACGAGCTCCTCCCGCTAGAGGGGCCGGGACACCCGGGCTGCTCCTGCGGGGCTAAGCGTCCCGGAGACCCCGGGGCGGGGCTCTCGCCTTGCTCCTCACCGCCTCCCCAGATCAGCCGGTCCTCCTCCCCCCGCACCCTGACCCTCGCGCCCAGGGTGGAGGGGCATCCACCTCGGGGGTCAACATGACTCGACTGAGCTGGTGCTTCTCCTGCGTGATTCGATGGAGCAAGTACCTCTTTTCCTGCTTCCTGCCCCTGCGCTTCTGTCTCCGAAGACAGGTAAACTCACCTGACACCTGCTCCACTCTTCCCTACCAGCACTCTCCTCGGGTTTATCACCCTCGTGCCTTCAGGGACACCTACCTTGAGCGGGTCAGTGTGGCTTTCGTGAGACTTTGGGAACTCCTGGAGAGCCCCCTCCCACGCATGGATCCACGGCGGGGAGTGGACGCCACTCTGCCAGGGCGCAGCATCTGGGGTTCAGGTCAGAAGTCGAAAGGTTAACACTGGAGTCTGTGCGAGGACGCTGGGGACCTGGGCACAGAGGAACACTTTGGGGGTTGGGGGGGTGCTTTCCACATCCCTCTGAAATTTCTGTGGAAAAGGAATTCCAGGCAAGTCCCTGGAAACGCATTCCCCCGGCCCCCGCACTGGACTCAGAGGTTTCAGAGTTAAGGCTGGGCCCTTAATAGAGTGAAGCTGTAAAGACTTAACGGAGTGAGACTTGACAGAGTGAGACTATTAAGGCTGGGTTCTTAACAGGGTGAGAAATGAGCCTGGTGGATGTCAGGAGGGACTTCCTATCTATTCAGGAGGATGGAGGGACCTGAACCAAGCGTGGAAAGGATGGGGGCTGGGGCAGTGGCTGGGTTAGTGAGGGAGGAGGGGTGTGGTGGGACCCGTAGTGCTGTGGGTGGGCGTGCCATGGCTGAGCATCCTTCATCCAGAGATCCTTGACTGTCTTCAGAATGTGTGTGCTTGTGTGTGTGTGTGGTGGGGTGGGGTGCGGGAGGCTGGGGAGAGGGAGGAGGTGGGGGCCTAGCTGTCCAGCAGAGTAGGGAACTGGTGAAACTGCATGTAACCTTAAATCCTCCCCTGGAGGCACAGAGAGAATTCTGAGAACGTGACCTTGAGCCCCTAGAAGGCTCCAGTGAGGGGAGGGATTTCAGGGGCTGGGGGGTCTGGCTTTTGATCTACTCCCTTTTCCTTAGGGAAACTAGAGAGGGCCCTGTCATATGGGGGAAGAGGCTCCGTGGTACTCAGGTTAAGAGTCAGTAGAGCTGGTCTGCCTGGCTTTGAATTCTGGGTTTATCATTTCTTAGCTGTGGACCTTGGGCAAGTGACTTACTCAACCTGTACCTTAGCTTTCAAACATGTGGAATAAGGATTATAAAAATGCCTATATCACTGGCTTGTTGTGAGGCTTAAATGATGTAGGACATTTGGAATGGTTACCAAATGCTTATTCCATAGTAGGTACTCAGTAAATATTCGGGATTTATTCTTGTGCCTTTCCAGCAGGCTTTCCCTCCTTGTAGACCTTCAGGCAGGCCAGACTTGGGATATGTGAGGATCGAGGGATTTATCCCAGTATCTACTCTTCGCATCACATGCATAGGAAGGATTTTTCCACTCCATAAGAAGCCTGAATGTTCAGCTCCTCCTCCCAGGTGCTGTCTCTGGGACTCAGTTTCCCCCACTGCTACTCCGCAGTGAGGAAGAGGTGCCAGCAGGCTCCAGTCCCTCCAGTCACCCAAGGTGTGCTTTGAAATCTTCTAGCAAAATGCGTTGTGTCCAGGGATTGGCTGGGAGGCACGCGCTGCGGACCGCGGGCCAGAGCCCCATCTACGTTCCTGTGGGCTCTGAGTTCAGATGCTGCGGAGTCCGGCTTTGCTGACTGGGGGAAAGGCAGCCTGCAGTGGGAATGGCCAGCCAAGACCAGGTCAGTTGGGCCCCAGGCTACTTGGCAACTCCCCCTCCACATTTGCAGAGGTTGAGGATGACCTCAGTGCTCCTGGGCTAGGATAAGAGTGGGGGTCCGGGGGTGCAGGACTTGGTGATCAGGTGCAGCTGCCTCCCGCCAGCCTCTGAGAGTCCCAGTCAGGCAGGAAATTACAGCTGGGGAAGAGATCAAGATCACTGAGTCAAGCTCTGGGAAAGGTTTTATTAAAAATTATTAAGATTTGGCCCAGACGTTGTCCCCACCCAGGGTGCTGGTGGAGGGGGGTGTGAGTAATGTTCCTTCCTGGGTTGGCTGGGCCCAGGCAGGGCCTGGTTGGAAACTCACTTTCCTTCTTAAGGAGCATTCTGATTTCTGGAGTGCCAGGAGGCAACTCCGTCTCATACTAGAGGGGTGGTGGACATGGGGGAAGGGGCTGGATGTCCCTGGCCCATAGGATACTATTCTCCAGGCTGATGTCTCAAGTCAGGCTTGGTGAGTAGAGCATGGTTGGGACTTCAGACCCCATGCACCCTTTGGCTGCAACCTAGTTCAAAGATCATCCTGTCCAGTGGTACATGGAGGCTCTGCTAGGGCCCTGAGCCGCCCAGGACTCAGAGGCCAATTTTGGGGGGGATGGGGGGCAGGGAGAGGTAGTGTGGCTTATCTGAGCAAAAACCTTGTGGCTTCTGTTCTCACTCAGAACTCAGGCCCCGGGGCTTACGAGCTGTTAGTCACTCAGTCAGTTGTGTCTGACTCTCTGTGACTCCATGGAATTCTCCAGGCCAGAATACCGGAATGGGTAGCCTTTCCCTTCTCCAGGGGATCTTCCCAACCCAGGGATCGGACCCAGGTCACCTGCATTGCAGGCAAATTTTTTACCAGCAGAGCTACAAGGGAAGCCCAAGAATACTNCCATGGAATTCTCCAGGCCAGAATACCGGAATGGGTAGCCTTTCCCTTCTCCAGGGGATCTTCCCAACCCAGGGATCGGACCCAGGTCACCTGCATTGCAGGCAAATTTTTTACCAGCAGAGCTACAAGGGAAGCCCAAGAATACTGGAATGGATAGTCTATCCCTTCTCCAGCAGATCTTTCTGACCCAGGAATCGAACCGGGTTCTCCTGCATTGCAGGAGGATTCTTTACCAACTGAGCTATCAGGGAAGCCCCAGGGCTTGCTAGGACTGTGGTTTTTCTTTTCTGATTGGCTCTTCTAGAGCCACTGGGGAGCCAGTCAGTCTCATCCTGACCCAGGTGGCAGCACTGTCCTTGGCTTCCCTCTCTGTGTCCCCCTGCCCCCCAACCCAAGCTAGTCCTGGGCCTGGGCAGCTGATCTTTTCCTTGGCCAAGGAGTGGAGAGGACAGTTAACATATCACCTCAACATGGGACCATAAGCCTTAGTCTCTGGGTGACCCTATTGCTAGAGGGACAGCAGGAAAATTCTTGATGCCCACAAGATGTGTTATCAGATGCCCTGGACTCCACTCTCACACATAATAGCTATGTGATGCTGAACAAGTTGCTGGACCTCTTTGTGCCTCAGTTTCCACATCTGTAAAACAAGAGCTAGTAGGAGGCTTAAATATGATACCACAGTTATGTGTCTGGTTAGTTAATACTGCTCTTTTCAGGGGCACGGAGTGAAAGGACATTGCCCAAGGGGGCCAAAGGGTATAACGCAGTTACCGAGGGCTTTGGTGTCAAATTCCTGTGTTCTGTGCTGTTGGTATCTGTAGTTGGACGTTGGTGGGGAATCCCAGCACCAGCTCTGCCCCTGCCTATTGAACGGGAGGCCCCTGGGACCGGCTGGGAGGAAGGTTGTGGTGTGTGCGGCCCTGTGTGGAGGCAGCGGGTTGCAGGGTTGGCAGGAGAAAGGCAAGAGCATGACTCTGGTCCTGTAGTGACTGGACAGCAGGTGCTGGGAGCCACAGCCCTGTGACACCGGGGCGATCCCACTCCTCCCTCCCCTGCAGTGTTGTCATCTCTCAGACGAGGGGGCTGGGTTAGGTGAGCGGTGCCCCGAAAGCCAAACCCTCCTGGCAGACTTGTTTAATCTGGCAGAACGGCTTTAAAATAAGAAAAAGCCAGCACTTAAAAAGTGCACTTTTCATATTTTGTAGAAAAGGTTTTGTAAGATAATATAGATCTGGGGCTTCTCTTGACAGATCAAAAGATCTGACAGTGTGGGCCATGTCGCTGATCCATAGCAGCTGTTGACGAGGAGCAGGGTCCCCTTTAGTGGAACCTGCCAGCTCTCTGGGTCTCTGAGGGACCCCTTGCCTGCTCCTTTCATTTAACTTCTGTCGGGCCCTTTAAGGTTGTGACCCCTAGAAAGGCTCCAGGTCTTTCCAGCTCTGACGTTCCGTGACCTTTGAATTTTGTGACCCATGGTGACCGAGAAAAGACCTGATGCTCCATTAGGAGATGGGCTGACAACAGGAAGAACTTTCTGATGGACAAGTGTGGAAGGAGAGGAAGAATGGGTTGGAGGGAGTGGGGATCTTGGCCTGGGAAATAGGTGATCTCACGCCGATTTGTGTGGTGTCACACCAATTTGTGTGGGGTCTCACCCCACAGCACCTGTGGGGCTGGCAGGGACCTTTGAGACCATCAGCCCTGTCATTTTGCAGATGAGGAGACAGGCTGGGATATAGGAGTGCCAGGCTCAGGCTTACAAGGCCGGTTAGCTCTATTCCTGCCCTCACTCACCCTTCCCTCTGCCTCAGTTTAGCGCCAGCCCCAGAGCCTGCAGTCCTGGCTCTTTCCTCAACTGACTGCTGAGCTAGAGGCTGGAGGGCCGTGGGCAGTGAGCAGGAAGGCTCGGCCTGCAGAGAGGAGAGTGGGGTTAAACACCAGCCGCTGCGGAAATGGCCGTGGCAGTGGGTGTCACGGCACAGGGTGGGGGCAGGTGCTGAGGCTTCTGGGATCTCAGCCCGGAAAACCTAACCGGCCCCACAGCTTCTGCCTGTGAGTCCCTGGTCCAGGCATGGGGTCAGGACCCCAGGAAGGGCGATACTTGTCCAGCCTCTGGAGACTCCCCCTTCTGGGAGAGCTCGGAGATCAGCATGGAAGATATGGTGCTGAGGAAAGTTGGGTGTGTAGGCAAGGTATGCCAACATCCTTTCAGAGGGCTGGAGTGGAACAGGAGGAGGGTTTGGGAAGGGAATGTGCATGTGTGTGTGCTAAGTCACTTCAGTTGTGTCTGACTCTGTGCGACCCTATAGGCTGGAGCCCACCACGCTCCTCTGTCCATGGGCTTGTCTAGGCAAGAATCCTGGAATGTGTTGCCATTTCCTCCTCTAGGGGAATCTTCCCAAGCCAGGGATCAAAACTATGTCTCCTGCGGCTCTCAGATTGCAGACAGATTCTTGACCACTTGTGCCACGTGGGAAGCCCCTGGGAAGGGGATGTGTGCTTGTTGTCTGCGTGCTAAGTCACTTCAGTCATGTCTGACTCTGGGTGACCCTATGGACAGTAGCCCGTCAGGCTCCTCTGTCCATGGGATTCTCCAGGCAAGAATACTGGAGTGGGTTGTCATGCGCTCCTCCAGGGGATCTTCCTGACCCAGGGGTTGAAACTGTGTCTCCTGAGACTCTGGATTGCAGGCAGATTCTTTACTGCTGAGCNGGTGACCCTATGGACAGTAGCCCGTCAGGCTCCTCTGTCCATGGGATTCTCCAGGCAAGAATACTGGAGTGGGTTGTCATGCGCTCCTCCAGGGGATCTTCCTGACCCAGGGGTTGAAACTGTGTCTCCTGAGACTCTGGATTGCAGGCAGATTCTTTACTGCTGAGCCACCGGGGAAGCCCTGGGAAGGGGATAGTAAGTGGTAGAAGTAGGGAAATATGGCAGGACCTATTGATTGGTAGATTGATCCATTACCTCTACGATCATGTCTGATACCTGCTATATGCCAGGCTCTCAGGATACAACACACAGGACAGGTCCTTGCCCAAGGAACTCTCCTTGTGTGGGTGGAGCAGGGAAACCAGCTGGGAAGGATAAATAATGGGTAACAGCGTCCTGAAACAGGGCCATCACATACAGTTAGAGACACTTCTGGCGGCAGAGTTGAACCTTCAGTGGGGAAGATGGTGACTGGGTAAGAGGAAAGACTGTCTGACTGTGAGAGATTAAGATCCAAGAGAGACCGCTATAGTCGCAGGAAAGAGGGATGGGGGAATTCTTGCAAGAGGACCCTCAGCACTAGGGTTCTCTACTGCTGTCTTTCAGTCCCAGCTGAAGGGACTGCAGAGGGAGCTGGCCTGGGGGCTGCAGGGCCCCCGTGGGCTGTGTGGGAGGCCAGACAAATTGGTGTCACTGTGACTTGGTCTTTGGTCTTGTTTGGCATTTCTGGGAAGCTGCAAGGTGATTTCTCAGAACTCTTGAGATAGCTGCCGGCAGGCACATCTAGTGATGCCAGCTGTAAAGGGCCGGGCTGTGGGAGCAGGGCAGGGGAAGCTGGGGTGGGAATGAGTGTGGAGATGGCAGGGCTGAGCTGGCCGAATGCTTGGGAGGGATGACAGCGCTGGTGATGGTGGCTAGGGGTGGGCTCAGGGGCTCCCAGAGAGGCCTCCTTCCTATATTGCCCTGAGCTCCAGCCAGTCGAGAGAGGGAGAGTTAGCAGGAGTGTCTGCCTGTGGACACCCCCAGTAGGGGCTGCAGGGCCGACTGCATGTGGGACTCTGCTTCATTACAGTGTTAGCTAAACTGTCATTTGAGCCCTGGCAGGCTTGGGAGGGGATATCCAGGGCCATTGTGGTTCTGGAAAGGGATGTAGGGTAGGGACAGGATCCTTCCTTGCTCCACGGCTCTGCAGAAGGGCTTGGAGAGATGTGAGAAGGGCCCTGATTTTTTACCTTATCATGTCTTCATCAGAACAAAGACTCTTAACTCAGGCACCCGCCCCAGGAGGGACCAGAATGAGACATCTGGCTATAGTGTCCTCCCCTGACATCTTGGAGTCGCCAAGTAATAGAGTCCTCTGTGCAGTACACAGCCTGCACATCCACACATGGCAGCCCTTTCCCAGGTAAAGTGTGAATGTGTCCCTCTCGTTCTGGGGTTTCCTAGGTGGATGTCCTGACGGGACTGTGGGCTGGAAGCCAGTACACCTGGCTGGACAGGTCCACCTGAGGGGAGAGGCTGGTTGTATAGACGCTACGCTGGGATGGCACCGTGTGTGGCTGACACAGAGTGGTGAAGGTATGTTCTTGGGTGAATCGGGGAGAAAAGCAGGGGATACATAACCGTTTTTACATGTGGCCCAGGGCATGTACCACATGCTGGTGTGTGTGCATAAGTCCTCAAGCAAGAGGACTTTCTTGCCAAGTTACTCAATCCCAGAAAATGGTCTCAGAGTGCCTACTCTGGGTGGGGCCCTGTCCTCGGCATTCTGTGTGTTTGTGTGAGTTGAACTGTGTGTCGTGTGTGTGTGTGTGTGTGTGTGTGTGTGTGTGTGTGTGTCTACAGAAGGGGGTGGGGCTGAGCCCTCTTTCCCTCCGCTGGAAGTCTCCAAAAAAATAGTGCGGGTGATTCACCAGCCCCACCCACCCTCGCTTGGTCCAGCTGTGGCCAGAGCTCAAAGAGGAAAGTTTCTGGGGGGACGGTGGAGGGGGGAGTTGAGACAATGAAGACCCGGGGTAGATTTTGCTGGATTCCCCTGCAGCGAGCCCTGGGAATGCATTTTGAATCTGTACCCCTCGTCTTCCCCCACGCCCGGACCCCAAACTCTAGTCCTTGGGCTAAGGTGGTGGGGGGTTGGGAAGGGCTGGCAGGAATGAGTAGGGGGGACAGTGTTTGGGAGAAGTAGGCATATGGAATGGTGGGAGGTGAAAACGGCCCTGGGAGGGGGAGCCGGGGAGGCGGAGGAGGAAGTGGGGAAATGCAAACCAAATGTTGGCCCAGGGCACAGTCAAGAAAAACAGACTCTCGCGGGAGCCTGGAGCGGGGCTCCTTTAGGAAGGGCAGGAAGGGCTGGGACAGATGTTTGGAGAAAAGAAAGAAGGGGAAAAAAAAAAAGTAGGAAAAAGTTGGAACGAAATTCACAGCCCCGAGGGCAGGGCCATTTTCCAGCCATCTCAGGCCTGGTTTCTCTTGAGTCAAGTGAGGTGCAGGCTCAGAGCTCCCTGAACGGGCACCAGAGCCCGACCTAGCTAAATGTGTGAGCCCGACCTAGCTAAGTGTGTGCAAGGGAGTGTTTTCCCAGGGCAGGAGGGCATGTGTGTGTCCTTGGAGATGGGACGGGCCTGAAGAACCACAGTTCAGGCTGTGCCATGGCTTGTCTGTCAGTCCCTCCATCGGGGTTCTGGGGGTAGGGATCTGTGGGGAGTAAAGCAGACTCCTGGCCAGTAGTGCTGGATCAAACCAGAAGGCAGGAGCAGCCTGGTAGCTCCCAGGGCTTGGGTGTCTGGGATTGGGGGTACAGGAGAGGTTTGGGGGGGAGGGGCTGTCTCCAGTAGCTGTCCCTTTGCTCTGCCTTCTGCTTACCCCTTGCAAAGCAGAGGCTTCAGACCCTGTAAGCCACCAGTGGAGCTGGGAGGAGGGAGGAGACAAGAGGCTGGGACAAGGGGTGGAGTGGGGGGAGGAGGAGGAGGGAGGGTGAGTTGGAGGCAGGCAGGGCGAGCGATGCTGGCTGAGCCAGAGCCGAGGCTGCTGCGGACTCAGAGCTCCCTTCTGCCTGCTCTGTGCGGGCTGTGAGCTCCGGGGACCATCCGCCAGCCCCAGCGAGGCCCCAGGGACAGCACTCAGCGAAGATGACGTGGATCTGTCTGTCCTGCATGCTCTGGGTAGGTGTGGTTGTGTCAGCTAGGAGGTCGAAGCCCCCACCGTGGCCCCTTCAACCTTAGCCTGATGCTGAGAGCCTGGGGTGGGGGGAGTGCTGGCTGTGAAGGAGGGGGCCTTTCTGCCTCTGAGGGACGGAATTGAGTAGACTCTCAGCCTGAGTCCTTCCCCATCGATGGGGACCCCTCCTGGATCACCCCACCCCCCGCCCCCCTGCCCTCTACCCCAGCTGAGTCCAGGAGCTGTGAGGCGAGGAAGCCATCACAAAGTTGGTTTCTTTTTGGAGCTTCTCCTGTCTCCATTCCCACTCCCACCCTACCTCTCTCCTGCACTGGGGGCCGGGGGAGCGTGAAATTCATCGCCCCTCAAGTTGCTCAGCCTTAGAGTCTGAGGAAGGTGCTGTGGTAGGGGGCCTGGAGAATGAGGGGTATTAATCTAGAAAATGAAACCTGGAGAAGCCCGGCTGGAGGGAAGTTCTGCTTGGATTCCGTCACTTTTATCCCAATTTCAGCTTCTAAGCATTGCCACCTCTTCCTCCACAGCCCTCCCACCCTTACCAAGAACCACCCCCACCACCCCCTAGGAGGAAGACAGACCTTGTCTTTCCCCCTTTCTTGGCCCCTGATTCGGGAAGGTGTGTGTAGGGGCGAGTGCCTGAGGGGTGGGCAGTCAGGGTCTGGGGCCACACGGTGAGGGTGAAAAGTCTTGAGGCCTGTCAGAGGGAGAGAGGGGGCTGACGGCTGCTGGAGGGGAGGGGCGGGGGCAGGAGACCCTTCCTCAGAGGGGCTTGGCTGGGCTGTCAGGCTGGCGAAGGCATGCAAGGGTCAGGAGGGCGAGGAAGTCGTCCCTGGCCGAGGTTAATGTTGGTCTCTTGAGAGAGTGCCGGCTGGTTTGGGGGAGGGCGCTTCAGTCCCGGGTCCAGATGTGGTCTTCCCTGCCCTTTCCCTGTTCCAGCCGGGCCTGGAGAGGACCCTCCTGGGCTTAGGCAAGCCCAGGCTGAAAGACAGCGGCGGCCCATCAGACCTAGGAAGAGAGGGGAAGTGAGGAGCATTGGAATGAGGGCGCTTGGGTGGCGTGTGGGGCTCTCAATAACACACTGAATGTCTGGAGTGTCCTGCACAGAGGGGCTTCGCTGGGCTGCTGTCCACATCTGTATAACGGGAGCCATGGCCAAGCTCATCTCTCCAGGCCCTCCCGGCTCCCTGGGCCCAGCTCTGGAAGGCCTGTAGATGGTGCTGAGGATGGAGCCAGGCAGGGAGGGAGGCCTGTGGCGGGAAGGCTGGTGGTTAGACTTCCGGGGTGATGCTATTGAGGATGGAGACGAGGCCACGTCAGCGGAGGGGCTGTGGGAGAAGCGCCTCGTGGCTGCGAGCCTCAGTTTCCCCGGGCGGTGGAATGAGGGTGATGGAGGAGAAGAGCCAAGAGGTGGGCATGAGTGCCTTGTCCAGGTGACTCCTCTCCCCGAGAGCTGGGAGAGGGGACTGGGGGCCGAGGGCTGGTGTGGATGCGGCGATTTCTCTAAGGTCCTCCCCCTCCTTTTCCTATCCTCTCTCCTGTGACTCCCCGCCCCCGTCCCTCTCCAGCTGCATGGGAAAACCCAGCGGGTGCCTTTATGTGGTGGTGGAAGAGGCTGGTGGAGTGGACTGGGGAGGAGGATGTCTTTTCCCCATCCTGCCCTGGCCTGGATGCCCATCTCCAGGGTGGGCCCAAGTCTGGGGCTGCGGTGAGGACTGGCCCTGGGGCACAGTCCTGGTCCCATCTAACTTCTTGTCCCAAATCCTCCCTTGCAGTTGTCCCAGCAACTTTCCTCCTTTTTGCATGGACCTCTGTGGGACTGGGGTATAAGTCTGTAGCAGGGAGGGGTGGAATAGCTGGTGCAGATTATGGAGAGGAGACACAGAGGTCCTGGAGACCTTGACAAGGGGGCTGCTCCCACCTTGAGAGGCACCTGCTGGTGGGACGTGGGTGGCCTTTGTCACCAGGTAGGTCTAGGTTCCAATCCTTGTTCTGTCATTTATCAGATGGGCAGCCTTGGCTATCACAGTTCCCTCCTTGAGCCTCAGTTTCCCTGATCTGTAAAGTGGGGAGAAGAATACACAGCTTGTTTGGCTGGGGTGAGGACAGAGTTGACATGCATCAGAAAACCAGGTACCCAGCACATAGTAGCTGCTCAGTAAATGTGGGTCCCTTACCCCACTCCACAAGACCCTGCTTGGCTCATAGGATGCCCTGCATCCCAGGTCCGATGTGTGTTGGCGGGGGAAATCTCCCCAGGAATAGCTGTACACATTCATCCACGAAGTCATCTGTCCATAGCACATAGTTTTAACAAGCTGTAGGAATGAAAATCACTTTATTAGCTGAGGCGCATAGCTGTATATCATGCTTAACTTGATTTTCTCATCAAATGCTCCCATCGTTTGCTATTACATATTCAAGTATGGTTTATTTATAAAATAATTACATGCCTATTAATTGAGGTTTTTGGTGTTAGAGCTGCAGGCCCTGGGAGAGGGCTTATTAGGTGGGGCTGAGAGAGCCACAAGGCACGACCAGGGGCCAAGTACAGCGCTGGCCCTGTGCTGAGTGAGCCATGTGGCCTCTGGCTCAGCAGTTGACTTTTCATCCTAAGTTTCTCATAGGAACTTGGATGCTGTCCTCTGAGGCTGCTCACAGCTGCAGACAAAGGAGTGTTCTCTCTTCTGGAGCCCGCGTCCCTCCCAGCGCTAAGCACACATTTTTGTCAGAGGGTCCTCGTGAGCTCCTGGTTGCCTGGCGTGCAGCTCTGCCCTGTGAACGCGACTCTGATCCCTCTGTCCCGAACTCGCTCTCTCTGGAGTTTCATTGGCCTGTAGGGTTGTGCCCACCGTGGGGCCTCCTGACTGTGGGTTTGGGAGCTAGGCTGGGTGGTGTGACACTAACAGGGTCTAAAATAAAACAGGCCCCTTTGTAAAATTTTTCAACATGACATTTGAGGCCCAAAGTCAGGGAGCAAACGGTACTGTTTTTCCGTGATGCTCAGAGGAAGGATGGCAGGTAAGCCAAGAGTGCGGTGCCTGGGTTTCATCCTGCCTTGTCACTTGGGAGCTCTGTGACCTTAGGCAGGTGGCTTCAAATCTCTGTTTCTCTATGGGTTTCCCTACCTACCTATAGGGTTGTTAGGTTTTAAAGGAGCCAATACATTTTAAAATAGTGTCTCTCCCCCAGTAAGGGCTCAAGAAATGTTAGCTCTCTTTTAACGATGGTGCAGTTCAAGGCCATACAAGGTTAGAGGCACAACTAGGACCTGGCTCTCCCACCTTCCCATCCAGGGCTTTCCATTCTGGGAATCTCCCGGGGAGGGCAGGTGGGGTGTAAGGTCAGTGTGAAGGCCCAGAATACGCAGGCTTTCTCCTGCAGGCAGCATGCATAGTCAGAACATGGGTTCTGGGGACAAATCCTGGCTCAGCCACGTACTAGCTGTGTGGTCCCGGCAGCCAAGTAGCCTCCCTGTGCCTTCCTTGTCTCCAGGTCCCTGACTTACACTATGTCACTGGAACCTCATTGTAATTCTGTGAGGTAGGAAGGGCAAGGATGGCTAGTTCCAGTTTCTCGCCAAGGTGAAGGGGACCCGCAGAGGACAAGAGGCCTGCCCAGGGGGCCATGGTGGGTTCAGTGCTCCTGAAAAGTGGAAGGGTATGGCTGGAGGTTTTGCACCTCTGGGTTGAGGGGTCGGTGGCCAGCAGCCCAGAGATGGGAAATGATGTTAGGGAAGCACTGTGATGCCATCCAAGCACCACCCACCCATATTCCCTCCACCTATCTCACCACTGATCATGGAGTGCCGACTTTCTTCAAGAAGCTGGCAGATACTGGACAAATGATTGCAGTGAGATGGATATTGTCCAAGAGGGAATCTGTAAGGACATTTAAGGAGAGACCTCGCCTAGACTGAGGGAGAAGGAGGGACATATCAGGAAAGAGATGTTCTCCTCTGGGAGGTGAACTTTAAGCTAGATCCAAAGATGAAGCTGAGACTGCAGAAATCCAAGTGCAGGAAGTAAGCGTAACTGAGGAAGATAAGATGGGGTAAACTGGCCAGAGGACGGCCTTGGGGCAGAGGAGTCCTGACAATGTAACTGCCAGGGCTTCTCCAGCTAATACAGGCGGCAGCTGTTGACATACCCTCGGAAGGAGTGGTACTGCCGTGGCTAGGGACTGGGGACCCTATCTCAGACAGACATGAATCTGAATCTTCGTTCCATCCCGGCTTCCCTGGTGCCCCAGAGCACGCTCCTCAGCCTCACTGCAGGATGTCGCGGTGAGGAATCAGTGAGGGAAGCCGTGCCAGGCCCTCGCGATGGGGTTTCAGACCACCCACATCTCTGTGCCTGGTGCCTCAGATGGTAAAGAATCTGCCTGCAGTGCAGGATTGGTCCCGGGGCTGGGAAGATCCCCTGGAGAAGGGAATGGCAACCCACTCTGGTATCCTTGCCTGGAGAATTCCATGGACAGAGGAGCCTGGAGGGCTGCAGTCCATGGGGTCGCAGAGTCAGAAACGACTGGGCAACTAACACTTTCATCTTCNGGAAGATCCCCTGGAGAAGGGAATGGCAACCCACTCTGGTATCCTTGCCTGGAGAATTCCATGGACAGAGGAGCCTGGAGGGCTGCAGTCCATGGGGTCGCAGAGTCAGAAACGACTGGGCAACTAACACTTTCATCTTCACTGTGCCTTCTCACTCCAGGAGCTGATTTTTTCATGTTAGAGCACAAAAAGGGACCCGGGGCTTAATGCTCAAAAATGTTGGGACATGGTTTATAAAGCAGCCAAGTAGGGAGAGAGAGAGAGAGGCAGGCCAATGGTGAGTGATGGGCCAGCTCAGGAAGCCCTGTCAGGGGCCGAAGGCCACCAGGCAGAATCCAGGCTGCCCAAGCATCTGCGTGCTCCTCTGTCACACAGGGAGCTCAGTCACAGCCATTCTCTGCATCTTTCCTCCCTTGGAGACCCAGGGCTGCTTGGCATAGGAGAGCTCGCTCCTCAGCTGGGTGAGGACCCCCTGAACCTGTGTTCTGTCCGTTGCGGGCAGGACAGTGGCAGTGGGTGAAATCACTGCAGGGAACCGAGGTCAGGCAGCAACTCCATTCGATTTGCTCCTTCTGACTTGTTTTGGGCTCACATTGTTCTGGACACAGTGGACACGGAGCAGAAGCACATGCAGATGTGTGTGCCTGTGGGCAAGTCCTGTGCACACCTAGGCGTGACAACACAAATCAAGAGTCCACGTCTAGTGAGTGCTTACTATGTGTCAGGCGCCGTTCCTGTGGCTTTTCAGGCATTGTCACAATCTATAGATGGTTGCTACGATTAGCCCACTGAACAGATTAGTAAAGTGAGGCAGACAGGTTAATTAACTTGCCAGGGGTCACCTTGCTAACAAGTCAGATTGCACAGGGTGCTGTGACGGGGCGCCAAGCATGAGTGACTGAAGAAAGGAAGGGGTGCTGGGTGGCGCTTAGCCTGAATTGAATCATGAGGAAATGACCAGATACATCCAGATACCAAGGGCCATTCTTCAAAAAAGTCCACGTCATCAAAGAGAAATCATAAGGTGGAGTCATGTGTCCACATGGAAGAAGAGGAGGGAAACCCAGCAACTAAACGTAATACAAGATCCTGCTTGGATCCTGAGTCCAAAATAAAAACAAAGGCAAAGACCCAGCTCAAATGGGTGTTATTGTGGCAAAAGGGGAAATCAGAATATATTACTGAATGTTAGATTACTATTGTCGCGAGGTCGAATTTCCTGAGGGTGGTGGATTGAGGTAGGGGACAGAGACAGAGGGCGGATAGAAGTGGCAGAATGCTCATAAGCAGTGAGTTGGGGCCAAGGGCATGTGCATGTCCATCTTTTCCAGAGCTTTTTAAACTTTCCACAATGAAAAAAGAAAAGTAGTATGGAGAGATTGATTTTGAAAGGGATGGTGGGGACGTTATTTGGGAAGATTTCCCTTCGGGGATGAGGTTTGAATGAAGCTGTCAAGGATGCCTAGAAGCCTGACATGCTGAGAGGCAGGAAGGACATTCTGGGAAGAGGGAACGGCAGAACCAGGGCTCAGGTATGGATCCAAGGCAGAGAGTCAGGGAATGGGGCATGGGATTGAGATGGCTAGGTGGGCCGGGTATGGACCAAGGCTGCTCCCTGTTGATTGGAGGGAGTGCACGTTTTATGGTGGATGCTCGGGAAGGCATGGAAGCCTTTTGCAGTGAGTGGGGGGTGACCCCAGAGAGCTGTGAACCTTAGAGGCTGTGCAGGGAGGAGGGAGACCAGGAGGCTGTTGCCATAGGCAACAGTGCCCAGTCAAAAAAGTGGCAGGGCCTCTAATAGGGCAAAGGCAATGGAATGAAAAAGCACAGGAGGGCCAAGAGAATATTTAGGAAGCGAAATTTACAGAGTCTGGCAGCTGGTTGGATCGGAGGGTGGAGGGCTGGGAGGCGTTGAGAGTGACTCAGTTTTCCACCCGGAGGGACCAAGAACATGGTCAGCCCATGAGCTGGCTAGGGGCTGGGGGGGGTGATGGTGATGGTCAAGAGGAACTTCAGTGGGGTGGTGTGTATGTGAAGGTGAGGTGGGGCTAGAGGGAGCTTGCATTTGCGGTGCTGGGGCAGGGGAGTGTCCCAGACTCCAGCCTGTAGCTCCACTGGGCGTCCCCGTCTTCCTCGTAGAAATAAGCGCTGATGCCAGCCAGGTCCTGGTGTCCCAGCCCACGGTGATGAGACATGGAGGGGTGGATTGCTGGGAGAGGACTGAATGGCACTCCAGGTCTGTCCGGAGCCTGCTTTATAGCGATTTTCTCTCCCAAGGCTCACTGGCTTGCCGACTTCTGTCCTCTGGCCTCTTCATCCATGGCTCCTAGTGTGGGGCCCAGGGAGCCCAGTGGGGCAGGGCTGGGGATGCTTTCAGGGCAGGAGCTCATGAGCTGAGGACCTCTAGGGTTATCAGTCCCCTTTCATCACCACCCCCACTCCACTGCGCTCTGCCCCACGGGGCAGGGAGGAGCCAGTAAACAGCCATTCCCACCCCAAGGCCAAGAACTCCCGCCAAGGCTGCCCAAGCCAGATGCGCCACACCCCTCTGGCAGGCAGCTTGGCTGAACAGAGTGGGGACGGGGGCAGGGAGAGATTCTCCCAGGGGGCCAGAAAAGCCCTCTGGTGCTGGCTGGGCTTGTTGCCGCGCTAGAGCTCTGGGCTTGGAGGGTGCGGAAGAATGACTTCAGCTGGGACCCTTTCCCTTTTCTGAGTTCTGGCTCTCAAGGGAGGTGGACCGGGGACAGACCAGGCAGCTTCTGCCATGGCCGGGCCTCTTCTGGCCTGAATTTTCCCTAGGTCCGTTAGGAGCTAATCCGGCAAGGGAGGGGCTGGTGTGCTTTGTGAGGCTGTCTGCCACTTGTCAGGGAAAATGATGCTGATTGTCATAACAAGCCGTTAGCCTTGAGCTTGGTGCTTTACAGGCTCCGTTCTCACCCTCTGCCTGTACCTGCAGAGTAACCGTGGGCGGGACAGGGGAGGTGCTAAAACCTCGTTTATCTTCCTCTGGATTTTGACCTATGATTGTTTGGAAGTTCTTTTCCTCCTGTCTAATCATGAGTTCTGGCACCTTCTACCCACTGGGGTTTTGTTTTGCCTTTAGAAACTTCACGGCCATGACAGCTCCTTCAGATATTTGAAGATATTCCATCCTACACTTCCTCCTTCGTCATCCCAGGAAATCTTCAGACCTCTGTGGATGACTCTTAATAAGATTACCAGACATCCCAGTGTATATAGCCAGGGATACTGGCAGAGTCAAGCTTATGATCTGGGGTCACTTTCCTGGGCATGGCCCAGCTGGTCTCCTCACTCCCACTGGGGTTGCCCAGCCCCTCATGGAGGGGTGATGCCCCATTAGACAGCTCTCTCTCTGTAAACGTCAGCAAGTCCCACCCCGTAGATCCCACAAGCTGGCCCATTGTTTCCCAAATACTGTGTATACCCAGGCTGTCTTGTCCAAACCCCTCACTTCCATCTGGGGACTATGAGGCCGGAGAAGGCCATTGATGGTCCCAAGACTGCCAGTCTAGAAAGCTGGTCTCTAGACTCTCAATCCAGAGATCCCAGAGATCCTTCAGCCAGAGAACCAGGATGGGGTGGATATAGGGGATGGACCATCACCCAGGGCAGCTCAAAGATGCCGTGAGCAAGGCTGGAGAGTGTGTTTTCTGAACCTCATTTCTGTTCTCCAAGCCCATGGGGCGAGGAGATTTTGTAAACCAGACTTTATGGAGTTGGCCGAGCAGAGCAAGCAAGCCCAGGACCCAAGTGAAAAGCCTGGGTGTTTGTTGGTCAGCCTGGAAGGCCAGCCTGCTCCTCTTCTGTTTACTGGGCAGATTCCACCGCCCCGACTTTGCTTTAGCAGGGAGGCCTCTTTCCCTGGGCTCTAGGGGAAGGGCTAGATTTGGGGTCGTAGGCAGATAAGGCTGGGAGACAAGCTGGTATGGGGAGCTTTGCTGACTTAGTGGGATGGGAGAGGCAGGCTTCTGGGGGCAGAGTAGGCTTGAGATGATTGGGCTTTAGGGTTTCCTGCATGCCCCTTCAGACATGCCTTAAATTGAACCCCAAATCCTTTCCCTGCTTCTCCTCCCATCTAAGCCTTGGCTGTTGCAGTTGACAAGGGACTGGGTCCCCTCCCTGGAAGGTCAGTGACAGAGATCATCTGGAAGGTAGCCAGCAGGGGGCTGAGATGGGAAAACACGGGAGGTGAGACCTCAGAATAGGAGAGGATTCACCTGACCCTCCTGGTGTGGGATAAGGGGTACTGGGTCAAGTCCAGAGCCAGGCAGTGCCCTGCCCCCACTCTCAGTCCACCCTTCACCCCCACCCTCAGCTGAAGCTCCCAGAATAAAGTGTCTGGAATATCAGAACCTGGGTCCTGCTGCCTGGTCCAGCCAACACGGGGCACGGCTGGGCTCTGGCACCTGCTGGCTCCACTACCCTCTGCTCTCTTTGTCTCGGCTCTGGGCTTTATCTCTGCTGCCTTCTGCCTCCCTACCATCTCAACATATAGTCTGTCTGTCTCTTTGAATTTTGAGACAATCTGAAACTTCAGAAAAGTGTCAAATACAGTGCAGAGAGCTTTCCCCCCCGGCCCCCGAACTATTTGAGAGTAGCTGACCCATTGCCATACCTTCTCTGAATACAGCCCTATTTTCCTACAAGGACTTTTCCTACCTAACCCAGCACAGCCATCCCAAGTCAGAAAACTGGTACTGACACTGACGAGTGACTACCTTCTCGTCCTCGGGCTCCGCTAAAGGTCGGCCAGGTGTTCTCCTGATGTCCTCTAGGGGAGTGGAAAGAATCCAGTTCGGAATCAGTGGCAGCATTCGGTCGTCAGGTCTCTGTAGTCACCTTCAGTCTGGAAGTCTCCTTCACCTTTCCTTGACTTTCGTGACCTTGTCACTTTGGAAGATTATAAGCCACTTCATTGGTAGACTGTCCCTCCGTTGGGGTTGGTCCGACGACTCTCCTGATTAGATTCAGCTTGTGTGTCTTTGGCAGCAGTATTGCAGAAGTGATGTTCTGTTCTCACTCCATCCCCTCCCTAGCGCACGATCTCCACTCGTCCTGTTACCAGTGACGTTGCCTTTGATCACTTGATTAAAGCGGAGCCTGCCAGGCAGAGTTCCTTTTTTCCCCTTTGTATTTTATAAGCATGATGTGGGGAGGTGCTCTGAGCCTTGTAAATGCTCTGTTCCTCACCAGCCTTTCAGTATTTTCACTTATTTCACACATCAGCATGGACTGTCATTACTGTCGGCATGTGTTTTGATGAATCATTACTGTCCCGAAGTATTCTGATGTTCACATCTTCCCAGATCTGAGGAGCCCCTTCACGCTGGCTCCTGCGTCCCTTTTGTCTGTGTGTTCCCCTTTGAGTCTCTGGTTCCCTCTATGGTCTCTCTGGGTTTCCACCTAATCTCTCTCACTCTCTGTATCTGCTTGCTTATCTCTGCCTTTGTTTCTGCCTTTACTTGATCCTCTTTTTTTTTCCTCCTCTGTCTGACTGTTGTTTTCGCTTTGTCTCTCTTTGTATTTTCCTCTTTTGTTTCCGACTCTCCCTCTCCCTCTGCCTCTCTCTTTCTTTCTGCCTCTTTCCCTGCTGGCTTTCAGTCTCTCCTTTCACCTGTTTTTCCGTGTCTCTCATGGCTCCATCTCCTCTACCCAGGACTCAGCACTGCAGGGCTCTCAGCTGCGAGCCCTGGACATGCTGGGTTTGTATTCCAACCTACAGGCATTGCATACATTTGTGTATGTCTATTTGCTATCAAAACTTTCTGGGACACTGCCAGCCGTCCCCTGAGCACCTGGAGCTGGGAGGCTCAGACTGGGGTGCTAGGAGGGGGACTTGGAGAAAAAGAACCGTCTTGGAACTGTGGGGTGTGCATTCGCATCTGTGTGTGTCCCTGCGTGTGCCGGGGGCTTTGGAAAGCTCTGTGGCTGGGGAGCCGGTGGGGCGGCATCAGCGCCTGTGCTCTGCTGGCCCCTGCTGCCTGAGCTGGGGAATGAATCCAGTCAGACACCAGGGGGAGGTGCCTGGGAGAGGAACGGCATCCGCACTCACGGCGTGACTTCCTGGGGTGTCCTTGGAACAGCCTGTGCCTGGGCTGGGGGTTGTGGGTGGGAGGAGGGAGGGGGTTCTTAAGCAGCGTGGATGACTTTGTGACTTAGAGTGTGTTTACATCTGTGGTCACAAGGGGGTGTGGAGCCCAACCTCACACTGTCTGGAGGGGGCAACTGAGGCTCCTGTTAGTGGTAAGGTGGCGGCTGGCCCAGAGCTCACAGAAAACCAGACACAGAGAAGGCTTGGAGTGCCAGCCTGTCTCTCATTCCCTGTGTGTGGTGGTGTCATTTAAAAAAGGATATTGAGGGACTTCTCTGGTGGTCCAGGGGCTAAGACTCCACACTTCCAGTGCAGGGCTGGAGGTTCAGTCCCCGGTCAGGGAACTAAGATCCTACATGCAGCTACAAAAATGTTTAATAAGGATATTTAACCTACAGATATTTTCATAATGTAAAGAAGAGGAAATAGAAATAAAGATGGAAGAAGATTTCTGGGCTGAGGCAGGGAGTAATAATGAGGATTCGAGAGAGAACTGAGGGGCAGTGCACTCACAGGGGCGAGACGTTGAGGGCCATCAGCAGTGGGATGGATGAACAAATTAGCTGCATGCACACAGGGAGTACTACGCAGCAGCGAAAAGGAGGGAGCTGCTGTTCTATGTGACCGCAGGGATGAATCTCGCAGATTCTTGCGGAGTAGAGAAAGTAGGCAGAGGAGTATATACTGTGTCACTCCATTCATATGAAGTTTAAAAACCTGGCAGAATGGATCTTTGGCCACACAAGTCAACAGTGTTTACCTTGGGGTGACAGTGACTGAGATGGTCACCAGGGAGCCTCCAGGGGTATGAATCCAGGGGGCATACATGTGTCAAATTGTATTGAGCAGTACGTTTAAAATCAGTGCACTTTGTTAATACAGAAAAAGTGATTAAGAAACCACGGAGGAGCCTGTGGTGCCTGGATGCTGGGGTTTTTGGTTGTCTGAGCCCCACGGCCATCTGGGAGTCTGGGTCACACCCATTGCTTTCTCTTTTCATGGGCGCCTCCTTCCAGAAATGGGCTCAGGCCCTTCACCGCTGAAGGGGCTCTCACTTCTCCTTCCCCCAGTGCTGGCCTGCTTCTCCCTCGGCCTCCCAGCTCTTTCCCCAGGAGCCCAGCCTGACCTCTGTGCCTCTCCTCCCACAGCCAGAGGACCTGGAGGCCCCCAAGACTCACCACTTCAAGGTGAAGACCTTCAAGAAGGTGAAGCCCTGTGGGATCTGCCGACAGGTCATCACCCGGGAGGGCTGCACCTGCAAAGGTGAGGGGTGGGCGGGACCATGGGGAGGGGGCGTGTCTTTGCGGAAACGAGAGGCTTGGGGTCCTGGCGGGGCTGGGCTGTCCTTGGGGTTCCAAGTGGGTGTCTGGTTCTCACTTGGGAGGAGAGGCTGAGCACACGGATGGCGAGCATGTAGGTGTGTGTGAATGGCACATCACAGGTGATGGATGGCCTGGAAACAGCATGAAGTCTGTGTGTGGATGACATGAAGACGGTATGTGGGTGGCCTACAGATGGCATGTGAATGGCATGGGGAAGGCGTTTGGGTAGTATGTGGTGGCAGGTGGATGGTGTGTGGTTGGTGTGTGGCTGGTGTGTGGAGGGCGTGTGAAGGGGTGTGGTTGACCTGTGGATGTCATGTGGTTGGTGTGTGGCTGGTGTGTGCAGGGCATGTGGAAGGTGTTTGGGGGTGTGTGCCTGGCACTGGGAGTACTGCAAAGATGCCAAGCCACAGTCCTTCCCTTGTGGCAACTGAGGGGAGAGTCTAAGAGGCCCCTGGTTGGCCTCGGCAGAGGGCCTGCTGGCTGGCAGGCGTTTGCAGTCGTTTTCATGTGTTCCTGGAACGGCCCGGGGTCGGCTGTCACTGCGGCCAGAGGAGTCCGTGTCTTGTCTCAGATCACACAGTGAAATCAGCAGGAGGCCGCTGTGCCCAGTCTCGGCGACTGACACCATCACCCACATACTTGCCACCGGCTGCCTCCCTCTGTCGTCTCCCATCAATCGCCAGCACCTCTCCCCACTCTCATACAGCTTGACTCCCTGAGCTTCTCATCTTAGGTGACTTCTCTCACCTGGGCCTCTGCCTCTCGCATCCCGACCCACCCTCTCAGCCCACCTCCGTGCCAGCCTCCCTGGGACTCGGTGTCAGTTCCCTGGGTTTCGCCTCGGGAGCCCCCACACCCTCAAGGCAAAGTGCAGACACCTTCCTGCAGCCGTGCAGTCTGGTGGACTCTCCCCTTGCCAGCTCTCTGACTCACGTCTCCCCTGCCCCCAAATGCACAGTGAAACCAGCTGCACCTCTCCTACTTCCCGAGTACACCAAGTATGTCAAACATGCCAAAGCGCCAGGCTCTTTCTTTCCTGGAGCCTTTACTCACGTGCTTCTTTCTACCCGGCGCTCCCCCTCCCTTCCCTCCATGCTCGTGTCCCAGTGGGGCTGGGAAGATGGGTGTCAGACCCTAGGGAACAGTGATGGAAACAACAGTGAAGCACACAGACACGTGATCTCATGCAGGGCTCATGGCATCTGGGAGGTGGTGGTGTCATCTCTGTTCTACAGCCGAAGAAACCGAGGCTCCAAGTAGTCAGATCTCTTGCCCAGACACACAGCTGGCTGAGTTGGAGTGGTGTTTCCAGTGTGTGTGCTCTCTGGGGAAGGAAGGCTTCCTAGATGAGGAGTTTCTGCTGGTGTTGAAGTCGGAGTGGGTGGATGGAAGTGTGTGAGTGTGTGCATGCATTTGGGGGGCATTCCAGGCAAGCCTGATACAGGGCAAGGGCAGAGTTTTATGATCCTTAACTGCAGGATTGGGACACCCAGATTGTCTTTAGGGGGCCAGCAGGAACATGTGTAATAACAAAATTAGCCGCATGGTGGCACCCTCCTCCCAAGTGGTCTGGCTGGGATGTGTTAGTCGCTTGGTGGTGTCCGACTGTGCACCCTCATAGACTATAGCCCACCAGGCTCCTCTGTTCATGGAATTCTCCAGGCAAGAATACTGGAGTGGGTTGCCATGCCCTCCTCCAGGGGATATTCCCAACCCAGGGATCGAACAGAGGTCTCCCGCGTTGCAGGTGGATTCTTTACTTTCTGAGGATGGATGGTGCTTGAGTCAGAACTGGGAGAAGTCCATCACCAGCTCCCGGAGCTTACTCAAAGTCATGTCCATCGAGTCAGTGATGCCATCCAACCATCACATCCTCTGTCGTCCCCTTCTCCCATCTTTGATGCTGGGAAAGATTGAAGATGGGAGGAGAAGGGGACAACAGAGGATGTGATGGTTGGATGGCATCACTGACTCGATGGACATGAGTTTGAGTAAGCTCCGGGAGCTGGTGATGGACAGGGAAGCCTGGGGTGCTGCAGTCCATGGGGTCACAGAGTTGGACGTGACTGAGCCACTGAACTGAACTGGGAGAAGTCAAGGAGGTATTGCCTAAGGTGGGGTCTTGCATGTTGCTTGCATCATAGCCCCCACCTCATCCTGTCTCTTGAACCTGCTGCTGTTAACCTCTGGCCCACCCCCAGTTCCTTCCTTCCTTTCCCAGTGCTTCTTCCCTTCACCCCAGTGACACATGACACTGCTCTGATAGGAGGCGGCACAGGGCTGGGAGCAGAAGGAAGTCCCGACATGCTCACCAGGGGACCTTGGGCACTCAGGCTGCACGTTCTGTGATAGTCTGTGGTCTTAGGTTCCCAGGATGACCTGGCTAGAGGGCCTGGGTGGAGGAGGGGCTTTGGCCTCGTGCGAATGGAAGGCTCCCACGGTGTGCCAAGATGTCCTGGGTCTCAGCTGGTTTGCAGCCTGGCCCTGCCAGTGTGAACCAGACTGGAGGGCGGGTGGCCAAGAGGGCTGCCAGGCTGGTTTGGCAGCTCTGAGTGAGTGAGTGGCGAGAAGGAAAAAGCCAGGGCCACTCTCCAGAGGCACCAGCAGGTGTCAGAACTGGGCCACGGAAGGCCCAGGGGCCTAGCCTTGCAAGGGAAGACGGAAGGCTCCTCGCTCTTCAGGCCGCGTGTGCACCCTCAGTGAGACAGGTGAGGCCACCAGGTTTGGGGGCAGGGTTGGGGCCACTGGGCTTAATGGCAGGAGATGCAGAAGTGGAGCGACTCTCTGCGGTTTGTAACCAGGAGGTCATGGTGGCAGGAGACCCACTTATCCATC
>SJYX01023086.1:115158-158682 GCA_006410675.1 Oreotragus oreotragus
TTCATCCATCATCCATCCATCCACCCCCCCATTTATCCATCCACCCACCCATTTATCCATCCACCCACCCATTTATCCATCCACCCACCCATTTATCCACCTACCCATCCATTTATCCACCCACCCACCCATCCATCCAGGGTCATCAGAAATGGTTGCACATGTCATTCACTTGCCAAGGGAGCAGTTCTCCAAGGACAAACCAAAGGATTTGTTGTGCTCTCTAGCTCATGGCAAATAGATGGAGAAACAGTGGAAACAGTGGCAGACTTTATTTTTTGGGGCTCCCAAATTACTGTAGATGGTGACTCCAGCCATGAAATAAAAAGACGCTTACTCCTTGGAAGAAAAGTTATGACCAACCTAGACAGCATATTGAAAAGCAGAGACATTACTTTGCCAACAAAGGTCCGTCTAGTCAAGGCTGTGGTTTTTCCAGTGGTCATGTATGGATGTGAGAGTTGGACTGTGAAGAAAGCTGAGCGCCAAAGAATTGATGCTTTTGAACTGTGGTGTTGGAGAAGACTCTTGAGAGTCCCTTGGACTGCAACCAGATCCAACCAGTTGGATTTAGGGTTGCATCCAAGATCCAACCAGTCCATCTAAAGGAAATCAGTCCTGAATATTCATTGGAAGGGAACTGATGTTGAAGCTGATACTCCAATACTTTGGCCGCCTCATGTGAAGAGCCAACTCATTTGAAAAGACCCTGATGCTGGTAAAGATTGAAGGCAGGAGGAGAAGGGGACGACAGAGGATGAGATGGTTGGATGGCATCACCAACTCAATGGACATGAGTTTGAGTCAACTCTGGGAACTGGTGATGGACAGGAAGGCCTGGTGTGCTGCAGTCCGTGGGTTCGCAGAGTTGGACAGGACTGAGCGACTGAACTGAACTGAACTAGCTCTTCTTCCTGTCTTTAAGTCTTGGGCTGCAACACAGTGACTCTCTGGATTAGTGGCTGGGGGTTCAGGGTTGAGTGTCAAGGCGCTGCCTGCACAGTCTCCGTGGGGCTTGCAATGTTGAGGGAACTTTTGCTGCAGGCAGGGGCAGTGAGAACACCAGCCCAGACTTAGAAAGACGGGGGCTCTGGGTCCTGTCTCCCACTGGCTGCCCTGCCCCATAGCTCCCCAAACGCGCCTGCCTTTCACTGTTTAACAGACTATGGCTGAAGGAGGTGGGGTGGGAGACAAGGTCGGGAAGAGTCAGGGAACCCGGGGTCTAGTTCTGGTTCTGAGAGGCTCAAAGGTGAACGAGGCAGACAGAATGGAGGTGGGTGGACATGTGAGCGCCAACATGACAGACATACGGGCAAAGAGGCAGCCATGAGGCCGTGGCCGGCCTTCTGGTGCACTGAGCCTGTCTCCTCCCAGGTATCAAAGGGTCAATAATAAACCCAGTCCTCTCTCTGAGGCGGTGATTGTGAGGAGCACTGAGATTCTTTGTGTGGCTATAAAGTGACCCCTGGTGTCAGGACTGAGGCTCCCTGTGGGGAGAAGGAGGTAGATGAGACAGTGGGAGAAGAGGCCTCTGGGGCCTTTGTCAGTGGCCTAGCCTTGACTTCTGGGACTGGCCATGCACAGGCCAGGTGAGCTCAGATAAATCTCTTTCCCTGTCAGGCATCGGTTTCCTCATCTTTAGAAAATGGGTTGGACCAAGAATATCCACTGAGGCCCAGACCGTGGGAGGCCCTGGAAAATTCCCAAGCACCTGCACAGTCTGAAAAACTCTCCCAATCTAGGCCGCACCTCCACCACCTGTGTGCAGACGTGCACCCATCTGACAGTCATGAACCCGGCCCCGCTGGGTTGTATGCCATGCTGGAGCCAAAACCCAGCTCCTAACCTGGGAAGGCAGACATGCTGTTGGACAATTCCAGAGCCCAGTGTGTGTGAAAGGCTGCCTCTGACTCGGCAGATTTTCCTATCAGTCTTCAGTAGGGAATCTATATGTTGTCTGGATCTTGAAGAATGTGTGGAAGTTCCTTAGTCCAAACAGAGGGTTTCCCACAGGTCTCTGGGGGGCAGTGCTCTAGGGAGTCTAGGGCCTAGACCAAGGGCCCCAGCCTCCCGCCAGACTGACATCCAAGGGAAGAGCCCAGAATGGCAGCTCAGAGCCCAAGAGTGCCATCCAGCCTTGAGTGGGGCCCAGACTTAAGAGCCCTCCCCTTCTTCATCTGGTCAGCTTGCAAGGTGGGGGCTGTCACCTGCAGTGTCCCTGAGAGTGGGATGTACCTGGGGAAGATGCTTCAGCCCTTAATGGGACAAGTCCACTTAGATGCCCTCACTAGCTGGGTTTGGGGAAACCTTGTTTCAGAATTTCTTCTCTTTACTGGGAATCCCAGCTTCCAGCCTGTGTCCCAGTCACTCCCTTCTTGGAGTCACTGGAAGCAGCCTGGTCAAGTGGGAACCCAAGCCTGGGTTCTAGTCCTGGCTTCCTCTTGCCTGGCTGTGTGACCTTGAGTGAGACGCTTTACCTCTCTGGGCCTAGTTTTCCTGATTCTCCAAACGAGGGGTTGCACTAGATCTGAGGTTCTAAACTGTGTTCCAGAGGAGCTATAAGGTTCTTCAGGGGCCTGAGAAGGTAGGAAAAAGGGGAAATCAAGGGTAGGCTTAAGGACCTGGGGCCCTGGAACCTCTGCCCACTTTACTTGGAGCCCTCTGGTTTCAAGAGTTAAATATATCAGCGAGCAGAATGGTGTGGTGGTCCTGCATTTGATTCAGACATCCTAGATTCAAATCCCAACTTTTAGTAGTGAGAACAGCTTGCTTCATCTTTCTGTGCCTCTGTTACCTAACCTTTAAAATAAGACACGCAGTGAACCTTCCTCCTTGAGTTATTGTGGGAATTACCTGAGACAATATATGTAAAGTGCTCAGAAGCCAGATCCTGGCACATAACAAGCATTCAATAAATGCCAACCAATATCATTGACTGCAGCCACTAAATTAAAAGACGCTTGTTCCTTGAAATAAAAGCTATGACAAACCTAGACAGCATATTCAAAAGCACAGACATCACTCTGCTGACAAAGGTCTGTTTAGTCAAATCTATGGTTTTTCCAGTAGTCATGGGTGGACGTGAGAGTTGGACCATGAAGAAGGCTGAATGCTGAAGAACTGAAGCTTTCAAACTGTGGTGCTAGAGAAGACTTTTGAGAGTCCCTTGGACAGCAAGGAGATTAAACCAGTCAATCCTAAAGGAAATCAACCCTGAATATTCATTGGAAGGACTGATGATGAAGCTGAAGCTCCAATACTTTGGTCACCTGATGGGGAGAGCCAACTCATTGGAAAAGACCCTGATGCTGGGAAAAACTGAAGGCAGGAGGAGAAGGGGGTGACAGAGGATAAGATGGTTGGATGGCATCACCAACTCAATGGACATGAGTTTGAGCAAACTGGGAGATGGTGAAGGACAGGAAGGCCTGGCACGCTGCAGTTCATGCAGTTGCAAAGAGTCGGCTACGACTTAGTGATTGAACAACAACATCATGGAGGGGGCTTCTCTGGTGGCTCACTGGTAAAGATTCCACCTGCCAATGCAGGAGACATGGGTTCAACCCTGGCTGAGGAAGGTCCCCTGGAGGAGGAAATGGCAATGCACTCCAGTATTCTTACCTGGGAAATTTCCATGGACAGAGGAACCTGGTGCTCTGCAGTCCTTCAGGTCTCAAGAGACTTGACTTAGCAGTTAAATAACATCATTGAGATTCCATGTAAGAGTCCAGCTGAATCAAGAGTTTGACTACAAAAACAAAAACCACTGGATGGGATGGCCTAGAAGGTTTCTTCTTGCTTCAACTTCAGAGCCACCCCATACCCACTCCCCCTACCACTCAAGTCACCTTGCACGAGGGCTCTCCAGAGAAGCAGAACTAATAGGATGGATAGGTAGGTAGATAGACAGATATTTATTGTCAAGAATTGGCTCACATGATTGTAGAGACTTGGCAAGTCCAAAATCTGCAGGGCAGACAGTCGGGTTGGAGACCCAGGGGATAGTTACCGTTCAAGTCTAAAAGCTGGCAGAGTTCCTTCTTTCTTCGGGAGATCAATCTCTGCCTTTCAAGCCTTCGACTGATTGGATGAGGCCCACCCACATTATGGCAGGTAATGTGCTTCACTCACAATCTACCGAAAGTTGACAACTAATATAAACCATCACACACTTCCAGGCCAGGCCACAAAAATAAGCGAGGCAGGGAAGAGCTGTGAGGCCCGGTGGGCAGCTGGGCAGGTTTCTGCCAGCTGGGGAAGGAGCAGAGGCCTGCTGGGCACGCAGGCGTTTTATCATCGAGGTCAGGTGCACGCCGAGGCTCTGTGCTCATTTTCCGACCTGAGGCCAGGAGGAAAAGGCCATTTAGATCCCAACAATGTTGGCTTCCTGTGTTCCCAAGAGGCAGGAAGCCACCCCAGGACAGAGTCCAGGCCGCCCAGCGAGGCAGGAGTCAGCCAAGGGCTGGGGTTGGGGTGCTCCACCCCACAGGTGACCTACAGACCCCTCCCCACTCCGAGGCTTTTGGCTCCATCTCAGGCTCTGTTGTGAAGGGGCAGTGTTGACACCCTCTGGCCGAGATGGGGCTTCTGGGCTCCATGGAGCTTTGGTTTGACAGGGTTCCTCCCCAGAGGTCCTCAACTTGCAGGGTCCCTGGCCTTCTGTGGGTGTGCTTAGGTGGCGTTGATCCTGAGATGTGTGTCCAGGGAGGTCTCGGGTATCTGACGGATGCTAGGAGGGGGAGGTTGGAGTTCTCCTGCCCTCATTCCCCTGGAACAGGGGTCAGAGATGCAGGGGACTGGCAGTAAAGCAGGCAAGTAAGCGTGGACAGAAGGCCATGGTGGGGGCCCCAAGGATCCAGAGAGCTGCTCTGTTGCATGGCACTCCAGCTGAGAGAAGAAGCCTTTGTATTTTAAACACTGAGCCAGTTAATGAAGACAAGGGCCCAGGCCCAATCTGCCCTAGAGGCTGCTAGTTGGCTGCCTTATTTTCTGAGCAGGAGTCGGAGACTCAGAGATGGGAGTGACTTGCTTTGGGTCACATAGCTATAATAGCAGTCAGGGCTAGAACCCAGTTCTCCTGACTTAGAGTTTTTTCATATAATATCACAAAGGTGTTGGAGATGCTGCTGGTCCAACGAACCCTTATACAGAACATCCTCTGGGCTGGCCAGGTATATTAACTTATTTAGTTCTCACAACAACTCTGTGAGGTCGATGCCTTTATTACCGCCATTTTAGAAATGAGGAGATGAAGGCTCAGAGTGGTTAAGTTACTTGTCCCAGATCACAGAGCTGGTGCATGACCTGCATCTGAGCTGAGAGTCAGTCTACATGCAGCCAGGTAGGAAAGTAGGTAGACAGAAAGCAGAACCTACGGGGGTGTAGGTGGGGATAAATCAACTCCTTCAGTGCTCCCACCCTTCGCCAGGCTTGATCATAGGTGGTGTTTGCCCTGAAGCACTTAGGAAGACTGACTGTGGCCCCACCTGCCTTCTCCCAGTAGGGGGTGGGGCTGAAGAGTGAAGCTCCCTACTCACTTGCATGTTTTCCGTTGCTTCAAAATATCAGCCCTGGTCCCAAGGGTACAGGCTGCAGAGAATCCTTCCAGTTTGAAATTTACTCCACATTTATTGAGCCTCGTCTATGCCAGACCCAGTATTAGGGGAAGGGGCAGGACACAAAGCTACAGAGTTGAACAGGACCTCCCTTTCTTGAATGTGGGGGAGAAGAAATAATAAAGGAATGCTTAGTCCTCCAAGGTGCTAAGATCTTTGTTGTGGGTTGAGGATTCTTGGAGCATAGAGGAAAAAGGGACCATCTTTGAATGCTTTACCATCCAAGTTGAGCATTTTGAACTGGGCCTTGAAGGATGTATAGGAGTTCACCATTCCAGACATAAGGCTTGTAGACTCAGAGTCTGTGGAGTTTGGTGTGGCAGGGACAGATCTCTTTATGGGCAGTGGCTGGAGGTGGAGGCAAGATGTAGGCTTAATAAGTATGTTGAGCTGGACAGAGGGTTCTAAGCAGGGATGTGATATGATCAGTTTGTTCCTTGGGATGGCCTGTGACTCTGTGAATTGAAGGGAGACAAGGCTGGTGGGGAGATGTGGCCCAGGGAAGGATAATTGGTCTGAACTGGTACAGTGGTAGAAGAGGAGGGTTGAGACGCAGCAGCCTCTTTGGATGACTAACTTGTTAAGGTAATGAAAGGGAAGAAGGAATTACAGAGAGGAATATACAGATACTCAGGGAGCAAGGAAGGACCCAAAGGATGGCCTCTCGTATTAGTTCTCAGCATCAGCCTTTGGCCTCTTGCTTTCTGAAGGATCCTGTGTTCTGGTATCTGTATTAGTTAGCTGTAGCTGCGTAACAAATTACCCTAAATCTTAGCAGTTTACATCAAATACAGAATTATTCTCTCACATAGATTCTGTGGGTCAGGGATTCACGAGTAGGGCCTCACCCACACACCTAGGTGGTTTGGACTTGGGGTTTCTCGTAAAGTTACTGTCAAGATAGCTGGGGCTGTAGTCATCCGAGGGCCTGACGGAGTAGAGGTCCACTTCCGAGGTGGCAGAGGGCCTGACGGAGTAGAGGTCCACTTCCGAGGTGGCTCAGTTGTGTCCCAGTCAGCTTGGTGCTGGCTGGCAGCAGGAGGCCTCAGTTGTTCCCCCACACAGCACCCCCACTGGGCTGCCTGAGCGTCCTCATCACACAGTAACTGGCTTCCTCGAGAGTGAGCAATCCAGGAGACAAAGGCTGATGACTTAGCTTCAGAGGTTATACACTATCTTTTCTATAATGTACGATTGGCCTGTAAACCAGTAAACTGTGAGGGGACTGCAGAAGGTGTGCTTACTGGGAGGTGATTCACACTGGGGCCACCTTGGAGGCTGCCTGCTGTGGTTTCCCTTTCTGTGACCCATTCGAACGCTTGATCCGAGAAGTGAGAAGCCAGCTGATCAGCATATTTCAAATTACAGCAGGAGGGATGCAAGTTGGAGGGTAGGAATACTGCCCTTTGGGAGAATACCGGAGACAGGTGACCAAGATTGTAAAGGAGCCTTCCCTGGAGGGGGCTCGGGGCAAGAGGATTTCCTTGGTTTGGGAGCAGGTGCTTCTTAAGGCATAAAAATTCACCTGTGGGGGCTTGACCACACTGAGGCTGCCTGGCCCCTGCCACTTGAATTCCGTTTGCCAAGCTTTTGTCTTTTGAGCTGGGGGCTGGGGAGGTGTTTCTTTGCTCCCCACTGTAGAGCTTTCAAGGACAAGCTCTTTGCATTCCAGCACGTAGGGAGCCCTCAGCGCATTGTACTGCAGTTGCCCAACGATTTTCCCATCTGCCCTCCATTCAAGGGCATTTAGTGTGTCTGCCCACTGTGTGACAGGCAGGGCTGCCCTGTATAGTCATGCAGGCCGCTCAGTGCCAAGGGCGCCTGACCAAGAGAGTCTTGGAATTAGTCTGTGCCTTGTTCACCAAGCCATGCATCCAGGTACAGGGCTGGGTCCACCTGGAGAAAGGACATCTTTGTGCCATTTCCACAAAGACGAGGTAGTCAGTGCCCCGGGGGGCTGGTCTGCCCAGAGGGTGGGACTTTTTCTGAAAGATGTTGTTTGGCACCGTGTGCTTGTAGCACATACTGATCTAGCTGCTGGGGATACGGTGTGAATAAGACATATGTGTTCCCTGCCCTCATCAGTCTAGTGTGGGGAGATAGGTAGGCAGGAATTTCCCAAGATGACTTCAGATTGTGAGCTGTGCTAAGAGGATTTTTATCAGGGTGCTGCTAAGAAAGAATAACGGGGAGCCTACTGTAATTTGAGTGGTCATGGAAAGACTCTTTGGAAGAGATAGCTTTCAGTGGATTCTAGAAGTAGAAGACGGATGTGGATCGGTGCAGTGGAGAGCTGGGGTGAGGGAGAGCCTTCCAGGCAGTGAGAACAGCAAGTGCAAAGGCCCTGAGGTACGAAACAGCTTGATGCATGCTGTGAATGTTGGGAGTATCAAGTCTGATGCTGGAAGAGGATGGAGTCCTGGCTCTCACTGTGCTCCCAGTGTCTAGACTGGGCTTGGGAGGCCTGGAGTGGACCCTTAGGGAAGCCTGAAACTTTAATCTGTCATTTTCGGCTGTTCCGGGTCTTCACTGCTGCACAGGCGTCTCTCTAATTGTGGCGAGCGGGGGCGTGCGCAGGCTCCTCATTGCAGTGGCTTCTCTTGTTGTGGAGCCCAGGCTCTTGGGCATTTGGGCTTCAGTAGCTGTGGCTCTAAAGCACAGGCTCAGCAGTTGTGGCACACGGGCTTAGATGCCTGAGGCATGTGTTGTCTTCCCGGATCATGGATTGAACCTGCATTGGCAGGCGAATTCTTTACCACTGAGCCCATCAGGGTAGCCCTTGAGTTCATGCTCAGTTGCTTGGTCATGTCTGACCCTTTGCGACAACAGGGACTGCAGTCCTCCAGGTTCCTCTGTCCATGGATTCTCCAGGCAAGAATACTGGAGTGGGTTGTCATTTCCTTTTCCAGGGGAATCTTCCCAACCCAGGGATTGAACCCTCATCTCTTGTGTCTCCTACATAGGCAGGCAGATTCTTTACCACTGAACCACCTGGGAAGCCTGGAAAGGGAAGCCCTACTGAATGCCTTTTTGGTTGACTATGAGACGCTGTAGGGAGGGTTATGGCTCAGGAAAAGACTAAGTTTTGGGTGGGGATGATTAAATGGGTGTGTGTATTAGTTGCTCAGTCATATCTGACTCTTGGTCTGTAGACCCAGGACCCCATGAACTGTATAGCCCACCAGGCTCCTCTGTGTGGAATTTCCTAGTCGTGAATACTGGAGTGATTGCCATTTCCTTCTCCAAGAGACCTTCCCGACCCAGGAATTGAACCCAGGTCTTCTGCATTGCAGGTAGACGCTTTACCGTATGAGCCACCAGGGAAGCCCGATTAAATGGGGGCGCACATAAATTCCAGGGGAGATCTTCAGTCAGTTCAATGCAGCAAACACTTATTAAGCCTCTACTCTGTACTAGGCACCACTGTGTCACATACATATGTGTGTGTGTGTACGTGTTTAAGAGAGAGAGAGACAGAGAGAGACAGAGAGGAAGAGAGAGAGGAAGAGAGAGAGGAGGTCCTACGGACTGCAGCACACCAGGCTTCCCTGTCCTTCACTATTTCCCGGAGTTTGCTCAAATTCATGTCCATTGAATTATTATTCTTGAAGACCTGGCATGTGACTAGCAGAGGAAGAGGAGAGCTCCTTGGGTCAGGAGGCACTGGCCCAGTGGGCGCCTGCCTGGCTGGAAGGGCCTTCAAAGCTCAGGCCACATGGCCTGAGGCTTTCTCAATTCCACATTCCAAGGCCAGGAAAGGAGGCTAGGGGATGGGAATGGGAAGGCCGCTGGTGTCAGAGTGGAAACACCCTCCGGAGGGGGTTGCCACCTGGGGTGGTGACGTTGGGACACTGAGAGAGAAGCGGAAAGGCTAGAAGGATGGGCTTGACTTGACTTGGGTGGCCAGGGGTGGAGAAGTCCCTGAGCTGGATTGTGTGACTGGTGGGGTCAGGAAAGCTTTGCTCAGCACTGTCTGAGTCACAGGCCTGAGCTGTGGCCAGAACTGGGTCTGGGAGAACAAGGTCTGGCCAAGGTCACATCGCAGACTCCGCCCAGTGTCCTCCAGCTTCTGCCCCCAAACCCTACTACTGCAGACAAACCAGAAGCTTTCATGTGGGGAGCCGTGGAGGCTTTATTGACAGCTCTGGGCCTTCATGTGTGCCTCGGTGTCCCCTCTGCACTTCGCTGGGGGTCTGTTTGGCTTGAGGTTGGAAAGGGACCAACCTATAGATTCGGGCTTCTTTAGGGCTCAGCGGTGAAGAATCCACCTGCCAATACAGGAGACCTGGGTTTGATCCCTGGATTGGGAAGATCCCCTGGAGAAGGAAGTGGCAACCCATTCCAGTATTCTTGCCTCGGAAATCCCATGGATAGAGGAGCCTGGCGGGGTGCAGTCCGTGAAGTTGCAAAGAGTTGGATGCGACTTAGCGACTAAACAGCAACAAAACTATAGATGCAGGAGGAAAGGCAGCTGACTGAGGCCAGGCTGTGAGGATCTGGGGTCAAGGTGGCCCCTGGCTCCATGGCCCAGCTGCCTTTGCAGGCCTAAGCGCATGCAGCAGCTAAGACCCCTCACCCCATCTCTGGGACCTGGTGGGAGGGGATTACCAAATCCTGGGTGGAGGGCCCTGGGGGTAGGGCGGGCAGGGCTGGGACATTCCAGGCCGAGGGAACCCCACAGGAAATTTGATTCCAACTGGTAGTGGGAAGGCAGAGCAAGTCCTGTGTGTGTGTGTGTGTGTGTGTGTGTGTGTGTGTGCATGTATGTGTATGTGTGTGTGTGTGTTTCAACTCACGTGTGTTTTCTCATAAACTTTGTGAGTTTGTGTCCACAGTCTGTCAGCCTGTACTCTGAGGGTCTCCCATGAAATTGTGTGTGGCTTGCCAGTGGGTGTGTGAGGCTGGCTGTGTGTGCTGCGTGTGCACGTATGCTGAGTGTCCCTGTGTAAGCGGTTATTGGTGTCTGTGGGTGTCAGTGTGTATGTGTGCGTGCACAGGCCCTCTCCTGGACCGCGAATTGGGTCTGTGTGTTTCTCTTTGCCGGAATGAGAGTGATGTGGTTCTGGGGTGCCGCCTGCTGCCTCGTGTGTAAGGGGAGACGGTCCTCTTATTCCTGGCTCGGCGGGCAAGGGGCCTGGGTCCAGACTGGGTCGGCCAGGACCCAGCCACGGAGTGGGTCCCCTCGTCTCCCGCTGCTCCTCCCAACTTCCCGCGCCCGCCCGAGGGGCTCTAGGCGACGGGGGCCTCGCCGCCTCCTGGGCCGCGGGTCCGCAGTCCCGGGCGTTCCCGCCCCGCAGGCCCCGGGAGCCGCGGCAGCCCCCCGCCCCCTCCTCTCTCCGTTCCTCCTTCCCTCCGTCCCTCCTTCCCTCCCGAGCGCGGGTTACGGGCGGGGGTGGGAGGAGATTTCGCCGGAGTTTCCATTTCATACCTCGCGGCTAAACTTTCTTTCTGTGTCTCGCCTTCTTGCAGTCTGCAGCTTCTCCTGTCATCGGAAATGCCAGGCCAAGGTAAGGGGGCTGCGGGCCGCCCGGTCCCGCGGGGGACTGGAGGGCCGGACGGGCTTGGGGTCCCGGGACTGGAGCGGGGGCGCCGGCGGGCCGGGGGCGGTGCCCCGATCGTCCCCTCCTTCTCTCTTTGTTTATGCAAAGCTGCTGGGCCCCTGAGCGGGCTCAGGTCAAGGTGAAGGCGAGGACTGGGGGCGGGGGGCTGCGAGCGGGGGATGGGGGCGCGATGCGCAGGCTCGGCGGCTGCTGGGGGTGGCGGGCGGAGACCGAGCTCCGGGGTCAGGGCCTTTGAAGGTATTTCCCCTTAGTTCTCCAGGGGGTGGGGGTATGGAGGGGCAGAGGGATGCTTTACAATCACCCCGTGGGCCGCGCGTGGAGCTCTTGTCGGCCGGATTTGGCGGGATGGGGGTCACAGCCACGAGACCCCGAGGGCGGGAGCAGGGGATAGGTGGGGAGGAGGGGTGAGTTGGAAAAAGGTCAGAGCTCAGGGTCGCGACCGCTGGGCCTGGAACCTCCTGAGCGACCATCCTGCCCTTTGCTGGCGGGTCCCACGCTTCGTCCTCGGTTTCCTCATCAGCGTTTCCTGGCTGGTCTTGGGGGAGAGGAAAACCAGAGGCAGGAAGACCAGGGGTCTGCTAGGTCCCGACTGGCCGAGCTGGCTGATCCCTGGCTTGGCCGTATCCTCTCAGGCCCTGGCAGAAAGTGATGGATCACCCGTGGCAGCCTTTTGGAGTCGTGGGGGTGGGGGTGACACCAGGATGGATTATGATGGATTACTTGGGAAGGAAATGGTTCTGTCAGATGCGCTCAGTTTTCTGGAGCTGGAAATGCCCTGCCTTAACTTTCATAGGCAGCCCGTCTGCGTGCCTTCCTCCATTATTGTTAATATCGTCCCTGCCCGCTAACCCCTCCCTTTGCCACTCACCCTCGATCCTTCAGGAAGGAGTTCAGGGAATGGAAGGAGGAGGAAGGATGCTTCAAAAAGGAACTTTGAGCGGTGGAAGCCCAGCAGAGCATCTTCTGCTCTGCTTCTTATTAGCTGGGTAAACTTCTCTGAGCCTCTGTTTCATTTTTAAGGATGTGGGAATAAGAAAAGGCAATTACGAGGATGAGATGGGATAGTATGTGTGATGCCCAGCGCAGTTCCTGAGACACAACAGGTGCTCAGAACATAGCAGGTAATTGATGATTTTTAGTTGGTAGCTCTGAGGGCCGAGGGTTACCTTGTAGAAGGGTGACACCTGTAGGCCTTGTAGACTCAGCAGGTCTCTCGTAGAGGGGACCCACTTCCTCCTGAGTGGCTTTTGCTCAGGCCTTGCTGAGGGCTGTGTCCTCTTCATCTGGAAACTCCAGGTTGGAGGGCTCGCCCAGCACAAGTGTCAAAGGACTGGCTTGTTCCTGCCATCTGGATGGTTTCTGCCTCTTCTGTTGTCTTCTGCTTTTCTGACCCCCTCAGCCTTTTCTTCTCCAGGTGGGGAGGGAATTTCTGCTTCTCCTTCCATCTCCTTCCTTGATCTTCATTTAGAGCAGAGTTTTTCCACTCTTAATCCCAGAACTTTCTAGTGTTCTTGCTCCTCCCCAATATGCCCCCTCCTTCCTGCACTTGTTTCTCTCAATGATAGTGGACATTTACAGTGCTGTAAGCCTTAGAAAGCACTTCAATGCATTATCGATTCTATTCATTTAATTCCATCAGAGGATAAAACAGGCTGAAAGACCCTATGGTTTTACGCATAAGGAAACTGAGGCACCCAAAGGTTGAATGACTTTCCCAAGGTCTCCCAGTATAATCCCTCACCCACTTCTGTGCCTAGGCCCTTGTACTTCCTTCTAAATGTCCCCTCCTTGCCTATGGGAAGACATTCCTTGGTCCTTAGCTGCCCCTCCCTCTTTGCCGTCCATCTCTTGCAGTCGTGAATGCAGTCAGAGAGGAGAAGGGAATGAATGCACAGTGAAGGGTCTGAGTAGGCTAATGGTGGTGGCTGGGGGCTGGGGAGAGAGTGTTCTGGAGAGGCTGAGAAGTGTGATAGGAGATGGCTCCTTGTTGTACAGCTGCCTCCTGTGTGGAGGCAGAGGGATGACAAAGATGACTTCTGGGGGTGGTGTGCAGCCTGCTTGGCACTTCTCATATATGCTGGGAGTCAGAATACATCAGGCTGCAGTAGCCCTGCTCTGCCCAGCCAAAGAGGCCAACGTGGAGGGGAGAGGTGGACTGCCAGGGCAGCAGCCGGCCGGCCGGACAGATGGGCCTTTTTGTAGGATTTTCCTCTGTAGGAAATGGGACCCACTGGTGCTATGAGCTCCACCCAGCTGGCAAGCCTCTCTCCTAAAACCACAGCTCTTACTACCGCCCCGCTGTTTCCTTTTGCTGGGAAAGGGTGATGTGATCCCCAGAACACACAGGAGAGCTCTGTACGCCAGCTTTTATAACCAGATCAACTTGGAGGTCATATCATCCATCCCCCTGCCTCTAGACAGGATTCATTAAATCAGTGTTTTTTGAGCTCCTTCCATGTGCCAGACATTGTTGTAGGTGAACAAGACCAAGAAAGCCTTTGTCCTCATGGGACTAACATTCGAACATGGGAGACAGATGATAAATAGGCAACCAAGTTATGAAGGAAATGAGCTAGAGCGGAGGTTAGAGGATGATTAGACTGAGTGGCCCAGGGAAACTCCTCCAAGGGAGTGTTGTGTGAGGTGAGACCCAAATGATGCTACATGATGATTTGAGAGATGGAAAGAGCCAGTACAAAGTTCTAGAGGTGAGCTGAGCTTGTCACACTTCAAAGAGGGCTGTGTAGAGTATAGAGAGTGCTGGAGAGGAGAGAGTGCTGGAGGGTTTTGAGCAGCAAAGACATAAGCCGCGCTTCACTTGGAGAAGGCCATTTTCACCTTGAGCAGGCGAAAGGGCAGGAGCAGGGAGATGGGCCAAGAGGCGGCTGGCGCTGCCCCCGTGAGTGGCTGGCGGTGTAGTCCCTGGTGCTTGCGGGAAAGACGGTGAGAAGGGACCAGACCTGGGATGCATGGTGGGCCAGGGCCCAGGGCCTGGCTGGTAGAGGGGATGTTGGGTGTGAGAGACAGAATGGGATGACTCCCAGGTTTTTGGCTGGAGTCACTGGGTACACGTGGTTCCATTTACTGAGATAGATGAAGTGTATGAGAAACTTCTAGCGAAGAGGGTGCCGGGATGTCTGCTTTGTTTGGTCTCTTGTTTCACAGTTCCTTTCCCACGCACTGGGAAATTCTTGCTGACGTTGATCCTCCTCTGTCCTCTCAAATTCAGCTCAGTCTGGCCACCCCTCTAGTAAGTGGCTGGCTCTGGATGCCTAAACAGTCTATCGTCCAGGCTGTTCCTGCAGCATGAACCCAGGACTCTGAGAGGTGCCCTGTTATTTATAGACACAATGCAATGTAGCAAGTTACCCTCAAATTTAGTAGCTTAAAGCAGCCAACACACAGTTTCTATGAGTCAGAAATTTGGGGGTGGCTCGCTGGGATTTGGTTCTAGCCTGGGGTCTCTCCTGGGGTGGCAGTCAAGATGCCAGCTGGCGCTATAGTTGTCTGAAGGCCTGATGGACTGGATCTGTTCCAGGATGGTTTACTCTTGTGGCTAACAAGTTGGGGCTGGCTTTTGGCAGGAGGTCTCAGTTTTTTGCCACACAGACATCTCCGTAGGACTGCTTGAGTATCCTCACAACATGGCAGTAGCTGCCTCAGAGTGGGTGAATCAAGAGCACAAGGCGGAAGCCCTGAGTCTTTTATATCCTAGCCTTGGAAGACGAACACCGTTTCTGCGATATACTGTTAGTTAATGCAAGTCAGTCGCATTGAGAGGAACTTCCCTGGTGGCTCAGACCGGGGTTTCATACCTGGGTCGAGAAGATCCCCTAGAAAAGGGAATGGCTAACCACTCCAGTATTCTTGCCTGGAGAATTCCACGGACAGAGGAGGCTGGTGGGCTACAATCCTTGGGATCACAAAGAGTCAGATACAGCTGAGCAACTACCACTTTAGCCCAGTTGAGTGTGGGAAGGGCCTTGGAGACAAGAATCATTGAGACCATTTGGAGGCTGACTTCCACAGATGTCCAGGAAGAGAGCAAAACTGATCTGGCTTTTGGAAGGTCTCAAGAGTGGTGGGAAGGGCAAGACATAAGAATTAGACTTACCTGGATTTGAACTCTACTTCTGCTGCCTTTCAGCTGTGTCAGCTGGGTTATAGAGGATTAAGTGCCCATTGGCACATAATAGGCATCTTCTCCTTTCTTGGAACCACAGGCAAAAATAGAAAAAAGCCCGCATATTCTGTGCCTCATTCTTTGCAAATTGGAGCTGCTTGAGAGGAAATGCTGGTAGAGGGGCCCTAGTTCTCTGATGTAGACTGAGCTGTTTATTGCACTTAGAACTGTTGAGAGATATGTTGCGCCCTCAACTTCTAGAATAGTGCCTGTCTGGTAGCAGAGGTTCCATGAAGAAATAAAGGAGTGGAATAAAGGAATGTTGAGAAACAAGAAGTTCCTATGTAGGGAGAGGCTGAGGGGGTGGATGAAAGCAGAAAAGAAGGAGCAGAAAAACCCCTTCAAAATGCTCTCCTACCACTTGACCCAAAGATGCTCCAAATAAAGAATTCCCTGGTGGTCCAGTGGTTAGGACTTGGTGTTTTCACTGCATGGGCCCGGGTTTGATGTCTGATTGGGAACTAAGATCCTGCAAGCTGTATGGTGCAGCCGTTAGAAGAGAGAGAGAGGGAGGAAAAAAAAAGATGCTCCAAATAATAAATCTAGTCATTTACATTTTCTAGTTGGGATACAACTCACATATCATCAACTGATAAATCTGTACATGTTTATGAACCAGATCAAGAGCTAGAACATTTCTAGCACCCCAGAAGCAGTCCTTATGCCCCCCTCCAATCAGTATCCCCCAAAGGTAATTGCTAGTCTTACTTATAACTTCAGAGATTAGTTTTGCCTGTTTATGAACTTCATATAAATTGAATTATGCAGTATATTTGTTTTTGTGTCTGGCTTATTTCACTCACCATTATGTCCGGGAGGCTCATTTGTGTTCTAGTGAGTTCATTCTTTTTTTATTGCTATGTTGTATTCCAGTAGGTGAATAAACCACAATTTATTTATCCATTCCATTGTGTATTGCCTTTTGGGTTATCTCCAATTTGGAGCTATAATGAACAGACCTACTATGAACATTTAATCACCTGTATCTACATTGAACTTTGTAATACACAAAACATTTTCCCTCAGCCTCTCAGTCCTAAGAGGTGGGCAGGGCTCATGGGAGCCCCATTTTATAGACCTGTTGTTGAGGCTCAGGGAGGGTCTTGGCTAAGGGCACCCTGATGCCAGTAGCTTTCTGGTACTGCCCTGGGAAAAATGGGTGGGAAGCAGGTGAGAAGGGAAGTGAGTTGAGAGCGAGCCAGAGAAATGGTGACAAATAGAGAGAAGGGGCTGATCAGGCACTGGCATTTCATCGTGGCTCCTGGAAGCCCCACTCTCTAGCTGCCCCTCCAAATCTCTTTTTTAAAAAAGCTAGTTCCATTAAAAAAGAGTATTTACTTTTGGCTTTGCAGCATCTTAGTTGGGGGTCTTAGTTTCAGCCTGGGGTTAGTTGCTCTGTGGCATGTGGAATCTTAGTTTCCAGACCAGGGATCGAACAAATTCCTTGGGCCTGCCTAGACCCCCCAGACTCCCTGCGCCTCCCCGCTGCATAAATTTCTCCAGGGGAGCAAATTGTGAGTTTCCTTTAGTCCCCACCCTTCAGTCTCATAGGGGTCCTCATCTTTCCCCATTGTTTCTCTCAGTTGAGGATTTAAAATGAATGGCCCAGGATTGGTCTTCCACTTTTATTTGAGCACATGCACAGTGTGTATATACACAGTAGATTTTCTGCTTTGCTTTTCTCCTCACTCGCCTGCTATAGGGTTCCACAGTCTCCAGATACATTTGTTCATTCATGTATTTATTTAATATTTTAAAGGAGATTTTACATTTTCGGTTGGTTTTATTTTTGTCGTTTTTAACATAGTTTGTCTTTTAAAAATTTATTTTTAAAATATTAGTGTCCAATATCCAATGTTGTGTTCGTTTCTGCTGTGTAACAGCTATATGTATACGTAGAGCCCCTCCCTCTTGAGCCTCTCTCCCATCCGCCCCACTCTTCTAGATCATCACAGAGCACCCAGCTGAGCTCCTTGTGCTGTACAGCAGCTTCCCACTAGCTAACTGTTTTACACATGGTAGTGTATGTATTGACATACATACTCTCCCAGTTCTTCCCACCCTCCCCTTCCCGCCAGGCTGGTTGGAGATTTACAGAAAAGTTGCAAAGATAACAACACAGAGTTCCTGTGCAGCCCACACCCAGGTTCCCCTGATCTGGATACAGTGTTTGAGAAAGCCTCTTTTTACTCCTGATTTGCCCCCTTGTTTTGAAGTAGCAGTTCTAGCAGACAAGGGTGGCTCCTTCCAGCAAAATGCTGGTTGTCCATTCCGGGTCTGATAAGAGTTCAGAGAGCCGACCCACAGCTCAGCCTCCAGGCAGTCCCTTCTCACCTCGCTTCCCTGACCTTCTCCTACCCTTGGGCTTCCCTGGTGGCGCAGATGGTAAAAGCGTCTGCCTCCAATGCGGGAGACCTGGGTTTGATCCCTGGGTCAGGAAGATCCTGGAGAAGGAAATGGCAACCCACTCCGGTACTCTTGCCTGGAAAGTCCCATGGCTGGAGGACCCTGATCGGCTATAGTCCATGGGGTCGCAAAGAGTCGGGCACGACTGAGCCACTTCACTTCACTTGAACCTCGGGCTTCCCTGGCGGCTCAGTGGTAAAGAATCCGCCTCCCAGTGCAGGAGACCCTGGTTTGATCCCTGGGTTGGGAAGATCCCTGGAGAAGGCAATGGCAACCCGTTCTAGTATTCTTGCCTGGGAATCCCGCAGACCGGAGTCTGGCGGGTGGCAGCCCTGGCTCTGTTTCCTCTGCACCAGGGGCATGAAGGGAGGAGGCTGCAGCAATGACTTGGTCCCCTCCCCTGTACCAGAGGGGTTTAAATCCCATCCTTTAAGCTTGAAAGGAAAGGAAATCCTATAATTAACCCCCATCTTTCAGTCACATTATTCAATCACATTACATAGCACCTTTCCTGCTCTCTCAGAAACACACCTGCAGCCTCCCTGCGCAGTTGGAGACTTGCTGTGTTTTCCTGCTACTGAGATAGCAGGGTAGCAGGAGGAGGGTCATGGCTCTGAGACCCATCGATTGCTCTGAGTGCAGTGAGTGTTTTGGACTTGGAGACAGTCTGTTGAGTTTAAGTGTCTCCTACATTAACAACTGGCTGTGTGACCCTGTCAAGGGTTTTAACCTCTCTGAGGTCCAGTTTCCTCATCTGTAACATGGATTATAATAGGACCTGTCTTGTAGGCCTCTGTGATACCCCAGCTAAAATGCCAAGCTCGAAATAAGTGGTCAAAACGTTGCTAATATTTATTTTGTATTCTTCTTGCTGTCTTCTAACTCTGTTGTTGTTTTGTAGCTAAATGGTGTCTGACTCTTTGCAACCCCGTGGACTGTAGGCAGCCCCCCTTCCCAGGCTTCTCTGTCCATGAGATTTCCCAGGCAAGAATACTGGAGTGGGTTGCCGATTCCTTCTCCAGGGGATCTTCCTGGCCCTGGAATCAAACCCCATCTCCTGCATTAGCAGGTGAATTCTTTACCATTGCGCCACCTAGGAAGCAGAGAGTGAATTCCCTGGTGATCCAGGGGTTGGAACTCTAGACTTCCACTGCAGGGGCAGAAAAAAAGGTGGAGAGAATTTGAGGGACCAACCAAGGTTGATGAGGGCGCTGGTGTCAGGCAAGACTAGATGCTGACATGTGTTTGGCTTCTCTTTTCCCTCTCCACTGTCAAGGAAGAATGAGGAAACAGATGTCAGCAAATATAATTTGTCTTTTGCTTGCTTGCTTGCCTCAGGGCACCGAGACCTGTAGCCGTGGTTCCAGATCTTGTCTGTACTTTAGAATCACTGGGGTGCTTTAAAGATACTGCTACCTGGGTCCTCCTCCCCAGGGAATGTGATTTAATTGGTTTGGGGCATGATCCAGGCATTGGGCTTTTTGAAAGTAGCCACCAGAGTTGGGAGTGTAAAATGGTGCAACCATTCTGGAAAGCTGTTGACCATTCCCTAAAACGTTAAACATGCATTTGCCTTATAACCCAGCAATTCCACTCCAAGATATTTACCCAAGAGAAATGTAAACACGTCCCTTGCACATAAATTCTTAGCAGCTTTATTCATGATAGTCCCAAAGTGGAAAAACTCAATTAGTCAACAACAGCCGAATGGACAAATTGTGACATAAAGTTCCCATGGAATACTACTCGGTAATAAAAACGAATGAACTCTTGTTACTCACAGCATCACTAATGAATCTCAAAAACACTGGGCTTAGTGAAAGAAGCCAGACACAAATGGAACAAATGTTTCCATTTTTATGAAATTCTTGACAAGGCAAAACTCTCATGACACAAAGCAGAGTAGTACTTTTCTGGATCTGGGGGGTGGTGGGAAGATTGTTTCCAAAAGCATGTGAGGGAACTTTTTTTCTGGACAGTATATAGATGTCCTTTATCTTGACTGTGGTGGTCGTGGTTACCCAGAGTATATATTTGTCAAATTCCCTGAACTATATTCTTAAAAGGGATGCTTTTATTGTATATAAATGATGTCAATAAAGTTGATTCAAAAGATTCCCAGCTGAGTCCACTTTGCAGCCAGTCTTGAGAATCGCTGGTCTGCAGCTTTTGAAGACCCATCTCTGCCCTTGCTGTCTTGGTCAGCACCCAGCACAGTGCCAAGTGTATAATAGCGCTTTCAGCAGTCAAAGACCTCTCCTAGTTGTCCTTTTTTTTTTAATAGCAACTTTTTTGAGGTGTAATTCACATGCAATACAATTCATCCTTTTATGATGTATAATTCAGTGCTGTTTTGTACATTCAGTGTTGTGCAGCCATCACCACAGTCAATATATCATCTTGAAAAGAAACTTCATATATTAATTTTTTTTATTTTGCTGAAGTGTAGTTGATTTACAATGTTGTGTTGATCTCTGCTGTACAGCCGAGTGACTCAGTTATACATTTATATACATCCTTTTTCATTTTCTTTTCCGCTATGGCCTATCACAGGATACTGCGTATTGTTCCTTATGCCATGCAGTAAGACCTTGTTCTTTGTTTAGTCTATATATGTGATTGTGTGTGCTTAGTCTCCAGCTCTTTGCAACCCCATGACTGCAGCCCACCAGGCTCCTCAGTCCATAGGATTCTCTAGGCAAGAATACTGGAGTGGGTTGCCATGGCCTCCTCCGGGGATCTTTCTAACCGAGGGAATCGAACCCAGGTCTCCTGCATTTCAGGTGAATTCTTTACCATCTGAGCCATCAGGGGAGTCCATGAATACTGGAGTGGGTAGTGTATCCCTTCTCCACGGGATCTTCCAGACCCAGGAATCAAACTAGGGTCTCGTGCATGGTAGGTGGACTCTTCACCAGCTGAGCCGCCAGAAAGCCTGTTCTGTATATAACAGTTTGCATGTGCTGATCAAAGCTCCCAGCCCACCCCTCCCAAGCTCCCTCTCCCACTTGGCAACCACAGGTCTGTTCTCTGTGTCCATGAGTCTGTTTCTGTTGCATAGATAGTTCATCTGTATCACATTTTAGAGTCTACATCTGTAATGTTGTATATTTGTCTTTCTGTCTGACATTTCATGTGGTGTGGTAGTTTCTAAGCCCATCCTTGTTGCTGCAAATAGCATCACTTCATCTTTGTATGGCTGAGTGGTGTTCCATTGTGTGTGTGTGTACAAACACGGCATCTTCTTTGCCCATTCATCTGCTGATGGACATTTAGGTGGTTCCCATGTCTTGACTATTGTAATTTGTGCCACTGTTAACACAGGGGTGCATGAAACTTTTTGAATTGGAGTTGAGTGCATAGTGGGGTTGCTGAATCATATATGCAACTCTTTTTAGCTTTTTGAGGAACCTCCTTACTGTTCTCTGTCGTGGCTGTACCAACTTACAGTCCCACCCATAGTGTAGGAGAGTTCCTTCTCCTCCATACCCTCTCCAGCATTTGAGAGACCCCACACATTTTTACTGTCCCTCAGTCCCTCTCCTTCCCACACTCTGGCCCCAGCCCTAAGAAACCGCTAATCTGCTTTTTATCTCCTCGTTATTTCTCTATTCTGGAGATGTCATATAAATGGAATAGTAGCATGTATGTTCTTTAGGGCTGGCTTCTTTCACTTAACATAGTGTCTTCAAGGTGCATCCTTTTTATGGCCTAATAATACTGCATTGTGTGAGTATACCACGTTTTGTTTATCCCTTTATCAGTTGATGGACTTTTGGATTGTTTCCACCTTTTGGTTATTGTGAATAATGCTGACATGAATATTCGTGAACAAGTTTTCATGGGTATATATGTTTTCTTAAATAAATTTTTTTTATTTTAATTGGAGAATAATCAGAATATTACGATTGCTTTTGTCATACATCAACATGAATTGGCCCTAGGTATACATGTGTCCCCCAAGCCCCCTTCCGCTGCCCTCCCATCCCATCCCTCCAGGTTGTCACTGGACGTATGTTTTCACTTCTCTTGGCTCTATCTAGTTCCCTCTACCAACGAGTGAAATCATGGGGCTCTGCTTTAACGCTACATTTAGCTTTTTGAGGAACTGTCAGGCTGTTTAAAGCAGCTAATATTAGTTTTCCAGATCTGCTGTAGGAAAGTATCACAAACTGACTTAAAACAACAGAAATTTCTTGTTTCACAGTTCTGGAGGCTTAAAAGTCCAAAATTGGACCATATGCGTCTGAAAACTGTAGGGAGAAGCCTTCCTTGTGTCTTTGGGTGGGTTGCTGGCAATCTTTGATGTTGCTTGGGTTATAGATACTTCACTTTGATCTTTATCTTCGCATGGTAATTTCTCCGTGTGTCTTCTTATCATCTCTTCTCTGTGTATGTCTGTCTCTGTGTCCAAGTTTTACAAGGACACCAGTCATACGGGATTAAGGCCTACCATAATGATCCCATTTTAACCTGATGACCTCATTAAAGACTCTGCTTCCAAATAAGGTCACATCTGAGGGATGAGGAATTAGGACTTCAACATACCTCTTTTGCGGGTGGGTACACAACTCAACTCACAACACAGCTGCACCATTTTATATTGGCACCAACAGTGCATGAAGATTCCGATTCCTCTACGTCCTCATGGATACTTATTTGACTTTTTGATTATAGCCATCCTAGTAGATATGAAGTGATATCTCATTGTGGTTTTGATTTGGTTTCCCTGATGATGAATGATGTTGAGTATTTTTTCATGTGCTTATTGGTCATGTATATATCTTTTTTTGAGAAATGTCTTTTCAGATTCTTTGCCCATTTAAAAAATTACATTATTTGCCTCTTTATTGTTGAGTTATAAGAGTTCTTTGTATGTTCAGGATACAAGTTCCTTATCAGATATGTGATTTGAGATATTTTTTCCCCATCCTTCAGGTTGTTTTTTTACTTTGTAGCACACATGTTTTAAACTTTGATTTAGTCCAATTTATCTCTTTTTTTTTTTTTGTTTGTTTCTTTGTCTGTGATTTTGGTATCATAGCTAAAGTCAAGTCCAAAGTGATATTTACCCCTATGTTTTCTTCTGAGTTTTATAGTTTTGGCTGTTACCATTACATCTTTCATCCATTTTGAGTTAGTATTTCTATATGGTATGAAGTAAGGGTCCAGCTTCATTCTTTTGCACGTGCCAGTGAAATCCCATAGACAGAAGAGCCTGGTGGGCTACAGTCCATGGGGTCACAAAAACAGCTGGACACGACTTATGACTCAACAACAACAAACCCAGTTATTCCAGAACCATCTGTTGAAAAGACTACTCTTTCCTTACTGAATGATCTTGGCAACATTGTCAAAAACCAGTTGACCATAGATGTTGAGGTTTTATTTCTGGAGTCTTAACTGTATTCCATTGAGAATGGAATAAGGGTATGTCTGTCCTTAACACCAGTACCGTGCCGTTTTGATTACTACTGTTTTGTAGTAAGTTTTGAAATTGGAAACTGTGAGTCTTCCAGTTTCATTCTTCTTTTTCAAGATTGTTTTGGCTGTTTTGGGTCCCTTGAGTTTCCATTTGAATGTTAGGATCAACCTATTATTTTCTACAAAGCAGCCAGCTGGTGTTCTAATAGGGACTAAATTAAATCTGTAGATCAATTTAGAGAGTATTGCTGTCTTAACAGTGTTGAGTCTTCTGACCTGTGAGCATGGGATATCTTTCCATTTGTTTATATCTTCTTTAAATTCTTTCCATACTGTTTTGTAGTTTTCGGAGTAGAAGCTTTACACTTTTGTGGAGCTAAATTTACTTCTAAATACTTTATTCTTTTTGATATTATTATAAATGAAATTGTTTTCTTAATTTTATTTTCAGATTGTTCATTGTCAGTGTATAGAAATACAGTTGATCTTTGTATATTGAAGATTTGCCCTAACCTTCATGAACTCATTTATTGATTTCAGTAGTTTTAAAATTGAATTCTTTAGGATTTTCTGTATACAGGGATCATGTCATCTGTGAATAGAGATAGTTTTACTTCTTTTTTTTTTTCCAAATTTTCTTTCCTTTTTTGTCTTTTTTTTTGCCTAATTGTCCTGGCTAGATCTACAAGTGGCAAGAAGAGAAATCCTTATCGTGTTCCTGATCTTAGGGGAAAGCATGCAGTCTTTAACCATTAAGCAGGATGTTAGCTGTGGGGCTTTCATAGATGCCCTTTATCACATTGAGGACATTTCCTTCAATTTATAGTTTGTTGTTGAGTGTTTTTTAAATCAGGATTTTGTCAATTTTTTTTTACATCTGTTGAGATGATTGTTTGCTTTTTTTTGGTTTTTATTCTGTTGATATGGTGTATTACAGTAATTGATTTTCAGATGTTAAAACAACCTTGCATTCCCAGGATATATCCCATTTGGTCAGGATGTGTAATTCTTACTATTATATGTTGCTGGGTTTGGTTTCTAGTATTTTGTTGAGAGTTTGTGCATCTTTACTCATAAGAAATATTGATCTTTAGTTTTCTTTTTCTTGTATTGTCTTTGCCTAGTTTTGACATCGAGGTAATACTGATCTCATACCACGAGTTATCAGGTGTTTGCTCCTCTTCCACTTTTTGGAAGTGTTTGTGAAGAGTTGATATCAATTATTCTTTAAATGATAGAATTCACATTTGAAGTCATCTGGGCCTGAGCTTTTCTCTGTATGCAGTATTGCTAGTTTGGTTTAACGGAGAACTTTGTTAGATTTTCAGATTTTCCATTTCTTCTTGAGTCGGTTTTGATAGTATATGTCTTTCAAGGAGTTTGTCCATTTCATCTTACTTACCTAATTTATTGGCATACAATTGTTCATAGTATTCCTTCATAATTCTTTTTATTTCTGTAAGATCAGTAGTAATATCCCCTCTTTCATTTCTGAGTCAAATAATTTTGTCTTCTCTCTTTTTTTCCCGGTCAGTTAACTAACAGCTTATCAACTTTGTTGGCCTTTTCAAAGATCCCATTTTCTCTCTAACTTGAAGAGTTTTTCATCATAGTCACTTTGTGTATAGCCACTGTTTATTGAATATCCTCTGCATGGTGGCTGCTTGACATTCATCTCATTGAATCTTTGAAAAACCGCACATGAAGTGGCTATAACTGGTCACACTCTTGAATGAGAAAACTGAAGTGAAGCATTCTGCCCCAGTCATGTAGATAGCAGGCAGCTCAGGGCTGAGTATCTAGCTCCAACGCTTGATGGCTTTTCACTACTTCCTTTCCCACCTTCAGCCTCTATTCTCTGCTGCTGAGGCTCTCTTTTATTTTATTTTTTCCCAGTTTCTAAGGAGAAGAACCGTGGGTCACCATTCTCTCACATCACCCATCAGTGGGCCTCAGCTTCACCTGATGAGCCCGTTAAGCATATTCTTGCCACCCTCAACTTTGGTTCAGTGGGTCTTGGCTTGGGCCCAGGGATATGCATTAATTTCTAAGACTCCCCCCCACCTCACAATGATTCTGATGTTGGAGTCCCTTAATAGCATCTGACTAACAGGTCTTTGCCTCTGGAAACTCCTCTTCAGCTCCACTGGCCACAGCCCCCTAGGGAGCCACTGGTTTTTCTGGCTTCTGTTCTGGTTTTTGCTTCCCCCACAGTGAGGGTCAAGGATGAGGTAGGTCTTGGGCGAGAAGCCATTTTATCTCCACTTTCTAAAAATTTTCAAGAAGCTGTAACAGCCCCTCTCACCCCTCCCCTAACAATCTTCCCAGAGTTCTCTCTGAGAGTATAGGGCCTTTAGGGGTTAAAATAAGTAGGCCTGGAGTGTGTTATAAGCAGTCAGCATGCGCGTGCGCGCACACACACACACACACACACACACCTGAGAGTATAGGGCCTTCAGGGGTTAATAAGTAGGCCTGGAGTGTGTCATAAGCAGTCAGTTAGTGTGCGAGGTCTCTCTCTCTCTCTCTCTCTCTCTCTCTCTCACACACACACACACACACACACACACACACACACCCAAGGCTGGGGAGAAAGTGACACTGAGCTGTGACTGGCTTCTCATTTTCCTGGAATGTGGTTCCCAAAAGGTCTCATATTTTTCAGCGTTTCTGACTCTGGGACTGTGTAAACATCACACGGGGGTTTGCTGCATCTGAGAGACTGCAGGAGTTAGGAAGGGGGAGGGTGGGAACCCAGGGCAGGGAGAGGAGGGCAGATGGGAGCTGCAGAGCTGGAGCCAGAAAGGGAGACAGGGGTGGGAGGTCCTGGGGTCCCGTAGAAACAAGACACGTGGTGAAATATGCAGGAGGGAACAAAGACCAGGGGTTCCTGCTAAGGAGGGATCTGGTGAGGGCCGGGGTCTGCGGTGCAGGGAGAGGGCGGGGGGCCAGGGCAGGCTGGAGGGTCTGTCCGGAGCACGAGAGGGGAGGTGACTCTTGAACCCCTGGCCCATGCCAGCTTCCCTGGCTGCTTCTGGCTTTCAGCTTAGGGGGTTTGCAGTTCGCCTGGAGCTGGCTGAGCAGGGAGAGTGAGGGAGAGGTGGGGTTTCCCCTTCTGGGGCATCTACTTTTGCCCGAGAGAAGCTGCTGGTCCTGACAGAGGGCCCTAAGATGCTTCCTGAGGACCCCGCAAGCATCCGACCCTGCTTGGCTCTCCCTGGGGAGAGTCTTAACCTTCTGAGCCACTGCCCCAAAGCCAGTGCCAGAGCCTGCATGTGCTGGTGGGGTTGGAGCCCCTCTGGCCTTGGGCTCTGGTGGGTGTTTTCTTTGCTGCGCCCGATCTCCGTTGCTGTGCCTGGGCTTTCTCTGGCTGTGGGGAGCAGGGGCTACTCTCCAGTTATGGTGCATAGACTTCTCATGTGCTGGCTTCTGTTGTTGCAAGGCACAGCCTCTGGAGAGCTTGGGCTCAGTGGTCGTGACACACGGGCTTAGTTGCCCTGAGGCATGTGGGATCTTCCTGGACCAGGGATCGAACCCACGTCCCCTGCATTGGCATGTGGATTCTTAACCGACATGCCCTAGCCAGGAGGCCTGGCTCGCTCCACTGGAATGACCGTGGCCCACATTTCTCTATCCTTCTCCCACACTGACTCCTCTGCCTTCGGTCAGCTGCTGGCCCCATGTCCTGCTGTCTGTTCTGCCCTGCCCTAGGACCTCCTAGGCCCCTGCTCCCTCTCTCTGAGGGTTTGGCCCCTGGCTGGTGAATGACTTGGCCAATTGTCATTGGCCAAGCCGGCAGGCAGAAGGCAGGCAGGGTGGGATGTTAGCGGGGGGCCATTAGGAGGAGAGGAGAATGTGTGCCCTGGGGCACAGTGAAGCACAGAGCCAGTCACAAATTAACCTCCTGGCCTGTTTCCACCTGCTGGGCCTGGGCACCCAAGCGAGGGTATCCAGAGGTGTCTGGGTTCAAACCAGGTTCTGTTCAAGGAAGCAGGGAAGAAAGGTCACTTGTGGGTCATGTGTGATCGGAGGAGCCACGGAAAAGCTCCAGTGCCCTCTCCTGCACTCCGAAAATCATACTGGCTTGAATTCCACCATCAGTCTCTGGCTTATGAAGATCCTCTATGCCTGTACAGACAGGCTCATTTAATCTAATCCTCACACCGGCACTAAAAGATAGGCATTAGTATAATCCCTTAGGACACAGAGGAGGAAATGGGTTGAGACGGTCGAGCAGTGTGCTCACACAGCCAGGAAGGTGGTGGAACCAGGACCCAGGAGTTGAACCCAGACTCAGGGAGAGCCTCCAGGGGAGAGTCTGCCTGGAGGTGGTGTGATGAGGATCCTGACCTCCTGTCTGACTTTCCTTCTTCAACGCTCGTAACTCTAACTGGGCAAGTTGTTTGTTTATGACCTGGGTTCCCTGTCTATAAAAGTCATAAAAATAGTTCCTGCTTCCAAAGATTATTGTGAGAATAAGAGTGAATGCATCTAAAGTGTGCAGAGCAATAGATAAATACCAGCAATTATTGTCATTATTATTATCACAGCCCCCCTGTGCATGGGGTCCTAGGAGAGAGACAGGTTAGGTGGATAAAGTTCTGCTTTACTAAGCTTGCCCGGACCTTTAGGGTAGGCAGTTGAAGTGGTCCATACTCGAGTGGGCTGTCTTGTGAGATGGTGAGCCCTCAGCAGCCGTCTTGCATTATGAGGAGGAGGCTGGACTGGAAGCAGTGATCTCTTTTGTGCTAAGACTTGGGAGCTTCGGAGACAGAGCTGGCTTGGTTTCCTGCTTTCCTTGCTTACAACTGGATGACCTTGGACCATTTTCTGAAGTGCTCTGATTCTTGGTTTCTCATCTACAAACTAGGGTCACAAAAACCTTCCTACAGGGTCATAGTGAGGATTAGATTAGCTAGATGTGGAGAGCGCTTTTCAGCTGCTGGAGCACAGTAGCCAGGGATTTGTGGCAGCTGTGGCTGTAGTGGAAGCATCATGGTTATTACTAGATGTTGAGTCTGGCCCTCTGCAGTGATGACTCCAGAGCTGGAATACCTGTGTGTCCCACTGGTGTCACCTTATCCTGTTTGCTCTGCTCCCTGAGCAGTCTGCCTTCTTCCGCCTCTGCCCTCTTTTCTGAGCGTCTTTGTCTGATTCCAAGGTGTCTGGGGACCTTCTCAGGTTGAATTCAGTTTCCCTTCTAAGGACTTAATTCTATTATGTTTTTCCGGCTCTCATTCTGACCCCTAATCTGTGTCTTTTCCAGGACTCAATTAAATTAAAAAAATTTTTTGGAGATAATTTTAAAACTTCCAGAAGATTTGCAGAAATGGTACAAGGAGTACCAGTATACTCTTTTCTCAATTTTTCTGAATGTTGATCTCTTATGGAACTGTTACACAATTATCAAAACCAGGAAGTGAACACTGATCTGATGTTATTAACTAACCTACAGATCTTAGTAGAATTTGGCCAGTGTTTCCATTACCTCTTTTCAGACCCAGGATCCAGTTTCGGATCCCACTTTGCGTTTATTCGTCACGTCTCTTTAGCCTCCTCCAAGCTGGGACGACCCCCCCTTGCTCTGTCTCCTTTGACTCTGGCGCTTCTGCAGAGAACTGCTTACTTATTTTGCAGAATGTCCCTCAATTTTGGTTTATTTGATTGTCTATTTCCATCATTCCTTGATGGCTCAGACAGTAAAGGATATGCCTGTAATGCAGGAGACCCGGGTTTGATCCCTGGGTCAGAAAGATCCCCTGCAGAAGGGAATGGCAACCCACTCCAGTATTCTTGCCTAGAAAATTCCGTGGACACAGGGGCCTGGCGGGCTACATTAATGGGGCTGCAAAGAGTCGGACACGACTGAGCGACCAACCGCACTACGGCTTCTTTGTTGATTAATTGGAATTCCACCGTAAAGAGCTGTCCTGTGCCCCAGCCCACCCCATCTGTTTACTAATTCAGTCTTAAATTTCTGAGTCTTTCCAATGAGTCAGCTCTTCGCATCAGGTGGCCAAAGTATTGGAGTTTCAGCTTCAGCATCAGTCCTTCCAATGAACACCCAGGACTGATCTCCTTCAGAATGGACTGCTTGGATCTCCTTGCAGTCCAAGGGACTCTCACGAGTCTTCTCCAACACCACAGTTCAAAAGCATTAATTCTTTGGCACTCAGCTTTCTTTATAGTCCCAACTCTCACATCCATACATGACCACTGGAAAAACCATAGCCTTGACTAGACGGACCTTTGTTGGCAAAGGAATGTCTCTGCTTTTTAATATGCGATCATCTGATGTGAAGAGCTGACTCATTGGAAAAGACCCTGATGCTGGGAAAGATTGAGGGCAGGAGGAGAAGGGAGAGGATGAGATGGTTGGATGGCATCACCGATTCAATGGACATGAGGTTGGGTGGACTCCAGTAGTTGGTGATGAACAGGGAGGCCTGGTGTGCTGTGGTTCATGGGGTCACAAAGAGTCGGACACGACTGAGCAACTGAACTGAACTGAACTTAATTTATGTCTGTATGGGATGTGGATATTCATTTTATTTTATAGGTTAAATCCAATGCTTTCATTGTTTTTCTTGGGTCAGATTGTCTCAGCTCTGGGCATTGGGATTTCCTTTAAGTTGGTAGGACCCACGGTTTGTGAGCTGTTATTTTCTCCCGGTAGCAGTGAGGCTTCTCCAGAGTAACAGAACCAGTGGGATATTTAGATGAAGAGAATTATTTTAAGGAATTGGCTCATGAGATTATGAGGACTGGGAAGTTTGACAAGGGCAGTCTCTCAGACTGGCAGCTCAGGCCGGAGTTGAAGTTGCAGCCTTAATGCAGAATTTCTTTCCCAAGAAACCAGTTTTTGCTTTTCAACTGATTGGATGAGGCCCATATTGGATCCAGAGTAATCTTTATTTAAGGCCTATTAACCTATCTACAAACACTTTCACACATACCTAGACTGGTGTTTGGTGAACTCGCCAGGTACTCTTATCTAACCAAGCTGATATAGGAAACTGCCTGTCACACCCACTCATCCTACAGGAAGCAGGAGAGTCATTTGGCTTTTTGTATGTCAGCGTGGGTGGGTGGATGGACATCACAGGGTTTGGGTTGGAAGTTTGCAATCTCCATCCAGGTCCCTGTAGTTTCCAGATTTGACCTTTGATTCCTGTTCTTTGTGACAGCTTGGGGCAAATGCCTCCTTTCTTCTGTAAAACCGGAGAGTCGCTGTTACTGGGCGTGGGTGGATTCAGAAGAAGAATTTTTGTGCAGCTTGTGGGATGTTGGTTCCCTGATCAGGGACTGAACCTGTGCCTCCAGCAAGTGGGAATGAAGAGTCCTAACCACTAGACCACTGGGGAATTCTCATAAGAAGGCTTTTTAAATGCCTGTCTTGGAAGTCTGAGTGAGAACATCCCAACACACACACACACGGCTTCCAGGACTTGCCACCAACCTTCTGGGAATACACCTGGGGTACCCTTCCATCCTGGGAGAGGCTGAGGGGCTGTTAGCAGCAGCTGTTCCTCTCCTTAATCTGATCACTTTGGAAGAGGGTCCTCAGAGAGTCCAAAGTGCATTAACCGCAGAGCCCAGGCAGGAATTGTGGCTCTCGGCACACACGTGTGTGTGTGTGTGTGTGTGTGTGTGTGTTTAGTATCCTGAAATCAGATAGGGAAATACAAAGAGACCCTTGTGGGACTTGAGCCTCCGAGGGACCCACAGGTGCTGAGCTCTCTAACTGGACAGGATTCCCTGAAGTTCTTAGAATGCTGGGGAGGTAGGGGTGAGTGGCCTGGCTTCTCCAGAACTGGAGAAGCTGAGGTGGAAACTAGTGGAAAAGGAGCCTTCATGCAAGAGCAAAACCCTGGCTCTATCCCCAAAGACCTGCCCTTCTGAGAGGGTCTTGGCATTCCCCCCACCTCCCTGGCTGTCAGTTGCCCTCTTTCTTTCCATAAGGGGAACCCAGGCCCAGGGCAGGTACCAGGCACAGTCACTGGGGGAAACCAGATTGTTCCCTTGATTTTCATGGAAGACAACCTAGGAGGAAACAGGTTGATACTGCAGCTGGAAGGGGTTAGTTCTAGGGGCTGCTGGTGGGAGCCCAGGAAGGAGCCCCAGGGGACTGAAGGGGCAGCTGGGACCCCTTGACTGGAATCTCAGGGACAGAGGTGGTTGTGTTTGGCTGGGGATGGTTGGCCTTCTAGCACTGGGGTGTCTGTCTATAAGGGCAGGATGATGAACCCAGGAGAATCCTGGAGTCCCAGCCTGCTTTGCCCTGACCTGGGGAGTACTGCACAGGCCAGCTGTGCCCCTTAAGAGCACATCTGTTCTCATGCCAGCCCTGTACCCCGCTGTAAGCCCAGCCTCTAGGGCAGTGACAAAAGCCAAGAGATGGGACTGGTGTCAGTTACCATCCTTGGACCTTGAGCTGGACCAGCCTGAACCTCCATTCGTTTTTCTTCCTCTGAAGGTGGAGATCAGGAAATAACCTCTAGCTTGCTGGTGTTCTGTGGGGAGAGCTTTGAAGATGCTGCACCTTGGGGGTCAGTGTCCTGTTCTTGGCTGGGGCTACCCCCACTCATAGAATCTGGCACTCCTCATGCCCCCCACTCACTGGACCAGTTAGGAGGGGCAGGGATCTTCTGGGACTGCTTTGCAGGAGTGGTCCCTCCCCTACAGGAAGTCCTCCCCCTGCTCTCTGCAGCTGCCTCTCCTCCTCTCCTCCTCCTCCTCCTCCTCCTCCTCGCTGCTCCCCCTCATCCCCCACACTCCCCCCAACCCGGGAGGATGATAAACAGGCTGCCAGCTCTGAATAGGGCCTGACCTCAGCGGCGAGGCATCTCCCCTCGCCCCCAACCCTCCCAGCCGCCAGCCCTGCATTCCTGGAGAGGATGAGGTTGAGTTGCGGTGCTCACCCCTCCTTTGTCCTGAAGGCTGCTGCTGCCCACCGGCCGCTTCCTTCCAGCCGGTCTCAGCACAGCCTTGAATACCAAAGGGCCCAACTGGGGGCCTTGGATAGGATAGTTAACAACAACAACAACAATATTATTATTAATGTGATAGCAGTTATTATTTATTAAGCAATTAAGTTGCATGCTAAGCACATTTCATGGATCATGTCACTGGATTCTCAAGACAGCCCCACGAGGCTGCTATTACTATTCTTCCAGTTTTAGCGCTGACAGGGAGGGGAAGGTGGATTGGAAGGGGGGACCTGAGGCTCAGAGAGGTCAAGCTGCTTGCCCCACCCCACAAGCTAGTGAATAGGCGGCGCCAGAACCCCCACCCCCCCATGCTGCAGATGTCCCCGTGGTCCCCTGCCTCCCCGTCCTCTCCCCTTCACCCACTTCCCCTGCCGCAGCGTTAGGCTCCAGTCAGCCGGTCTGGTCCCTGGACAGAGGACATAGTCCTGAGAGAAGAGGCAGCCATGGGTGGCAAGACTTGCTCAGGGGGCCGGAACTTCCTCGGGCATCTCACCTGCCAGGGAAGATGGATGGGGACCACCTGGGTGCTGAGAACTTTGCAAAGGAAGGTTAGTGTCCCTCCTCATTCCTGCTCCAGTTCTTAGAGACGTGAATTAGAGATCTGGGCAAGCAGGCAACCCTCTCCAAGGTACTACTGTAATGCTTTTGTTTTCAGGCTCTGGTGGACAATGAAAGGATTCTTTTATTAGTATTTCCCCTGTGAATTTCACAATTTCAGAAATTATACTCATTTCCCCAGTTCTGTTAATCAAACCCATTTTCAGCTGCTGACTAGAAGTTCCAGGAGGTGTGGGGTAACCAAACTCCCCTTACTGAGTTGCAATAATTCCAAAGCTCAGAAGAGTGGTATTCTGAAATGTTGACCAAGGCTCACCATCTTCCATCTTTACCATCCAGTTCTCCGAGCGGTCTAACCACCATTTGACTTGCTGCAGTCTCCCTTTCTGCCACTTCTGTGTGATAACTGTCCAGCCACCCAAACCAGTGGTGCAGGTCCTCCCTGCCTCCCTCTCCTTCCTTCTCCTCCCGTGATCATACAGTTCTTGTCTTCCTTCCCAACTCTTTCATTGCTCCAGCTCTTGGTGAGGCTTTAGGCTCCTGCTGGGTTGGTTATCTGCTTGCCTTTGAGGTTCACCTAGCAGCCTTGAGTGTCAGAGAGATGTGGTTTCGAATCCAGGCTTTACCACCCAGTGACCTTGGGGCCTGTTTTTTCTGAGTCATAATTTTCCCATCTGTAAACAGGCAGGATATTGTCAATATCCAGGGATGGTCTAAGGGTCGGAGATTCTAGCAGTTTAGAGCCAGGCCTGAGCTGCCCTTGATAAACAAGCAGCTGTCCACTGTCTTATCATCAGCTACATCAACAGGGACTCCCAGCAGCAGCCCACTCCATCCTCTGTGGCTGATGTCTCCAGTGTAGCTGCATCCCTGCAGATAGGGTACAGACAAGAGCTTGGGCAGACAGCGAATGGCGCCCACGGCGGGGCAGTTATCGGCCTCCCACGCAGTGGGTGAGCTCCTTGGTTTCCCGTCCGCTGTCAGGCTGGGTCTCCTTTCGTGTTTAGATGCTTCCTGGTGGTCTGGTGGTTAGGATTTGGTGCTCTCTCTCCTTTCCTCTTTTACCAGATCAGTCATCACCATCCTACACTGTAGCATCATTTTAAAACCCTGACTTGCTTTTTTTAACCTTTCACTCGTTCTAAGACTGGGCTTAATCTATAATTATCTGTTTTAGTTTCTTGGTAAATTAAACTAAAAAAATTAAAATACCATTGTTGAACCATGTTTCCAAGGAAAATCATCCAGGATACTGTATCTTAGGAATTTTGGATCAGGTAAACTTCTCTCACTCTTATATGTGGTGGTTTAGTCGTTAAGTCCAGAGAAGGCAACGGCACCCCACTCCAGTACTCTTGCCTGGAGAATCCCAGGGACGGGGGAGGCTGCTGGGCTGCTGTCTATGGGGTCGCATAGAGTCAGACACGACTGAAGCGACTTAGCAGCAGCAGCAGCAGCAATCGTTAAGTCATGTCTGACTCTTGTGACCCCATAGATGATTGCCTGCTAGGTTCCTCTGTCCATGGGATTTCCTGGGCAAGAATACTGGAGTGGGTTGCCGTTTCCTTCTCCAGGGGCTCTTCCTAACCCAGGGATTGAACCCAGGTCTCCTGCAAGCAGTCTCTTCCGTTGCAGGCAGATTCTTCACCAACTGAGCCACCATATATATATATATTTTGGTCAGTTCTTTATTATGGGAGGTTTGAAACATCTACAGAAGTAGGGAGAATAGTACAATATAATAGTACCCATACTCCTGCTTCAAAAATTGTCAGTGTCTTGCTGTTTTTGATTCATTTGTTCCCTTTCACTTTCTTTTCTTTCTCTTTTTTTGCTGGAGTATTTTTTTTAAAGCAAATCCCAGACATTATATCATTTCACTGTAAATATTTCAGTCCATATCATTAACAGATAAGGGCTTTTAATTTTAATGTTACCATAATACCATTATCACTGTCACCATAATACCATTATCACTGTGACCATAATTAATAACATTTTCCTAAAAGTGGCTAATACCTTGTCTGCATTCAGTTTTCCCTGATTATGTCAAAAATGTCTTGTTTTGGTTGGTTGGTTTGAATCAGGCAGATAGACTTGAAAACTGTGCTCTATTTCAGTAATAATTGTGTGTTTACATGTATCGGCCTGTGTCTCTTCACTAATCGACTGCTGATACATGACCCTTTTTTCTTATGGGTCCCTATTCTGTAGTTTATATTCATCTCCTCTCTCATCCCTCTTTTTCTCCAGTATAGGTATCCCTGCAAGCTCTTAAGCGAGGTCTCTGTCCGGCTGGCTGTGAAATCAGGAGTCCAGTATTTATTTCTCCTGGTCCCAGCTTCCGCTCCCTGGCGTTGGCCCAGCTGCCCTGCTGCCCTGTGCCCAGGAAGGAGGGGACTTAGGAGGGAGAGGCCGTGGGTGCTTCTTGGGTGAAGTTGATGGAGGAGGGGCTTAGGGGACACAGGGGAGCCCACGTGCCCATCTCCGTCGGCACCTCACCTGATGAATACTGTGTCCCTGAGATGCCCATGGCTGCCTGGCCTGCTTGGAGTGGGGGCCAGTGGGCAGCACTGACGGGGCTGGCCGTGCGGGTCAGGCGGCTCTGGGAAGCCTTACTGGGAGGCCGGCTTGGGGCTAGCCAAGGCCTTGTGGGAACACGCCCCTGCTTTCGGCCGTGGGCCGTGCTCCCCATCGTGGTCCCACCCCCTGGACCCCTGCCCTCTTGCTTTCATTGCCAGCCAAGGTCCTGCCTCCTCTGAGCCTGGTTTCGAGCTTGGATGCCGCTCTGCTCCTCTGATCCCGTCTCCCTGGGGCTGGAAAGTCGTGCCCCAGCGTCCCCGGGGACTCTCCTTCCTCTCTTGCCTTTGCTTCTGAGGTCTCATGCCTCAGCCCTTTGCCTCCTGGGAATCTTGGGGGCGTGGGGGTACTTGGGTCCTCTTTCCAGATTTCTTCTCCTGATTCTCGGCACCTTGAGGGATACTGCAACCCTTCCCTGGATCTCCTTTTTCTCCTTTGACAAATGCTCAGAGCAGCACTTCACCTCTTGACTGAGTGGTCAAGAGGGACGTTTGAGGTTTAGGCATGTGCTTGTGTGCATGCGTGTGCTTGTGAGTGTGTGCACGTGTGTGCTTGTGAGTGTGTGCACGTGTGTGCACGCAGGCTTTAGAACTGCAGCCCTCGAGCGTCCAGGTCAGAGGGAGACTGAAGGGAGGGCTGCCTGGCATCTCCAAGGCCCAACAGAACTTTCCAGCTTCTTGCCCCTGTGTGTGGTCACGTCTCGCATTCTCCTTCTGCTGCGTCTTTCTTCTGTGGATCTCAGGTCCCACTTGCATGTATTTCTATCTTTCTTCTGTCTCTTTCCTGGCTGACTTTTCTCTCTGTGTCCCTGTCGCCCTCTCCTTTCCGCTGTGCCCCTCAGGACTCTGTAGGTACATGTCATCCTCAGGGTCCTGCCTTCGTCCCCACCCCTTCATCCTGATGCCCCACAACCTTTTGCACAGAACCTCAGTCCTAAAAAACCAAGGACCCCTCCCTTTTGACTCCATGCATAGGGGGTCCATTTATCTCCCAAGTTTCTTCTAAAACTCTCTGTGACATAGGGGTTTGTAGGACTCCCATCCTCCTGTCGTCTGTCTGACTGATGGACACCCATCTGACTTCCTGTTCCAAGGCAGCTACAGATGCCCAGAATAGCCCCCGACACTGGACATCTTTGTGGGGGTGTTGCCCTCCTGTATGTGTTACTGAGGGTGCCCTCTTCCTGAGCCTGTGATGAACGAGTCTTTTCTCTGAGAAAAACAATCTCTGAAAATATGTGACTTAAGACTCAGCCAGGATGGACGGTTGTTTGAGGACCTAGAAAGAGCCTTGGCTTAGAAGACCTGTGTTCAAATTCTGGGTCTCTTCCTTCCTAGCTATGGGAGCTCAGTGAACCTAGGTCACTTCATCGGCAAAATATCAGCAATATCACTGATGTCATTAAGTGGTGGAGAGGATGGGGTGAGACGAGGTGCCCTGGACACCCCTTGGCAGTAGGGGGACCCCGGTTGGGTGCTCTCAGTCCTAGAGGTGTGTGGGGTGCGTTTGTCCAGCTTGGAGGGACTGGAATGCGGGGAGGATGACCTGGAGTTCAGCTCGCTTCTCAGGATGCATGAAGCCCTCCTCTCTTGCCTGTGCGGGGTGGGTGTCTCTGAGGGGTCCCTGGAGAAGGGAGAGTGCCAGGCCTCTGGCCAAGGCGTCTGTCTGTACTGGTGGCGCCGGCTTCTTGGGCTCCTCCAGCACCGCGCTGCGGGTGGGTGGAATCCAGAGGGGTGAGACACCGAGGCTGGAACGTGCCGAGGATGCTTGGGGCTGCTTATCTCTGGCCAGGAATGTACTGCGGTATTATTAGCCGGCAGCCTTCTCGCCTTTGGAATAATCAACCGGGTGGCGTGGCAGAGACACCTGTCCGGCTCTGCCTGCCCAGACAGCCAGACCTCCGGTGTCTGCACCGAACCTCGCATGGCTGGAGTCATGTGTGTACCCGTGTGTGTGTGTGTGGATCTGTATGTGCCAGTGTGAGGCACATGCCTATGTGGGTGCAAGTGTGCATGTCAGTGTGGATCTTTGGAGGCTTTTAAGTTTGGAAGTGCATGTGTAAAGAGTGTGCGTGGCTATCTGCAGTGATGTGTGCATGCCTATGTGTGTGCACACGGGCTTAAGTGCACATGTTTGTGTGAGGTGTGTGGATACGTGTGCAGGCATGTGTGCATGAGTGTGTGTGTGTATATGAATGTGAGTGTTTGTGGTTACATGTCTGTGTCTGTGCATGCTCCTACCTGGCAAAGCAGGAAGCTCCCCGAGGAGGCCTAGGAAGCAGAAGGGAAGTAAAGGACAGAGGGGAGACTGGACCCCACTAGGGCGTGGGGAGATGCCAGGAGACTGGATGGGGGAGGTGGGACAGCGGGCAGACGTGCAGGGCAGGCAGGAGGGGATGGTGGGGCTCTCAGCACCTGAGGTCTGGGCCACTCCCCTAGGCTGGACTCTCCGCGGCAGAATGGTAAAGAGCCCCGAGGTCAACTGGCCTGAGTCCAAGTCCTGCCTCCATCATTCACTAGCCTCGTGAACTTGGACAAGTGACTTAACCTCTTCAAGCCTCAGTTTCCTCATCTGTATGTTGGTGATAATAGTAACCTGCCCAGTAGAGTTATTGGGAGAATAAAAAAAGCAGTGTGTGGTACCCACTTGTTAAATGATAAGATTTATCAATAAATGCTTGATAAATAATCAATCAATCAATAAAAGCTTGATAAACAATAACATTTCACCATCATCTTGGTGACTGTGCACCTCCCTGTCTGCCCAGCATCTGGCTTGACAGTTCTTTTCTGGCAAGAATGTGGGACCCCAGCTCATCTCACTCACGGCAGACCATGAGAGGGAGGTCTAGAACGGGCACGAGACTGGCCCAAGGCCACCAGGAAGACCGGCAGAGCCATAAAGACACAGCCCCTTGGCTCCAAGGCTCTTTCTGCTTGCTCATGCTTCTGGGTTGGAAGCACCTTGCCAGGAGGGAGTGGTCGGGAGAGTCTGGAGGGCTTTCTTGCCCAGGCCAGCTGCTCCAGGCAGCCCAGGGTGTTTCTGCTCACCGCGCAGCTTCGTACAGGACGAGGTTTCCACTCTCTGTCCCAACTGCCCTCCGATAAGTCTTTGCTTCTGAACTGCCCAGATCCTACTCCAAGTCCTGACTCTTGGACGTCACTATGATTATGTTCTTTTTTCCCCCCTCATATTTCTTCTGATTTTTGCTTTATGTACTTTTGTTTCTTTGTCGTTAGGAGTCTAATGGTTTATGAAATCTATCTTCTTTGTGAATTGTACCTTTTATTGTTAAAAACATTCATCTTTGTTTCATTAAAAAAAAAAATACTGACTTTTGGATGAAGAGAAACGGGCGTCCGTGGGGGCAGGCCCCAGGATTTTTGCTCCCTGGCTGACCCAGTTCTGCGCAGAGGAGCTGGCTGTTTGGCTGTGGACTGAGGTCCTCGCACCTGGTTGGGCCACCCTGGCCCCACCTTCCGCCCCCAGCTCTGGCCAGACAGGAGTGGAATTCCTAGGAAGCGCTGGGCCCGTGGAAAGCTCGGACCCCACCTGCCCCTCCCCTGCCCCTGCCAGCACCTCCCACATCCTCTCCCTTGGCCCTCCTCGGCCTCCCTGGAACTCCCAGGTGCCAGGACGGCTGCCCCTCTGGGGCAGGAGGCCCAGGGTGTTGCCAGGAGTGTGGAAGTGGGGGTGGGCACCCTGGCGCCGCAGCATGATGGGGCGCAGGTGGGCAGAGGCAGGTGGGATCTGCCAGGATCCCTGAGCCTGGTTGGCTGCGATTGCCCTGCACACCAGCCAGAGAAGACTTGTTTTTCATAACCACCACCAACTACCCGGAAGAAGAAAAAAAAACCAACACCAACAAAAACAACCATCGAACTTTTTTGGAATCTGCTGTTAATGGCCCATTGGCTGTACATTATTAAACAGGCAGCTGGAGATCTGCCAGGGTAGAGTGCTTGAGCCAAGACTCACAGCCTGAACACAATGTTCCTAGGAAAATAGTCACCCGTGGGGTCCCTGGGGAGGCGCACCCATGGGGATGGCTTCCGGCTGTTGCCCCTTGCCCTGCTCAGCCTTCCCACTTCTGCTTTTGCTGTTGGTCTTGTGAGGAGCAGGGTCTTGCTGCACCTGGAGCCCAAGCATCCTTTATCCAGGTCCTGTGGGTCCCTCACCACCCCAGGGGCCCAAGTTGCTCTTTCCCTTCTTATGGTTAAGTGGACAGGCTCCTGCTTCTGTTCTCATTTGGCTGGGGTGGCACTGGCTCTTCTGGGGGCTGGGCTGGGAGCTAGACACCTGGTTCTCTGTTCAAACCATTGACCCTGTGGTGACATTGGGATTCCCTACTTGTCCTTTCTGGGCGTCAGTTCCCACATCACTGCAAGGAGAGGATTGGTCCCTGCACGTGTGCGTGCTGAGTCGCTTCAGTCGTGTCCGACTCTGCAACCCTATGGACTGTAGCGTGCCAGGCTCCTCTGTCCATGGGATTCTCCAGGCAAGAATACTGGAGTGGGTTGCCATGCCCTCCTCTAGGGGATCTGCTCCACTCAGGGATGGAACTCCTGTCTCTTGCATCTCCTGCATTGCAGGCAGATTCTTTACCACTAGCGCCACCTGGGAAGCCCCAGGATTTTTCTGGTCAGCTCTAGATTCTCACCAACATTTTGAGAGTCCTGATTGGGTGGCTTTGGGGAGAGCCTGGGGGGACTGTTACCCAGACTTTGGAGTCCTTCTGGCTCCCTCCCTGATGCCATCGGTGAGACCACGGGCCATGTCTCATGCAAGAGGGGCTGGCGACTGGACCTCTTCATGTCCTTTTGGACAGTCCTTCCAGTCACCTTGAAGCCAGCCAGGCTAAAGGTCAAAGGTGTGAAGGAGACATTAAGTGGGAGAAAAGCCGAGGGCCTGGCGTTAGGGTGACTGCCATCTTAGTGAAGCCAGTGTTGCGCTAGGGGCTCAACGTGGGATCTGGGACATGCCAGGGCAGGCCCACTGTCTTCTTCATGGTCAGCTGCTGCTGGGATGTGTGTGTGGCCGGGGGGTTAGTAGTTTGGGAATGGATCTTAAGGAACCTTCTCTGAACCTCTGGAGATAAGATGGTATCACCTCTACTTTGCCATCTTATCGTGACTGACTTTGGGCAAGTGACTTCACCTCTTCACCTCTTGCGCTTCCTGCGCTGTTCAGAGCAGGCGGGGATTACACCTCCTACCAGGGCTGTGGTGCGGAGTGAGTGCGCTCCCACATGGACGGCTTGGTGTGGGTGGAGGGTGCGCCAGCTGGCGGGAGGGGTGCGGCATCCCGCTCTTGCGCTCTTGTCACCGCACACTTCTGTCTGAGCTTTGGCTTGTTCCGTGCCCCTCCTCCTCCAGGTGTTGAGGGCAGGCCTTCCACCTGGCTTGGCTCCTGTCCGCCCCGCAGTGCTCACAAGACAGCTGTTGACTGAATGGGTGAATGAGTGAATGAACAAATAAATGAAGGGCAGCTGGAAAAGGATCAGAACCAGAGAAATAGCTGAACACCTAGAAAGTGGAAAGATCCAGAAACTGAAAGAGTTGGGAGTCTCCAGCTTAGGAAGTGACTGTTCTGGGAAACTGTGCGTGATTGTGTGTGTGTGTGTGTGATGCTAAGTTGCTTCAGTCATGTCCGACTCTGTGCGACCCTATGGACTGTATCCCACCAGGCTCCTCTGTCCATGGGATTCTCCAGACAAGAATACTGGAGTGAGTTGCCATGCCCTTCTCCAAGCGATCTTCCCGACCCAGGGATTGAACCCCGGTCTCTTACAACTCCTGCATTGGCAGGTGGGTTCTTTACCACTAGCGCCACTGGGGACTAAAGCTTTGAGGTTTGTTCTCTGAAGCGAAACCAGGCATCTCGGGTAGCAGGCTGCCTCGCAGCAGTGGGAGCTGCCTTGTATGTGTGAGGAACTGAGGGCCGGGGGTGTGCCGGCAGAGTCTGGGGGAACACCAGGCACAGGGGGAGCCCTGTGTTGTACAGGATGTCGACTCAAAAGGTCTTGAGGTCCCTGCCTGATGGATGCTGCTGCTTCAGCTAGAAGAGTAATCGCAGTCATAGCTGATGTCTATGAACTTCAGTTTCGTTGTCTATAAAATGGGATTAATAATGGTCAATACCCCTAGGGTTGTTAAGAGGATTAAAGCGAGTTAATAACCACAAAGCTCTAAAAACATGGAAAGCACAATAAATTTTCAGCATTTATTAAACGGGACCAAAGAGTTTTATGGGAAGAAGAGATGAATCTTGATTCTGGGTGGGGGTGGTGATGGTTTCTCTGAAGGAGTAGGATGTAGGGGGAACATAACTGTACTGGGGTGGGAGTGGGGGAAGAATGCTGTTCAGGCCAGACTCTGTACTCAGCAGTGCCTTAAGTGGTTAAGTGACTTGCCTGAGATCATGCAGCCAGTGAGCGGTTGGCCAGGCTTGTGTAACTCCAAAGCCTGGACACTCTCTCCACTCCTGAGCCTCGGTAGGAGGGGGCCAGGTTTCCCTGATTCTCATATCCAGGGAAGGACATCAATTCATTTCAAGGTCGAGCTTAAATGGTGATTATTATTATCTATAGGTATTATTATTACCTATAGGAACCTCAGTTCTCAGGAAGGAAGTCTCCAATTCTGTCCAACCCTAAAAGTACTATGTAATTAAAAAAAATCTGGGGAGAGCCTGAGAGTAGGCCACGGGCTGAAATTTTCAGCAGCTCATTGCCAGGGGCCCCAGGGCCAGGGCAAGGAGAGAGTGATAAGATGAACTCTGGAGACGTGAGTTTAGGGGTTATGGAGAAGGAATGATGAGATGACGGGCACCTTGAAATGGGGCGGGGGGTGTTTCGGGGGAGGGAAGTAGATGTCCTGAAGGGTGAGGCGTGGGCGGATGCCGTGCTGGTGATAAGAGAGAGGAGGGAGAGGAACCCAACCTTTGACAGGAAGTGGGCCGCTGCAGGGCTTCAGACTTTGGGCAAAGGTGGCAAGCTAGTGCCAGTCCCCACAGAGCTACTGGGCAGGCAGGGAGGCAGTTTTAGGGAGTAGGAGGCTAGTTGACCAGCGAGCTGGCCTGGGATAGCGGGTCCAAGCTGGAAGTTCAGCCACCAGCCCGGATCCTTGCCTCTTCCTGCCTGGCAGCCGGCTTGGCTAGAGGTCGGTTCTCATGCTGGGGCCAGCGTTGACTCTGCTGATTGGCACCCGCAGGCCTGGCTTTGTCAGGATGCTATCCTGTCCTTAGCAACTGCTCAGCCTTGGCTGTTTCTGCCTCTTGGACATTCAGAGATTAATGGGAAGTGGTCCCAGGCTCAAGGAACTCACAGATGGAGGGGCAGAAAGACAAAGGGAGGTGTACATGGGCAGTGGATTTTGCTCTGGATCACCTTCCCAAGACAGTTTTTCAAGTATTTGATGATGAATGTTGTATTCTTTCTTTATCATCTGAAGTAAAAATGGGGCCCAATTCCATTAACCTTTCTGGTGCTTTTTTAAAAAGAAATATTTACTGAGTGTATACTGTTCTCCTTCTCCGGATACTCTTTGGTTGGTAGCGTGTGGAAGAGAACTTGACATTTCTGATGATGTCTAAGCTGGTGTGGAGTTGAATGGAACTTTCCCTTCCTTTAATTTTGATTCCATACCTTTCTTCAGGCAACCCAAAATTGCAAAAGTTCTGGGGTCAGCCATATCCTTCTGCCATATGAACTGAATTTCTTTTCACCAAATCTTAGACCTTTTCCTACATGATTAATTCAGGTTTTGAAAGAAATGACCTTTGAATCTTAGTGCAGGACTTCACTGCAAGATGAGAAACGCTGGAATGGAAGAAACACAAGCTGGAATCAAGATTGCCGGGAGAAATATCAATAACCTCAGATATGCTGATGACACCACCCTTATGGCAGAAAGTGAGGAGGAGCTAAAAAGCCTCTTGATGAAAGTGAAGGAGGAGAGCGAAAAAGTTGGCTTAAAGCTCAACATTCAGAAAACGAAGATCATGGCATCCGGTCCCATCACTTCATGGGAAATAGATGGGGAAACAGTGGAAACAGTGTCAGACTTTATTTTTTTGGGCTCCAAAATCATTGCAGATGGTGACTGCAGCCATGAAATTAAAAGACGCTTACTCCTTGGAAGAAAAGTTATGACCAACCTAGATAGTATATTCAAAAGCAGAGACATTACTTTGCCGACTAAGGTCCG
>SJYX01023086.1:161213-172394 GCA_006410675.1 Oreotragus oreotragus
CAAAGAGTCGGACACCACTGAGCGACTGAACTGAACTGAACTGAACTGAACTCACTGCAAGAGAAACGTTTCCTTGCTAGTTTTAACCTTTTTTGCAGTCAGTTTTGCACTTCAGTTCAGTTGGACGCCTGAGCTTTTCCTTCTGCTTGTTTTCTTCTCCGTGTGCTTGGTAGCCTCCATTCTGAATCTTCACCTTAGTTACTGATAAGTATTTCGGACAAGCCGGGGCAGAGGACAGAGCCCTTTGGCAAGTCCGGAAGTTGACATTGATCTGTTAATCAGCACTCCTTGGCTTGCCGGCTAGGAATCCACTCACTTTCTTTTCTCTAAGCATTTCAGCATGAATCCTGCCAACACCTTCCTGAGATACAGATAATCCAGGCTAGGGGATTCCCCCACCATCCAGTCCAGGAACCTTATAATAATGGAGTTCTGGTGGTGGATGTGGCTCTGTTGGGGAGGGATGTGGGTCTCTGAAAGGATTCAGGCTGAACCAATAATCATCACTGGGGGAGGGCTAAGAGGAATCCTGCCTGGAGGCATCTGAATCTCAGAGTCCTTCATGCTTTAAAATTGCACTTCTCAGGAGAGATAGCGATTTGTGTGCAGTCAACTGACACCAGCAGCCAGGGATCAACATCTGCCTGGAAACTTCCAAGGGACCTGAGGTTATCCGATAAGGAGATGAAAGCCATGAGGGACTGGGAGTGACCTTTGGTCCCCAAGCCATTGGTGGCTGAGCGGCACTGGAACTGACTCCCAGTGCCTCCCTTGGCTGGAAACTGAGGCAGGCTCCAGGGAGGGAGGGGCTGCCAGCGGGTGTCCTGGGTACATGTTGTTGGCAGACCGTTTTCCCCAGGCTTTCTGTGCCCTCTTGATCCTCCATCCTGACTGTGGTATAAATCTGAGAGAAGGGGGCCAGAATGTGGAAGGCCTGTTGCCTCTTCTCCCTGATCCATTTCCCCTGGTGGCTCAGATGGTAAAGAGTCTGCCTGCAATGTGGGAGCCCTGGGTTCGATCCCTGGGTCAGGAAGATCCCCTGGAGAAGGGCCTGGCAACCCACTCCAGTATTCTTGCCTGGAGAATCCCATGCACAGAGGAGCTCGGTGGGCTGTAATCCACGGGGTCACAGAGAGTCAGACAGAGTGACTAACACAGAGCACTTCATCCTCCCTGGGGGGCCTGTGTGGCCAAGGGCCTGAGGCTGGGCTGCACGCTGAGACGTGCTGGGAATGCATGCAAATGAGATGCAAATAGGGGAGTGCGGTGAGGAGGGGGCGTCCCTCTCCTGCTTCAGTCTGGCCTGAGTGTTAAGGATGACGAATAGGAAAGGAAACGACCAGTGACCTGAGCTATGAAGCCCAGGCTCAGGAAAGAAACGAGGGAGAAGGGGCTCTGTGGGGCAGCAGGGCAAGGTGTGGCTCCTGGAGTCAGCTTTGGAGGGTACCCTAGACAGGGGCCCCAGGGGCAGCCCTGGGATGAAAGCATTCTGGAGGACAGCCTCAACTCATCCCCAGCCCGCAGTGGGGTGGTGTGGTCAGAAGCGGGAGGCTGCAACCCAAATGCACAGACAGACTTGCCTAGGGCGGTTCCCCGGGGTCTGGCTCCCAGCCAGCCGTGTGTTGGACCCAGCAGGGTTCTGAGGCCCAGGGCCTCTCTGTTTGGGGTTTGGGCATGTGGACCTGTCTTCTCTGTGGTGGAGAAGGAGGAGGAGAGTGGGGTCCAAGGGTGCTGGAGGGGTTGGCTCCAGCAACTCCCCCTGCAGGCCACTCCCCTGCCCCAACCCTAGGAAGATTTAAGAAGCCAAGCCCTCCCTGCTGGGTGTTCTTAACTCTTAGCCCAGCTCAGAACTGTTTCCCCTCAGTGCTGTAAGAGGCTGGGAATCTGGCCTCTCAAGAGGGGGGGCTCAAGTGACACGGTGCCCTCCAGCGGGGAGCACTGGGACCCAGAATGCCTGGTTGTGCTATATGGGGACCGAGCCTTCTTAAGCTGGAAGACCTGGATCCAGATTCCTTCTCCTTCATCAGCTGCTCTGAGCCCATCCCTAATGGTGGGCTAAGAATCACTGTCACTTCCCAGGTTTTGATGGGGGTCTGTGCAGATGAACACAAGGGAAAGGTTTGGTGCAGGGTAGGCCTTTAAATAGTGATGAAAGTGAAATGAAGGAGCAAGTGAGATCAGCTCTGGATCGACAGCGCCCCATTCCCACCCCACCACCTCCCAGGGGCTGAGAGGCTGAGAGAATCTTGGGCCTCGACCTTCCCTTGGCTCTTTCTTCTCTGTCTCTCTATCCTTCTGGCCCCATTTTTGTCCCGTCCCCTCCGCTCTGCATGGTAGTGTCTAACTCAGCACCTGGCCCCGACATGAGCCGTTCATTTCCCCTCTCTTCTCAATGGCCTCTCTGTGGCTCCATGGGGCCCCCCCCAGCTCCTCTCCTTCCTCCCTCTGGGTCCCTACTCTTTGTCCCCCTGTCTCCTCCTGGCCTTTCTGCCCTCCGTGTCTCTAGCGTTAATCTGCCACTAACAAGCACCCATTGAACGCTCATTGGATGCCAGGCACTGCCCTGCTCCTTTCTTGGTTCTTGTCTCCTTGGCTCTCTGCTGCTGCTTCTTTCCCTCCCACTCCCTTCGGCCTCCTGCCCTCCCTTCCCCCAGCTGCACTGGGCTCCGACACTGGTATTATTCAGTTTTGTGAGAACCCCCCAGGCCTGCCCCTGAATGGACCAACCACAACTGGAACCAGATGTGCGGGACTGTGCTTGGGGATGGGACGGGAGGAGGGAGGAGGGAAAGGGGGCATGGGCTGGCTCTGGAAGAGGGGAGGGGTCGGGGGATGGGAGATGGGAAACCCTGGGAATGCTGAGTCTTCCCCAGCCCGGAGGAGGAGGAGCTGGGTGGGGAGAGAAGGGCTGAGCAGGCTTCTTCGGGAAAGCAGTTCTGGCTCTTGGGCAAGGCTGCTCTCCTTTGAAAATCTCTAGTTCCTTGATTTCCTCTCTGTGTGGTTTTTAAAGACTTGCTGAATTCATGATTCTGTACCCAGGTGCTGGAAGAGGAAGGCTGGGATAGAGGGAATGATGGTGGGTTGGGAGAATAATGGTGGGGCTGGTGGCTCAGACAGTAAAGCGTCTTGCTTACAATGCGGGAGACCAGGGTTCGATCCCTGCGTCCGATCCCTGGGTCGGGAAGATCCTCTGGAGAAGGAAATGGCAACCCACTCCAGTACTCTTGCCTGGAAAATCCCATGGACAGAGGAGCATGGTGGGCTACAGTCCACGGGGTTGCAAAGAGTCGGACACGACTGAGCGACTTTACTTTCCAAGCACCACTGGAGGAGGGTGCTTCTCAGAGCCCCCCTGCATCTGCTGCAGACCTGGGGAGGGTGGGATGCTCCTGGCACCTCCACGTATCAGTCTGATGGTTCCCATGTCTTAGCATAGTCAGGTTTTCTGTCTGCCATCATATAACTTTGAAGATAAAAATCTACATACATTTATCTTGATACAGCCTTGTGCAGAATCAAGTGTTTAAAAGAGCCCTTTTATTCAATTTTTAATCCATCACCCATCCATCTCTCCATTATTCCACTATTTATTCCACATTTGTTGGGAATCTACTAAGGGCTTCCCAAGTGGCTCTAGTGGTGAAAACCCGCCTGCCAATGCAAGAGACACAGAGATTCAGGTTCCATCCCTGGGTGGGGAAGATCCCCTGGAGGAGGAAATGGCAACCCACTCTAGTAATCTTGCTTGGAGGTGTCAACATTGTGCTAAGCACTGGACACAGTTGGAAAGGAGAAAGAAAAGGAGAAAGAAATCTTTGCTCAACTATTGGGAGATATCGGAGTGCACCTAGCAAGTGTCTGTCCCAGCATTAGTAAAGAGCAAGAGTGTCAGGTATTCAGAGGAGCGGTCAGTATCTGCCAAATGATTGGTGAAGGATCCATGGAGGATATGGCTTTTGAACTCTGCCCTGACTGGTGTGATGGTAAGGTTCAAAGGGCAGGACCGCATCACAGAGGTTCTTAATGTCCTGCTGCAAAGCTGGGACTGGATATGTAGGTGGTAGGGAGCCAGGCACTATCTGATGTCAAGCAGGATGATAGTGGATGTGGGTTGGAAGGAGGCGATGGGGGAGGATAACACGTCTCTGACCAGGGGAGGGCTCCTCTTTTAAAGCAGACTCCCCCATCCACCTCTGGAAGAGACTCGATGGGTGACATGGACTCCTCTCCCTTCCCTCCCCTGACCAGGGCTGGCCCAAACTCCTGAGTGGCCGCTGGTCTGCAGGGGATGTGAGGGTGAGGCAGGACCAGGGTATTTGGAGACAGCTTTGCCCCAGAGTTGGGGCCAGTGAGGGCTGGGCAGGGGCCTGGGGAGGCCTGAAGCCAGAGCCACGTCTGGAACGTCTAGAACATCTCAGAGGCACGTTCTTTGGGGCCAGGACTTTCCCATCTCTGGTTAGTACCCATGTGCTTATATTGAGGCTGCCGTCAAGGCTAGTAGGTCCCGAGATGCTGGAATTTGGGACTCTGGGAGGCCAAACTCATCCCGTCTGGGAAGGGATGAGGTCATCTCACTCTGGAGACAGGGGGTGGATGCAAGGATTCCTCTGTCTCCGCCCTCCCCTAGCAGAAGGTGCCTCTCTCTCCTGCCTCCATTCTCCTGGGCTTCACTGTCACAGGTGGTGACAGTGAAGGGGACATTAGAAGTGTGGTGACCATCTCTGTGACACTGGCCCCAGATGGCACCAAATCTTTCTAAGGCTGTTTGTTCCTCCCGGGCCTCCCCTATCACTTTACTCTGGAAAACTGAAGCCGGGGAAGGGTTTGGCTGGATTCAAAAAACTACTGAGCATCAGAGCCAGAAAAGATCTCGAAGACCTTCCCACCTTGCTCACTGGGTAGCCGGGGAACCTGAGGAAGCTCCGAGGCGCAGGTCACTGGCCTGCTGGCCCAGGACCTCACAGGAAGGTGGCCCAGATGGCCGAGAGGAGGGCCTTTGAATCTCTGGAGGGGCTGAGTGGAGGGGCGCTTGGCTTTGGAGCCAGCCCATGGGATCAGAGTTCCTGCTCTGCACCATCCTGTGTGGTCTTGGACAAGTCAGCTAACGGCTTGGAGGTCACTTTCTTCAGCTAAAATAACAAGGGAGATTCAAAGACTTAAGTAAGAGACAATATTCATTAAGTGCCGGGCATACAAACAGGTGTGCAGCAAATGACTTTTCCCTTCCCCTCAGGATAATCCTATCTGTTTCTTTTGTCATTTGTGTGGTACTCCAAGTTTCAAATCACATTCCCCCCCCCCCTTTTTTTTTTTTTTTTGGCTGTGCCACAGGGCATGTGGAATCTTAGTTCCCCAATCAGGGGTCAAACCCGTGCCCCCTGCAGTGGATGCCTAGAGTCTTAACCTCTGGACCACTGGGGAAGTCCCATTCCCCGAATATTTTTAATTGTAAGAAATCTTTTGCATATAGAAAAGTTGAAAGGATAACATGGTAAAGTCCCTGATTCTGTAATGGACATTTTGTTATATTTGCTTTATCACATTTCTGTCTTTCCCTCCATCAATCCATCTTATTTTAAAAATATTTTTCAAAGAGAGTTGAAGCATGCATTTCACTAATTAGAGTTCAATTCAAATCACTTAGAATATACAGTCACAAATGTCCTAACTCAGCCCAGAGGAAAAAATCCAGGGTTGTTATCCGACATTTGACAGAGAAAAAAAACAAAAACCGGTTCAGAAGTGAGATTCTAGGTCTCCAGTCACAAAATGAGCTGGAAACAGTATAAAGCAGGGCGGTTTACAAAAGTTGGGAGTTGCTATTATTATTACTGTCTCATCAACCATCCTTCTCCACTCTTGGGCCATTTGTCTGCTGTTGTGTCTCTTCCATGGGGGAGTGGAGGGTGGGGTTTCTGGACTTCTTGGCATCTTGCCCCCTTTCCCCACCTCTGCCCCTGAAACCTCTCTGCCCCTCCCTGCAGGTCCCCAGGGAGACGGCTGAGCCGGCGGCTGAAGGAGGGGGCAGGCCACCCTTCTTGGCATCCCTTGCCCCAGGCATACGTGCCCTGACTCCCAGCCGCCCTGCCGGGGAGCTGGGCGCGAGCGTCCTGGCCAAGTGCTTCAGGGGTTAAAGGAGGCTGCGGGCCGACTGCTGGCCGGCTCTGGGAAGGGGGAAGGAGGAGGCGGTGCGCCGGTAGCCCGCCCGCCTCCGCTGGGGGAGGGAGCCGGGCGAGCAGCGCCCTCGCTCAGTTGCTCCCGGCGGTGGCCCTGCGCCCGCTCCCCGCCTGGACACAAGGCTCACTCACGCCCTCCTCTCGGCAACCAGCTTCTTGCCAGCCACAGCTGCGGCCCCATCACTGCCCACTGCCCCCGTCCTGTGAGGCCAGACCCCCATCCCGCCCAGTGACTCCTCTACCGGAACGGTGAGCGTGGGGTCCGCAGTGTGTGTGTGCGTTTCCGTGCGGCGGGCTGCCGGCCCGGATGCTGTCGGGACCGCCGATCTGGATGCGAATTAGGGGAGCGGGGAGCCGGTTCCGCCTGGTCACACGCCTCCGGGCTCAGTGGCCCGTCCTGGCCATCATGTCAGTCCCCTGCCGCTGTCAGTGTCTGGTTCTGGCAGGGACGTCTGGGGCGCGGTTGCCAGTCAGGAGGAGTTTTGTTTCCTGGAGAAGTTGCTGGTGTCAGGGGCTGCTTGAGACCGAGGCCAGCAGGCACTAGTGAGGAGCACTCGCTGACTGAGGCAGGCGGGAGGTCGGGGTGTTCAGTCTGCAGGGCCCCATCCCCTGCCTGCTTTCTGTCACGGAGAGGACCGAGGAGCAGGCAGCTTTTGCTCCCCATTTCTTCCCCTGCCGCTGGCTGGAGCTGTTACTGGGTAGCTTTCCCACCCTGGGGCCCTTCTTCCTCTCATATCTCATCTCCTGGGCCAGGGGTGGGGTGGCCACGGTGGAGAATGAGGGTCTGGCAGGCCCACGTCTCATGGGTCACTGCTCCTTTGCCCATGGGCACAGCCTGGCATGAGTGTCCCCTGCCTCCCTCCCCCAACCAGCAGCTCCTACTCCTTTCTCTCCCCTCTGGGCAGAAATAGCTAATCCAGGTGGTTAATGAACAGACACACACAGGTGCCTTTCACCCCCCCTCCCCACCGCCACCCCGTCCCGTCCCCACCGCTCTCTGGGCCCTGACCCTGCGTGCCACCCCTTCCCAAGCCCGAGCATTCATACAGAGCTAACCTCAGGGTCTGTTCCCCACCCCTCCTTCAGGACCAGGGCCGGGACTGCCTGCCCAGATGTTTTTAGGTTGGCTGCTCTCTTAGAAGAGGGAACTGGGAGGGTGGTGTCTAAGGGGTGACCCACTGTGTTCTCAAGTCAGTCTTGCTCCAGAGGAGTGGGATGGGGTTAGGGGACAGAGTGTGTGCTGGGTAGGAGAGGAGCTGGTTTGACGAGAGCAGGACAGATGGCTGTGGAGCGAGGCTAAGAGAGGTGGCTGGAGATGAGGGTTCTAGAGCCTTCGAGGGACAAGAATTTCTCTTCTGAGAGCACCAGAGTGCCTCTGTGTGGCCCAGCCGAGCCAGGGGTTCCAGAAGGTGGGGAGAGAGCACCCTTGAGACTCTGCTGGGCCCCTTCCTGAAGCTGCCTGGGTGGGGTGGGGACCATTGTGGTCAGACTTGGCCTTAAGTTGCTTCCACCCCTGCCAGTGGGCGGCTACTCCAGTCTCCCCCACCTTGGCTTTCCCCCCAGGACCTCAAAACTTGCTACATCTTAAGGCATCCTCTGCCCCGATCTCTCTGGCCTAGGGGCAGGGGAAGGAGGCCCTGGGCCTGGCGCTGGAAGGGGAGCCCACTGGGAGAGCTGTCAGTGGGATCAGCGCTGGGGTTGCCACTTGGGGTTGGCCTTGACTCTGCTGTCCCGCAGAGGGTCGGGAGTGGAGACAGTGGGCCAGAGCCTGGGAGGGTCTCAGCCAGGCCAGGAGGACTGAAGCCAGGACTTTGATCTGGAGCTGAGAAGTCTTGGGTGGCAGAGGAGGAACCTGGGAACCAACCTCTGCTTACAGACCCCTGGCCTTGAACCCTCCTGGCCCTTCTTCCTGATCCCTTGTCCCAGACTTCACACTTCATTTCCCCCAAAGCCCCAGTTCAGAGTCTCCCACGGTGGGGCTGTCATGTCTGGAACTGTGAACACAGGGGGCTGGAGTGGGGCTGGGGTATATGGGGAACAGGGGAGTTCAGAGACGAGGTTACTGTTTGGTGACCATCTTCTTATTGCTGAGGGACTGCGGCTGAAGCTTTGGAGTTTGGGAACTTTCAGTGTCCTGTTTCTGTTGAAGTAAGAGTAGGAAGCAAAGGGGCAGCATGGATTTTTGTTTGGTGAAGGAAGCTTAGGTCTGTTTAACGTAGGGCTTTCCTAACAAGCTTAGCAGGTCAGTGGGAGAAAGGGCTGCCTTGTAAGGTAGTGAGCTTCCCGTCCAGGGAGGAGTTCGGACAGAGGCTGGACAACAGATTCCTGAGCTGGGATGTGGTTAGAGGGATGACCTTGAAGGTCTCTGGGGATGCTGAGGTCCTGGGATTCTTGGAGTCGGGGAATTCTCTGACACCAGGGTCAGGGAGCAGGAAGGCAGTGGCCTCTGGCCTGGGGCGTGGGCACTGGCAGGACCTCTCAGGGTCCTTCTCCCTGCCAGTGTTTGGGGAACAGCGAACCTGATGCTCTGCCTTCACACCCATTGCTCACCAGCCCACCACATTGTCCCAGCTGCTTCCTGCAAAGATTCTGAGTTTCTTCCTATTCCTCTTGTCCTGCTCCTTGCCTTGCCCTGCCGGTTAATCCCACAATGGTTGGAATGGACCTGTGGGCTCAGGACATGGTGTGCAATGGAGGGGACCCCTGCCCCTCTGCAGTTAGAGCCCACTGCCTGCCCTGAGATGCTAACTGGGGGCAGTGGAGGGGCAGAGAAGTGTGCTACTGTGGGTAGCTTGAGCTCCTGCCCAGTTTGTCCCCTACTGGAAAAAGGGGTCTCCCCAGCCTGCCTGGAGCTGGTAGGCAGTGGACCCAAGGTCTTGCGAAAAACACAGGGGTTGTACTTCTCTGAGCCTCAGTTTCTGAATTTGTAAAATAACACCAGTTTGGGGTTGTGGGGCAGCTAGAAGTGGTTTGTGTAACTAACAGCTGGAGGTGGAAGCCAAGAGAGTTGTTCTAGGGCCTCTCTGGGGTGTGGGAGGAGCTGGCCACCTGCTCCCCCCCCACCAGCCTCTCCAGACCTGTTTTCCAAGGTTGGGGGTGGCAGGGGGAGGGAGGTCCTTGAGAAAAGAGAGGTGAGGTGGGGTGAGGGTGGGGCTCAAGATTTCTGAGCACCAAACCCTGGGAACCTTGGGCTCCCCTGATGGAGTGTCAAGGTGGGCTTCTGGGCTGGGCTCTGGACCCATGCTGGGTGTCCCAACCTGCCTCTCTCTGCAGCTCCTCCTCTCTGGGGAGAGCCCATGCTGGGTGTCCCAATCTGCCTCTCTCTGCAGCCCCTCCTCTCTGGATGGCCTGTGAGCCCTTTTCTCCTTAGTGCGTGCACGCATGCTCAGTCCCATCTGACTCTTTTTGACCCCATGGACTGTAGTCCGCCAGGCTTCTCTGTCCGTGAAATTTCCCAGGCAAGAATATTGGAGTGGGTTGCCATTTCCTTCTCCAGGGTATCTTCCCAACCCAGGGACTGAACCGGCATCTCCTGCATTGGCAGGCGAATTCTTTATCCCTGAGCCACCTGGGAAGCCTGTTTCTCCTTAGTGGGAGACTGAAGGAGGAGAGTCCTGGCTTTGACAGAGGATGAGATCCTTGCTAATGTCTGACTTCAGCGTCTCGGGACCTGATGAGGCTGCTTAGTTAGGACCCATCTTCCTCTGGTCTGATAAAGACCAATGGGAGGGGCAGGAGGTGAGGGACTGGAGATGTCAGGCTCGGAGCTGGGGTGGCTGGCAAAGGGTTTCAGGTGCAGCTGCTCTGGCTTCTTGGCTTATTTCTGGGGCCCCTAGTCTCTTTCCATCCAGAAAGGGAAACAGGCCCAGTTGAGGGATAGTGCTGAAGCGGGGCAGAGGAAAGCCCTCCCAATTACTAGACTCAGAAAAAATCAAATCAGAAATGAGTGTGGTGCTGCAGGAGGGAGAGAGTGGTTTGGGGAGACTGGGAGGACTTCCCGTGTACTGTCCCCCATCCCCTATGGCCCTGGTCTTCGCTTTGAAAGCTATTAGGCTTGCAGGGGTGTGGGTACCAGTGAGCTGGAACGAGGGTAGTGGAGGTGTCCACTCCATTATGCACGGTCCCCAGGTGTCCCTCCATTATGCACGGTCACCCGTGCCCTCGCCTCCTTCCTCATCTCCAGTCGCCTGAAACTCTTTCCCAGGGATGGGTTGGGGGGCTGGTGGAGGCCTTCAGAAGGTGCAGCTGGGTTCTGGCCAGCTCTCTCACCCAGGCTGGTGACCCTGGCCCTCTTCCTTCTCTTCGACACTGGTTTCCCTTCGGGAGGGTGGTTGGTCTCCGTGGAGTGGGAGCTTGGGTGGGGTGGCGGTGGTAGGTGGGCCCGAGCCAGTCCCTGGCACTGCCTCCTCTGGGGTTTATCTGGTCGCTCTAATCCCTGCCTTTTTAGGGCTGGAAGCTTGTAGCTTGGGCCTGGGTGTTCTTGGAGGCAGATAGGGACTGGCCCAGGAGGGCGGAGGCCCAGGGGAGCTGGTGAGGCACGAGGTGCTAGAGGAGGGACAAATCCTGCCCATCTGCCGCTGTGGGGAAAGGCCCCAGTCCCGGGTCAGGTCCCCTGGAAACTTCCTAGGCATTCTCCAGCAGAGAATATGGGGGTCCCCCAGTTTCCTAGCCCTTGCAGGCTTCCTCTGTGCTCACCTATCTTCTCACTGGATTACAAGCTCCTTGAGGGCAAGCCTGTGCCTTTCGCCTCCCTGCCTTTCGCCTCTGCCTGGCAGAATGCTGCTTAACGTGAGCTGATGGACTAATGGGCTCAGGGGACATTTTAAGTTGATTCTTTAATATAATTTTTAAAGGTCACACTCTGTGTACAGTTACTACAAAATATTGGCTATTTTCCGTGTTATACAATACGTCCTTGTAGCCTACCTTACACCCAATAGCTTGTAACGCCCACGTCCCTGCAGTTATTCTCTAGCACCCCCGCCTGCCCCCCGCGCCCCCCCCA
>SJYX01023086.1:185438-204664 GCA_006410675.1 Oreotragus oreotragus
GCTTAAATCTTTAAAGAAAGGGATAGGCTATCCTGATCAGCAGCAGCATTGAGGATTGATGCAGGCAGCGTGAGAAGCCTGAAAACCAAAAAAGCTTTGGGCCATTTCTTCAAATCTGAGATGTCTTTCTTCCTCTCCTACATTCTGTTTAATGCTTTTGAACTTGGAATGCATCTTATGATTGAAAGTGTACATATGGGTAGCCTTCCCTCCTCAAAAGCTATTGTCCAGTTGATGCTACCCCAGACAGTCAGTGATATCTTTGAGATTAGGAAACAGAGCCATGTGCACCTGTGGTTTGCAAAGCCTCCTGAAGATGTGAGGGAACTGAAGCCTGCAAGCTGTTGTCCTGTTGTCCCGAGAGCTGACTATGGCTGAGTTTAGGAAGGCACAGGGAACTTCTCTTGTCTGTGCAGATTTGAGGGTGGCCCCCAGCCTTGGAATTCTCAGTTTGGGGCCTAGCTCAGCTCATCCTCTCTTCCACCCCTGCACCAGCCTCCTCTGCTGGGGCCCCTTTCATGCTCCTTGGCAGGTCCTGACCCCTCTGACTTCTTGGGTTTCCCCCTTGCTCTTATGAATACATTTTTTTTCCTCCCACGCATCCTTCTTTCCTCACTGTTTTAGCACAGCTTAGGGTCAAAGACTTTGATCCTTCAAGTTTTCATCAGGGACAGAAACCCTCATGGGGAATAAGGGGGCAGGCAGTCTTCCTCTGGGTGTAATTTCTGGAAAACCAGATGGACTTGAATCCCAGTGAAATAATATCCCTCTTATACCTCCATTATAGCAGTTTGGGGCTCGTTTATAATTCTCTGTTTACATGCCTGTCTCCTCCACTGGGCCACAAGTTCCCCTCTCGGGTCGGGCCATCCTTATTACTCTTTGGCTCTGAAGCTGGGAACGTGGCACCGAGGGCCCGTTACTGTTGTTGAAGGAGTGCCTTGCTTGTGTGCCCATCACTTCCTCCCTGTCCCTGGTTCCACTAGAACCTTGACCACAGACCACAGTCCTTTCCTTCACCAGATTCTTCTAAGAACTTTCTAGAAACAATGTTTTCTGTGCTGGAGGCCATGTCCTCCAACCCCCTGCTACAGAACAAATGTGTGTTCTCCAGGTGGGAAAGAAGAGCTGGGTTTTCCCTGCTCTTTAGATCTTAGGAGAAGGTGACCTTGGAGTCTGCCTGTCAGACTCCCTGTTGAGTGCCTCCACTTACATAACAGAGGCCCTGCCTCCTTTGAGTGCTCCGGCTGGGCCCCTCAGTGGTGGCCGGTTCCTCCTCAGGCTTCTTACACCCCTTGGAATGTTCTCAGTAATCTCCCCACTCTGCTTGGAACCCCAGCTCAGAGTCTCCTTTCATTTTGGTCTCCTGTTCTGCCTCCACCCTTCTCTTGACTCAGACATCTTCCCAGCCCACCTGCCTTAGAAGCCATGCCCCTCATGAAACTCTACCTGTGACCCCTGATTTGGGCAAGGTGCTGTGGTCCTGAGCAGAGCCAAGTCATGGGGTGCTACCAGGTTGGAGCTTGGGTTCCATCACCTAGTGCAGGCTAAGGATGTGACCTCTCAGAGCCTGTTTCCCCTTCTGTAAAATGGGCTGATAACCCCTACCTCACCCGGCCCTCCCCTCGTATGGGGTTGGGCTGTGCAGGTCAGGGCTGCCGGGTAGGGTGTGGCTAGAAACTTCCCTGTCTGGGGCGCCCTTCTTGAGTGTACCATATGGGAAAAACAAACCAACAAACTTGAAAGTGGTATTCTCTGGCTGGAGCAAGGGCTTCGAGGCGGGGAGGTGAGCGATGGGGCTGGAAAGAGAGACACAGCCAGGTCCCGAAGGGCTGTGAGGGCCATATTAGGGCATCTGGGCTTTATCCCGTGGAGCTGGGCTGAGGGCAAAGAGGCGGATGTCAGGAGGCTGTTGTAAGCATCTCCATGATTTAAAGAGACCAGGGGTGAGGGAGTGGCTTGGAAGGATACTCTGGTGGAGGACTTGGCCAGGCTTGGTGGGGAGGGGGGTGTAGGAAGAGTCCAGCTGGCCCTCAGGTTTTTGGCTTAACAGCCTTAGATGGTCGGGGAGTGGGGTGGTTGTCAATGGCAGTGAGGGAGCCGGGAGGAGGCAGAAAGGGGACAGGGCTGTGAACCCAGGACGCTGACCGGTGTCAGGTCCTGGGCCCAGCTCTGCCCTCTTGCCCTGCTGGTACTTCCCTGTGCCCCCGCACGCCCCACCCTTGTCATTGCCAGGCCTCCCCTGGGCCCCTGGCTCCCCTCTTGTGCTCCCAGGACCTGGCACGTAGGAGACGCTTGGTACCTGCCTGTTGAACTCAGCTTCTCTGACTTTCTTGCTCACAAGGGTTTGCTCATGAGAAGTCTGGCCCAGTATGCAACTCAGCCCTCCCTGGGTCACTGATGTTGGGTGTGGGCCAGTGTGGCCCCTGAGTTGGGCCCTTGGGGTCCCGGCTTGGGTCCCAGGGGAGGCAGATGGTCAGAGAAGATGTTCTGCCGCCAGCTAGGCATCCGGAGATCTGGGTGCGATCTTACGCCATCCTCCGGACAGGCTCTGCAGGGCACTGGTTGCAGAGGGCCGGGCCTGCCGGAGCTCAGTGCTAGACCCAGCTCACCTGCTTTGCTGCTGCCACGACCTTCTGGGGAAGTGTCTGCTCTGAAATATCACATTCCAGCAGGCTCAAGAGGGTCTGGCACACCCGGCCCTCCCCTCGTATGGGGTTGGGCTGTGCAGGTCAGGGCTGCTGGGTAGGGTGTGGCTAGAAACTTCCCTGTCTGGGGCGCCCTTCTTGAGTGTGCAACAGGATTTGGAGGCCGGCAGGGGCTGGGGCGGCCAGTGAGTGGGGCCTGAAAAGAGGCTCCCGGGATAAGAGGGAGGGTTGGGGTTCAGGGGAGCTGCTGGAGCTGGCAGGGAGAATGACTGGGTCAGAGGTCCAAGAGGAGCCTGGCCCAGGAGGATTTGGGGAAGGATGGGCCTGGAACTCTGGGGCCAGTGACTGGAGTCGGCCCTCTGGGTCGCCCCGTGTCTTGTCTGCTTGGGTTCCCAGTTGGAGACTGCTGGGCTTGGGGAAAGGGCCAGGCCCCCTCCCTGCTCCCGGCTGGCTCCCTGGCCATGAAGGGGCATGGCCCCCCGCACCTCAGCTCGAGGTGTCCCTGGGAACAGGCCCCTTCTTGCCTCCAGGAACTTGACGCAGTTCCTTTCCCGGTCGTGAGCAGAACTCTATATAAGGAAAGGAAACAGCAGAGCAGGTTCAGAGCAAGCTCTGGTAAGGATGGGTGGCCTGGAGGGGAGGCCCAGGCCCGGGGAGGAAATGGAGCCAGGGCAGGGAACCCTCCTTCTCGGGAATCCCCCTGCCCAGAGCTTGAGGCTTGAGGCTCAGTCTGGGAGCCAGTGTCTTCGAGCTGTCCTGGGGTGCTGCCCTCTTCCCCCTCGGGCCTTGTACTTGCCCAGTCCCCATCCCCACCCCCATGGCTGGGCACCGTGTAGCTGTCTGACTGTGAGCATCCACACTCACCCCTCACCCGGTTCCCAAGCCAAGCCCTGGTCCCGTTGGCGGGGGCTCCTGGCCTGCTTTGGTCTGGCTGGAAGGGGCTGGCTGGGGCTTTATAGAGCCCAGTGGGGAATCATAATGTGAGCTTGGAGGTGCTGGGCTCCCCACACCCAGAGGTCATGTGATTGAGTCCTCAGACACAGGGCACACGGCTGGGTCCCTCCGGGATCATTGTCTGCATTATTCTTGACTCCCTGGTGTCACCTCAGTGACCAAGTCTCGGAGGATGGCTGATTCCCGGCCACCACAGGTTCCTTGAGTGGGGCCCAGAGGATGAGCAGCAGGCAGAGCTGAGGGCGGGATCCTCGGCTCTGGAGGGCAGGAAGGTGGCGGTGCCCCCCGTGCTCTGGGTTGGGGAGAGCAGTAGAGTCTGGAGGAGGAATCTGTTAACATGAGGTGGGGATGGGGGCCCATAGACGTTCAGGTACCTGACGGCCCCTTAGGGCTTCCCTGATAGCTTAGTTGGTAAAGAATCCGCCTGCAATGCAGGAGACCCCGGTTAGATTCCTGGGTCGGGGAGATCCACTGGAGAAGGGATAGGCTACCTACTCCAGTATTCTTGCGCTCCCCTTGTGACTCAGCTGGTAAACAATCTACCTGCAATGCTGGAAATCTGGGTTCGATCCCTAGGGTGGGAAAATCTCCTGCAGAAGGGGAAAGGCTACCCACTCCAGTATTCTTGGGCTCCCCTTGTGGCTCAGCTGGTAAAGAACCTGCCTGCAGTGCTGAAGATCTGGGTTCGATCCCTAGGGTGGGAAAATCTCCTGCAGAAGGGAAAGGCTACCCACTCCAATATTCTTGGGCTTTCCTTGTGCCTCAGCTGGTAAAGAACCTGCCTGCAGTGCTGGAGACCTGCAATGCGATGGCCCCTTGTCTCTAGACTTCAGGGCCCCTCCCCATCTTTCCCCCTCCCCTCATTACTCTTAGTGTTACCGAACATCTCCTGCTTGCATTAAGCTCCGCATGCTTCGCCTCCCCTGGTCCCTCTCCTTCTCAGGCATCTTGAGTGGCTTCCCAGTGCTGGCAGCTGAAAGCTTTAACTCCTCTGCTGGGTGTGCAGAGTCGCCCATCATCCAGCCCGGAGGGAGACGTTCGGGCCAGTCTGCTTCCCTCATCTCCTTCTACATGCCTTTCAATGCCATCTTTTCCTTCACCCATCCTGTGTCCCAGCTGAAGGGGATTCTTTTGATGTGGGAAGTGTTCCCACCTCCATGCCTTGTTTGTGTGGTTATTTCCTCCTGAAATGCCCTTTCCCCATCACCACCTTCAAAACCTGCCAATGGACCTCGTAAGCTCCAGGTTCTGAGCAGAGCCCCAGAGCTTCTTGACGAAAATGACCCATGGGCTTCCTGCCCTTCTGGGGCTCAGAGGGGGAGCCACACAGTAGACAAGGCCCGGCTCGGCTGGCCCGGCTCGGGTGCGCCCTCTTCCATGGAGTATGCATGGCAACCCCTCACTCCCCGCCGGCTTTCTCTGTGCTCTCACAGCCCCGGGTGCTCTGCCACAGCAGGGGCCTCGTCTGGCCATGGGGACAGTGTGGCTTGCTGGGAAGGCAGGTATTGCAGGCAGGCCGACCTGGTATCAGTCCTGACACTGTTACTCAATAGATGTGCCATCTTGGATCCCACTGCCTGAGCTCCTGTAAAATGAGGATGCTAAGGACCTGCTTCAGGGGGGCCATGAAGAAGGGAGGGTGTCATTCGAGGTGGGTGCCTGGAGTTGTTGTGGGAGGCACGTGGAGTAGGTGTCAGCAAGAACTTCTCTGGAAACAACGCAGGTGTCCGCTGATGGATGGATGGGTAGACACTGTGTGGTATAGTCACACGATCGAGTGGTAGTCAGCCTCAAAGAGGAACGCAGCCCTGACACGTGCTGCGGCGTGAAGAAGTGCTGAAGCATTATGCAGAGTGTGTTAGTTTGTTGGGTCTGGCATAACAAACTATCACACACTCAGTGGTTTATTTATTTATTTGGCTGCCCTGGGTCTCAGTTGCGACACAGAGTTTTCAATCTTGTTGCAACATGCAGCGAGCAAACTTTTAGTTGTGGCAAGTAGCATCTGATTCCCTGACCAGGAATCTTACCCAGGCCTCCTGCATGGGGAGCGTGGCGTCTTAGCCACTGGACCACCAGGGAAGACCCACAAACTCAGTGGTTTAAAAAACAGAGATTTATTTTCTCACAGTCCGGAGGCTGGAAGTCACGATCAAGGTGCTGGCAGGCATGGTTTCTGCTGAGGCCCTCCTTGGCTTGTAGACGGCCACTTTCTCCTTGTGTCTTCACGTGGCTTTCCCTTTGTGCATGTACCCCTAGTGACTCTCTGTGGGTCTTGATCTTTTCTTGTAAGGACACCAGTCATATTGGATTAGGGCCCACCGTAATGGCCACACTTTAACTTAATCACCCCTGTGGCTTCCCTGATGGCTCAGATGGTAAAGAGCCTGCCTGCACACAGGAGATGTGGGTTTGATCCCTGGATCAGCACGATTCCCTAGAGAAAGAAATGGCTACCCACTCCGGTGTTCTTGCCTGGAGGTTCCCACGGACAGAGGAGCCTGGCAGGCTTCAGTCCCTGGGGTTGCAAAGAGTCAGACACGGCTGAGCGACTAATACACACATTTAAAGGCCCCATCTCTACATGCAGGCATATTGTGAGGTCCTGGGGGTTTGGACTTCAGCCTAAGAACTTAGAGGGATACTTCAGCTTATAACACTTAGTGAAATGATTCAGACAAAAAGACAAGTATTGTATGATTCCTCTTATATGAGGTACATAGAATAGGTAAGTTCATAGAGACAGAAAGCAGATGAGAGGTTACTGGGGCCGGGGTTCGAGGAGGGGAGTGAGGAATTATTGTTTGATGGGTGTCGGGTTTTTCTGTTTGGAATAATGAAAGTGTTCTGGAAATGGATAGTGGAGATGATTATACAGCATTGTTAATAAACAATGCCACTGATTTACACTTAAAATAGTTAAAACGATAAATTTTGTGTTATGTGCATTTTACCGTAATTAAAGCAGGGTGGGGGGAGGCTAGCCAAATATGGAGGAGATCTCTTTTCTGCTCAGGATTATATGAAATGCTCAATCCCCAGACTCAAGTGGTTCTAATTTGGCTGGGCTGTCCTCCAGCCCTGGGGACCAGGTGAACATGGGTGTGGGGACCCGTGGAAGGCTGGGATGTCATGTAACCAATCCTGAAACTTGAGGATGGGAGTGTCACCCAGTTGGGGATGAGGTCCTGCCACTCATCAGGTAGTGAGGTGATGAGGGCAGTGGGAGGCAGTTGCCTGGGTTTTCACCTACAACTCTCCCCTTCCGGCTGGTTGATTCTGTTATGATCTCTTCAAGCCTCAGTATCTTCATCTGTAAAATGGGAGCAGAAATACCGACTCTGCAGGATTGGAGGGTCTCAGACACAACACAATCATATGATAGAATTAGCTCCCTCGAGTAGGTGCCTAACAGATGGCAGTGATTCTACTGCTAGTAGTGGTGACTGGTGCCTCCTGTCCTTGGGCCTTGAGTCGCTTTAATCTTTCCACAAATCTTTCGTGTGCACCTACTGTGTGTTGGGACTAGCGTGATGAACAAGGCATTCTCCTTTCCTTTAGGGCACTTGATTTCTCTAGTGAGTAACAGATTATAGACAAGGAAATAAACACATCTATAATTATACATTGTATTTAGGACTGTGAGGGAGAGATAGGAATTCAGGAGAGAGAATAGCTCTGTGTGTGTGTGTGTGTGTGTGTGTGTGTGTGTAATTTAAGGGAGTCAGGGAGGGCTTCTCTCTAGGGTGGTAGCATTTAAGCCAAAGCCAGAAGCATAGGAAGGACCCAGCGGTGCAGACAGCTGGGCTAAGAACATCTGGGCAAGGAAACTGCATACTCAGAGGCCCTGAGGAAGAACAGAGCTAGGTGTGTCCTGAGGACTGAGAGGAGCCCACCCCTTGGGTATGGCTTTGGGTCCTGGACAAGGTGAATGGACACAGACTGACAGTGGGGAACAGGCCAGGGGGCGGGTTGTGCAGGGAGCCCCCTGACTGGGCTGCCTGCTCTCAGGACTCTCCTGTCCTGGGGGAGTCTCCAAGGCTCTGTCCTGTTGTTGGCACTGTTCCCGGGGACCTTTGAAGTTCGGAAAATATTAGTAGGTGGAGGGCTGATGAATGCCAGGCTTTGGCCCCAGTGCCAGGCTATGGAGCCTGGTAACGCTCACTTCCTGGCAGCATTCTTGTCTTTCTACCTCCAGAGCCGCATCGTTCTGCTGCAGTGGCCTTGGGCAAGTCGTTATCCTTGCTGTGCCTTAGTTTCTTCATCTGTGAAATGGGGATAAAACAGTATAACTCATGCATCTTTTTCCCTGTGAACTTTAAAGAAATGTTTTTAAATTGGAGGATAATTACTTTGCAATGTTGTATTGGCTTCTGCCATACAGCAATGTGAATCAGCCACAAATACATGTATGTCCTTTCCCTCCTGATCCTCCCACCCCATCCCGCCCCTCTAGGTCAGAGCACAGGCTGGGCTTTCTGTGCCCACATAGCAGCTTCCCGCTGGCTATCTATTTTACACATGATAGTGTATATATGTCAATGCCACTGTCTCAGTTCATTCCACTGTCTCCTTCCCTACCTATGTCCAAAGTCTGCATTTTTATTAGGATCAAATGAGTCCAGAGAAAGGGCTTAGGGCAGTAACAGACACATAGGCACATCCGATAAGCTTTCTGTTCCTGCTGTTGTTGTGTAGGGCTCTGGGGAAATTCGTCTTTACAGGAGAGTCGGCATGGCAAAGAGGGCCGGGGCACATCCCTGTCTACAGCCAGACTGCTGGGGTTGTGTCCTGCCTTCTCTGCTCGACGCTTGATTGACCTCTGTGCCTTGGTCTTCTCATCCACAAAATGGGATGCTCAGGGTTGTGGGAATGGAGTGAATTAATTCACGCCAGGGACAAAGCAGAATGCCTGGCGGGTAGCAAGTTTGATGGGAGTATTTGCTGCCGCTGCTGCTGCTTTTAGTGTTGTTACAGTTTTCAGAATGGAAAGGCTGAGCCTTAGGCCCACCGGCCTGCATGCTCTGTGTGCCGAGGATCGTGGAGGGAGACCCGGGGAGGAGGCTTACCTGAGGCTGAATTTCCGGGCCTGAGTCCTGGAATCCTGTCCTGCCAGCCCTGGGGAGACAAATGACTGGCACCCCCCATGTCTGCCCTCTTTGCATGGGGCGGGCTTCTAGCTGGGGTCCCCAGGGGCCACTGGGAGTGGTTGCTGTGGACACCAGGAGTGTGGGGCCACAGGGCAGGGGCCAGAGTGGCAGGGGGCTCTGGCCCTCCCTGGTACATTCCAGGCTCCTGAGGGGGTGGCCAGGAGCCAGGGTGCCGGAGGGAAGGAGAGAGCCTTTTAAGGAAACATTTCTCTGCTTTAAAAAAAAAATAGACAAGAAACATTGAAACACACAACAAAGTTAGTGGGCTGGCTGGCGGGCCGGCCTGGAATGCGCCGCTGTGGGCAGCGGGTGGAGGAGGCCCTGGTGGGCAGCAGGCCACGAAGGGGCGCCCCGGCCTCAGACCTGCAAACTGGGGGTCCACGGTGCAGATCTCAGTCCTCAGAGAGGACAAGGATGGGACCTGGGGTCAGGTTCCATGGTTCCCCACTGCTTCAGGGTGGTCCTTGGAGAAGGGAATGGCAGCCCACTCCAGTGTTCTTGCCTGGAGAATGCCCTGGACATAAGAGCCGGGTGGGCTACAGTCCAGGGGGTTGCAAGGAGTCGGACACGGCTGAGCGACTAATACTTTAGGGTGGTCCTAGAGAAGAGGCTCTCCCGCTTCTCTCAGAGGACACCTGTCCGTCCTGTTGTGTGTCCGTAAGCCCCCTACTTCCCTAACCCCCAGTCCCGAAAGGAGACCAGACACGCACTCTCGGGTACTGCAGGGGAAGACAGCGGCAGTGGATGGGACTTGCCTGTGTCTGGGAGGCCGTGGCACTAGCCGGGAGCGTCCCGTCCTCTTGCAGCTGATTCCACGTTTGGGTTCTCAGCCCCGTTCCAGCTCTAGTTCCGAGAGGAGCAGAGCAGGGTGCTGATCTGTGGGTTGACCCACTCCCACTCAGGTCACTTTGCTGTAGAATGAGCTGGCAGGGAGCCTGCAGCGTGACTGGGTCAAGAACCCAGGGATGCCAACTCCTAGCCCCTCCACCTCTTCCAGAGCCCAGGGCCCATGGTTCCACAGGTGTGGACACCTTCTAAGCTGGCATGTCAAGCCGGGTGGTCCCTGGAGCTGGTCAGATGATGGAACAGGGTCAGGGGACAGAAGGGCTCGGCTGAGGGTGACGCCCCTATGAAAGGCAGCTCCACCTGGGGCTGGGGGCTGTTACTGCTCTTCTAGGGTCGGGGGCTGGATCGCCCACTGTTGGAGAAGGTAGCCACCTGCTCTTTGGCGATCCACGGCTTGTGTCCAGACATCCTCATGCCTGAGGCTGAGGGAGGTGGGGAGAGCTTCCCCCTCTGTCCCCTCTGTGGGCCCCTGCGCGGTGTTCAGGTCAGGAATTGAAGCCAAGGTTGAGGTATGAGCTCCAAGAAAAACGTGTCCTGGCTAGAAAAAAAGGAACACACCAAGTCTCTGATAAAGGCCTCTGCTAATTGTCAGGGTAGTGGTTTGGCTGCCGGGCCCCTGGGGAGGGAGTGTTATCTCAGGGTAGGGAGCAATCCAGCCCCCTCTCTCCGCCCATCTCCCTCTGACTTGAGGCCACGGGGCCACCCCCTCCCTCATCAGAGGAGAAGATGAGGATGATGACAAAATAATAGCTCACCCTCGGAGAGTGTTTCCACCCTCAAGACCTTCCATGTGTATTAGCAGAGTGGCCAGTTTCTTTTGAAAGAGCCAACAGGCCCTTCCCCATGCTGTTTCCCCACACGGTCTGGGAAGCTTGGCCAGCCCTCTGCAGCTCTGACCTTTGAGTGAGACACCTTGGCATTTGGGAGAATGGAGGAGGTGACTTTTCCTTTCCTAGAGGTCTTGGAGGTCTTAAACATGGTTTTAAAAAAAAACAACAACCAAATCTTACCATATTGCAGAAAATTTAGAACATAGAGAAAAAAAAAAACCGTATTTCCTTAACTTTGGTGCTTTGACCTCCAGTCTTTCTGCATATTTCTTTTTACAGAATTTAAAGAATGTGTCCATTTCACTTTTGCCTCTTCATCTGAGCACTGATGCCTAGGCATTTTCTCGTGTTGCTACACAGTCTCCCAATGAACTCTCCTCCTGGAGGGTGTCAGTGTTTGTGAACTGAAGGGAGGGGTGTCTAGCCTGGGTTGGTGGGGGAGCAAAATGATCTCAGGAGGCCCTGGGTATCTATGGGGATGAAAGATGCTAACCTTGCCCTTTCTCTGTTCCTCCCACAGGTGGCTGCCCCCTGCATTCCTCCTTCCAGCCATGAACTGGTGGTGAGTGACAGTCCATTCCTGTCCCGCCAGCCCACCCTCCTCTCTTTCCTCAGCTCCTGCTGCAGCTTACTTTGTCTGCATGCATGCTCAGTCGCTCCTTCGTGTCCGACTCTTTGCGACCCCATGGACTGTAGCCCTCCAGGCTCCTCTGTCCATGGGATTTCCCAGGCAGGAATACTGGAGTGGGTTGCCATTCCCTTCTCCAGGAGATCTTCCAGACCTAGGGATCCAACCCACGTCTCATGTGTGTCCTGCACTGTAGGCAGATTCGTTACCGCTGAGCCACTGGGGAAGCCCCGAGCATCCTGGTAGCCCCCACAGGTCCTGGGCCATTAGGTAATGAGGAGGAAGGGGCCATGTCCTGAAGCTGAAGCCCAACTAGAAGGAAATGAGTCATGAGGTCCCTTCGTAACTTCATGAGACTCGTGGCCTCTTATTTCAATCTTGAGACTCAAGTCCTTGGAAAAGCCCATAAAAGGGCATCTCGCCTGTCTCTAGGCCTGGTCCGGTGCCTGTTGTCTTGGGGCTTACAGAACAGGGGGATGGCATCTCCTCTGACCTGACTGGTCCCTGGTCAGGTCCTTTGGCTGGAGGTGGGGAGATGGACGGCATGACCCACCGAGTTCAGGTACCTGGGAAGTTAGTCACATTCAGGTGGCCTCCTGCATCTCCAGGCTCTTTGGCTGACTCTGCTTTTCTGCCCTCTCTCCATGTCCCCCAGCCCCACACTGTCCCCTCTTTCCTCCAGTCAGGCTTCCAGAAAAGTGTGGATGGGGCAGGACTCCTGTGAGTTATGGGCTGGGGAGAGGAGCCTGCTCCAGACCCATCCCAGCTGGGCTGATTTGGAATGTTTCCCTCCCTGCCGTCTCTCTGTCTTCTTACCCTTCACAGCTCCCTCCTGCTCCCCAGCGCAGCACAGGAGGCAGGCGGGGGCCCTGGGGGCTTGAGAGGGAGGGCCCTGCCTGCACACAGGTATGTGTGTGCCGGCCTGCACCCATGTGTGTACTTGTTTGTGACTGGCGTTCGTGATGGAGGGCCCAAGTGGGCACCATCCCACTTATTGGTGTGGCGGTGCCTGTGGTGACATTGATGTGGGTGGAAGTCTCGGGGAGTAGGCAAGGGCCCAGTGGGGCCCAGGCAGTTGGAGGTGTCTGTACGTGACTTGCTCAGCCTGGATGCTGGCATCTCACTTGGGTTTCCTGGTCTTTTCTCTTCTGATATCCACATGGTATGTGACAATGGGCCAGTACTGCTCTCCTTCTGGGCCTCAGTTTCCCTTTTTGTCAAAGAAGGGGGCTGCACTTGATGCTGCAAAGGCCTTCTTAGTTCTGATACATATCCGCCTCCCATCCTTCCCCTCCCTATTCAGGGTCATTGGTGGAATGAAATAAAGCATGCAAAAAAAAAAAAGTATGCAGAAGTGATTATGACTCTTAGATGTCTCTTGGATGTAGAGCAGAGTCACTGCCCTCTGCCCTCCCTGTCTAGGCCCTGCCGTGACTTGCTTGGCCTGGACACTGGAACATTCCACAACCTGGCTCAGGCAGAAGTCCCTTCTGGTATCTAACTGCAATTCCTCCAGCTGGAATGCCAACCTGTCCCCTCTGTTCCAACCTGTGACCCCTCCTCACATAAACAAAGCTCACAAGACTCCCAGAGGTCAGGCATTCCATGTCCTTTCCTCGTATCGGCCCCTCCTTCTTAATCTCACTGGGCTCAGATGCTTTTGGGCCTCACCTCTGCCTAGCTGTGCATCTCCAGATGTCAAGTATTCTTTGCACAGAGCTCAGTCAAAGGTCATCTGACAACAGCAGGGCTTAGGGGCTGATACTGTGGGGGTGAGGCCAGAGTGCAGGCCTGGTTTGGAACTGCCAGCGAGAACTCTCTCTGGGATTGCGGAAGGGCAGGCAGGGAGGGGTGGAGAGGAAGGAGCCCACGTCTCAGCATTTCAACCCGACTACTACTTGGCCACTGAGAACAGAATGTTCTTGGCTGGTGAGGATCGTTGGGGGGCTCTGGAGTCTAGGGCTGTCCAGGCAGGAGCCAGATGCTTGAACTCCAGGAGTCTCATGAGCTCTGTTTACATGAGGAGGGGTCAGGGATTGGAACAGAAGGGAATAGATTGGCTTTCTGACTGGAGGAATTGCAGTTAGATACCAGAAGGGATGAACTTCCCAGGTGGTGCTAGTGATAAAGAACCCTTCTGCCAGTGCAGGAGATATAAAGAGACGTGGGTGCAAACCCTGGGTTGGGAAGATCCCCTGGAGGAGGGCATGGCAACCCACTCCAGTGTTCTTGCCTGGAGAATCCCATGGACAGAGGAGCCTGGCGGGCTACAGTCCACGGGGTCGCAAAGAGTCGGACACGACTGAAGCTACTTGCACAAGACAGCATGTGCCAGAAGGGACTCCTGCCTGCCAGGCTGTGGAGTGCTCCCGTCTCTAACGTGCCTGCCCTGAGCAGAGGGGCTCTGACCCTCGTGGACGTTGTATGAGCCATCTGGTGGAGGAGTGGTTGTGACAATGAAGATTTCCCCACCTGAGTCAGGACCTGCCTGCTTCCCCCCAGGAGTGATCAAGAGTGAGGGCGTTCCCCAGGGCCTGGGTCTGTGACCAGGGACACATTGGTTAACCTCTCTGGACCTCAGTTTCTCCTCTATGGGTTGGGAGTTAGTAACAGTACCTACTTTATAAGGCTGTGAAGAGAGTAAAAGGAGCAAATTAGCTCACTGAATCAGTCTGTATTCAAATCCTCCAATGGCTGCTCACCCCTGAGAGTAAAGGCCCAGGTTCTTCCATTGGTCTACACAGCCCTACAATGATGGGCAGATTTCCTTTCTCACCTCATCTTCTAAAAGCTCCCTCTTTCTCTCAGTCTGCTGTGACCACCTGGCCTTCTTGCTGGTCCTTGAACATCAGGCAGATGCTGCCTCAGGGCCTTTGCACTTGCTGAGCTTTTCCTAAGGATACCTGCCAGACTCTTTCCTTCCTTGAGATCTTTACTCAAGTGTCAGATTTCCCTTCCCCCAGCAACCCACTCTCCCTTCCGTGCTTTCTTTGCCCCTCAGCATATGTCACCATCTTACTGGCTGATCTCCTTTAAAAGCCTCCCACCAACATGAAAACATACATTACCATATGTAAAATAGACAGCCAATGGGAATTTGCTGTATGACCCAGGGAGCTCTAACGGGGCTCAGTAACAACGCAGAGGGGTGGGGTGGGGACGGAGGTGGGAAGGATGCTCAGGTGGGAGGGGACACGGGTAAACCTATGGCTGATTCATGTTGCTGTTTGGTAGAAACCAGCACAATACTGTAAAGCAATTAACCCTTCAATTAAAAATAAATTAAAAAAATAGCCTCCCACCACACCAGCATGTAAACTCTATGATGACAAAGGGTTTCTGTCCTCTGTGTTCACTGCTGTATTCCCACTATCTGACACACAGTAGGTGCTCAATGCATGCTTATTGTGTGGCTGGAAGAAAGGCATTCAGCCAGATGCTCAGCACAGATTAGGTGTTCAATAAACGGGACTGTTGTTCTCTGATTCTTTGCTATTGGGCCATGGGGCTTTATTAGGGGGGCCAGTCTCCAGCTGGAAACTCTGATATTGTCCCTGGGGAGGGAAAGTGGCCCACGGGGAGCTGGGAGAAAGTTTGGCTTCCCCTAGAGAGCACCCAACACCTGTTTCCTCATGGCAGGCAGGCAGGCAAGGGCTTTGAGCAGGTTCAGAAGAGGGAGGAAAGGGCGGGTCGTATTTTTCCTTCCTTTTCCCTTCGATGCCTGCCCTTCAGCCTCTGCAGGGTCGGTCTCTGGGCTCCCCGACTCCTCCCTCTTGCCTCATACTGTGTGTTCATCTTTTTGTTGAGTTTTCTCCTTTCCCAGCTCTCCCTCTGGCCTTCTCACCCATCTCACTTCCGTTCAATCCCCAACCCCCCTGCCCCAGGATCGGGACCACTCATCCTTGGGCCCAGGATCTCTGCCAGCCTGAGGGCCCTGCCAGCCAAACATTTTCCAGCCTGTGCCAGGCCAACCAGGGCAGAGTGGCTTAATCTTCAACCCGTATTTTCATCTTACTCAACAGATGTTGCCCAAGGCCTTGAGGAGAAGGGTCCTAGGGTCACCTCCCTCCTGTGGGGTCCACTGCTGGGGGCATGCTGGAGAGGGGTGAGGGTGTGCTTGTCGTGGATGCTCCTGATCCTTGGAAAGCGCTGAGGCAGCTCTTCTCAACTTCGGAAAAATAAGAGTCCAAAGGAATTTCCCGAGGGTGATGGCCAAGTGCAGTGGCCACTGAAGTGGGCCGGATCTGAGCCCTTCTGCACCCAAAGCCTGGCACCAGGAGACCTGGGTGTGGGGAGAGCTGTGTGGGCACTGCTTCTCTTCTGCAGGCCAGCCCCAAAACCAGGACTTGAAATGTCCCGCGGAACAAATCGTATTGAATCACAGGGCGGGTGGAGAGTGTGTGGTGGGAGATGGGGATGCCAGGTTGGTTTCAGTAATCAGAGCAAGTGAAAAGCTAACCCATGTATGGAATTTCCTCTTTGCAGACCTTTGTTGTGAGAGCTTTACAAAAATAAACTCATTTATTCTTCAGCACAGTGCAGTAAAGGAGGTGCTGTGATTACCCCAATGTCTCAGATGAAGAACCCTGATAAGACCTAAGGCCGCAGAGTTGTTTGGAGGGGGCCCTGGGGTTTCACCTCAGTAGCCTGGCACCAGGATCCACACTCATAACCATGATCGTGACAAACGGGACTGGCTTATTACATAGCAGCTGCGGTTCTCAGAGCCTTTCCCCTGATGCTGGGCTCCCCAAGCCCACAGTGACTTGTATGGAGGTCTGGACGGGTGTGGGCCCATCTTGGGGAGAGGAGCAAACTGGGGCTTAGAAAGGCCAGGTGACTGGTTCACGGCCACACAGCTGTGGGGGGTAGGCTGGATCAGGAGTGGGGTTGTGGATTCCTAGGCCAGCTTTCCTCCCGATACCCTCTGTGACTGCTGCTGATGTCAATGCCTGCTATTGCCAAGTGGGCTTCTCCTGGATTTCTTCTTCTAAACAGTGCTAGTCACGAGCCAGAGGGCCTGGGATTTAAGGGCTGGTCTATCCATCCATCTGTCTGCCATCCATCTTGGAGCTTGCCAGGCTCCTCTGGCTATGGAATTTTCCAGGCAAAAGAGTCCTGGAGTGGGTAACCATTCCCTTCTCCAGGAGATCTTCCCAATCCAGAGACTGAACTTGAGTCTCCTACATTAGCAGGCAGATTCTTTATCACTGAGCCACCAGGGAGGCCCCATAGCCCACTCTCCATCCATCTATTTGCCCTCTGTCCTACCAGCTAACATCTCCCGAGCACCTCCCTCGTGCCAGACACTGTTTTCATGCTGGTTCTTTTCTGCCAAGTGCCAGGGCTTCTGGAGGGCAGATGTGGATGCAGTGGGCATGGAGCCTCAACAACGAGAGGGCCACAGGACATCTAGTCAAATCCTGCTCTTTCATAGGAGAAGGAACCGAGGCCCTGACATTGTTTTTTTTACTCTGATTCACTTTTTTTTTTTTTTAATTGTGGTAAAATACGTATGTACGCACCAAGTCTCTTTGGTTATGTCCACATCTTTGCAACCCTATGAACTGTAGCCCTCCAGGCACCTCTGTCCATGGAACCCTCCAGGCAAGAATATTGGAGTAGGTTGCCATACCTTCCTCCAGGGGATCTTCCTGACCCAGGGATCAAACCCACGTCTCCTGCGGCTCCTGCATTGCAGGTGGAATCTTTACCGCTGAGCCACCAGGGAAACCTGTGGTAAAATGCACATAACATGAAAATTATCACTTTAATCATTTTGGAGTCCACAATCAGTGTATTAAGTACATCCAGTTCGTTGCACAACCATCACCACCATCCACCTCCAGAACGCTTTTCATCTTGTGAAACAAAAAGCTCTACACCCATTAAATAAGAGCTCCGTAGTCCCTGCCAGCCACCTTCCTACTTTCCGCCTCCCTGAGGCTGATGACTTACTGCACCTCATGCATGGAGTCATAGAACATTTGTCCTTTGTGACGCTTCTTACGCCCAGAGTACTGTCCCCAAGGCTCGTCCATGCGGTGGCGTGTGTCAGAACGACCTTCCTTTTTAAGGCTGAGTAATGGGGTCACAAAGAGTCGGACACGACTGAGCGACTGAACTGAACTGAATACTCCATTGCATGTGTATTGGTGTTTGTTGTTCAGTTGCTATGCTGTGTCTGGCTCTTTGCGACCCCATGGACTGCAGCACGCCAGGCCTCCCTGTGTATATACCACGTTTTACTGACTCATGTATCTGTCAATAAACACTTGGGTCATTTCCACGTTTTAGTTACCGTGAATGATGCTACTATGAACATGGTCATATAAATCTCTCTGTCAATCCCTGTTGCAGTTCTGTTGGGTATGTACTCATGAGTGGACCTGCTGGATGACCTACTAATTCTGCTTTTGACTTTTTTTGGAGGGACCACCATACTGTTGCCCACAGTGGCTATATCATTTTGTAATACAACCGGTAGTGCACAAGAGGTTCTAATTTCCCCACGTCTTTGCCCACACTCTTTGTTTTCTTTCTTCTCCTTCTTCTTTTTGATAGTAGGCATCCTAATGGTTGTGGTGGTGGTCCTGAGATTTTCAGATGACTTGCTCAGGGTGTCCCCGTGTCAGATCTAGGGTGAGGAGGCACCAGGCTGCCTCGTGGAAGAGAAGAAGGCCCCTGAGAAGGACGTGGAGCCCCCAAGCCCAACGCTGCCGTCCTGCTCTCCATCAGGGAGAGTGGCCAGCAGTGGCTTTAGTTCATCTGAGCTCCCAACCCCGATGCATTTCATCCCAGGGCACTGAGTGGGTCATGGGGGGCCATCTTTTGGAGATTCTGGAAAATGGAGCAAAGCCAGGAAAAATGAGCCCGTGAGAGTCCTGGTTTTCAAAGGAAAGGGCAAACTCTGGGCATTGCATTCCAAAGAGGATTCGCAGAGCCATGAGCGGGGATGGAAATGAGTTTGTGTGCCCCCTCGACTGCCTGGTGTGGAGAGGGAGGGTATGGAGCCGGGGTGGGAGGGGGTGTCGTAGAATGGGAGCGAGACCTTCCTGAAGGACAAACTAGCTTCCTTGCCATCGCTCTCCAGAGGAGCACCTCCTAGGTGGAGGGTCTCATAAAGAGCTGGAGACTTGGGTGTAGAGAAGAGTTTTCTAACACCTAAAATGGCCCGTCGGGGCTGTCTGGTGGAGTCACTGTCTGTCACTGGAACACATCACGCTTACTGACGCCTGTTATGGTGCAGATGGAAGGTTCTCTCGCTGTAGGGGGTGCTTGGGTGGAAGTCCTCAGGGCCCACTGAGGTCCCGTCCTTATATTGGGCCATGAAGGGACGTGGTCCCCAGAGGGCAAGGCATCCATGAACGTGCTAACCACATCCCCTTTGACTCCCACTGGGAGAGGCCCCAGTTGGGTGAAGGGCCTCGCCCTGTTTAGTGGGAGGGAGCGAACGCTACTGTGGAAGTGAACTAGTGGCTGTACTCAGGGGTTTTGACCAGAGGTAGCCTTGGGGTCCAAGGAGGCAGCCGTCACTCTGTGCTGTGCTGGGTGGGCAGGCCTGCCTCCTGTTTCAAGTCCAGGTTAAGACTTGAGCAAGTGGACAAGAAGAGGGAAGGAGGGTGGGCCTTCCAGAAGGCAGCGGGGCTGAAGCGGAGAGGGCTGAAACAAAAGACCAAGCCTGGGGGCTGGAGCAAATCCAGTGCCCTTGCTGGGGGGATGAGGGGCCGGGCCGGCTGTTTGACGTTTCACTGGCTCTGGCTGGGGTGCCGGTGGGAAGAGCCTGAGTGTGGGAAGGGAGGCGGGAACCCAGGTGGCATGGTGGTGGGCAGTGAGGAGAGGGGAGCAGAGGATGCAGATAAGAAGAGGGGGAAGGGAGTCCAGTCCACAAGGGGAAAAGGGCCAGATAAGGGAGAGGAGTCCAGAAGCCAGGTTGGGGAACTTGAACTTGATGAGCCAAGCACGAAGGGCCGTTGTGGGTCCTTGAGTGGGGAAGTGACCCAAAGCAGGCTTTGTGAGTGAAGTCTGCCACCAGCTGTGGGGTGTGGCTCAGGGGCGAGGGGGCTGCCAGGAGGAGGGGTGATAGACCAGATGGCGCTGGCGCAGTTGTGGGGTGGAAGACTTGTGCCAGGGCAGCCGGGGGGTCATGGAGGAAGGGCCTGGGGAGGTG
>SJYX01023086.1:228861-245267 GCA_006410675.1 Oreotragus oreotragus
CCTGGGGCCTGGGGAGGTTCATCGTCTCCTCATCAGGGACTGGAGAAACAGAGACGGATGAAGTGTCGGGTTTCTGCGTTCCTCTGAGCGGGTCGTCTTGGAACAGCCTGGTTTGGGTCTTGAAAACCAAACACAGCTCAACCCCTCCTTACTGCCCGCACCCCCCCAACTTCCCACCCCTCAACTCCCCATGCCTGCTCATGCAAACCCAAGTCCTTGGGGCCAGGAGAGCTGTGGAGACAGAGAAATTTCCCGCTGGACAGCGCGACTTGGCTGTTTCCTCCTCCTGCTGCCTCTAGGCTGAGCTGTTTGGGGCTGTGCTGCAGCCCCAGGCTCTGGCTGCAGCCTTCTTGTGAAAGGCTGGATGGAGAGTCCTCCTCTTAGGGGGGCTGCCCTGACTTGGGGCTCAGCTGGGTGCGGGGCTGCAGAGCCCACCCACCCCTGCCTCGTTGGTGCTGCGTGGAGAGGGCCAAAAGGGGCTCCTCTTCTTGGGGCCCCAGTGGTCCAGCCCGGAGTCTGAGGATGAATCCTGCTGGTCGTCAGGACTTGGGGGTGAGTTGCTGTAGCCTCAGTTTCTCCTGCAGCTTGGTGGTCACGAAAGGCTGGTTTAGGGGAGGCTCAGGCATGTTTGGAAGGTGCCAGTGGGCTCAGCGGGCTCTGCCTGGGAGTGTCCAGGTAGGGCTCCGATTCTGCATCGAGTGAGGTGGATGAAGGGATGGGTAGCAGCTGGTGATGCAGGATTTTGCTCTTCTATAGAGGTAACTGTTTGGTTGTGTCTCTAACTATCCTTTTAATTGTACTCGATGTAATAATGGTAAGAATGTCTAAGGGCCGGATATGCATAATTCCCTTTACTCTTCAAATAGCCCCATGAGAATTGCTGCATCTTACTCGTGACATTGGGGCTTCCCTGGTGGCTCAGATGGTAAAGAATCTGCCTGCAATGAAGGAGACCTGGGTTCGATCCCTGGATTGGGAAGATCCCCTGGATGAGAGCATGGCAACCCACTCCAGTATTCTTGCCTGGAGAATCCCCGTGGACAGAGGAGCCTGGAGGGCTACAGTCCATGGGGTCGCAAAGAGTCGGAGATGACTGAAGAGTGGCTATGCACAGCACTCGTGACATTACAGAGGCTCAGAGCATTGAGTAGTGCAAGGCTGTCCAGTAGGATGCTGCTCTGATCCTGCTCTGATCCATACAGTTCCCCTGAGATGTTTTGGACACCGACTTGGGTCTATTTGCCTAATTTTGTACCAGCCGACAACCCTAGAGATGGGAGCAGATGAGGGAGGTAACAGACAATGGGCAGTGGGTCCTTAGAAGCATGATTTGCTGCCTAGCTCTGGTTGGTACACACCGTGCCTGGTGGCTTCTTGTCTCAAAACTTTTGACTGACCTGGTGTTGCTGCTTTAAAGGAGAGGCTTGTGGGCAGCTGCTGGTCAGAGGAGAAATGTTCAGAGCCGGACGAAGGGGTGCTAGCGCGCTCATCTTTCCTTCTTTCATGCTTGAATCTCTGCTCACCACTTGGCATTACTGTTCTGATATCCAGCACATCAAGGTGAAATGAGTGTCCATCAGTTTCGTACTGTTTTACTGAGTATGTACTCCGCGTAGGTGGCACCAGCCCAGGCCTGGTGCATTTCTGGGCATTGGGGATTTTTTCCTTGCCCGGAGGGAGGAAAGCGCTTCCCCTCAGGGGCTTGCAGGCACACAGGCACACTCACGTGGGATTGGCATCGATTGCTTTTGGCTTTGAGTTGCTGTGTTCCTGGGGCTTTAGGGTGCCTGGGCTGGAATGTTGGCAGAAGCAGAAGGAAATCTGTGTTTGCCCATGGCCCAGACCACTTGCGTGGACAGCTCTCTGCTGCTCTCCTGCCGCCCAGCTGGTCTCCATCCTAACGCTGCTCCTCTCTTCTCTTTCCCAGAGTTCCACCAGAGTTACACCAAGTGTCCAGCCTCATCCCCAGCCCATCAGGTATGCCTCAACTATAGGGGTTAGGGGTGGGGGGCAGGCAGTGAGGTCACTCTGGGTATTCCCAGCAAGTCATGCCCTTGAGTCTCTAATGCCAAAGTCATGAAGCCACTGGTCGGGAGAATGGCAGACATAGAAGCTACAGCAAGAGGATGTGGGTAGATGCCACTGGGAATCAGTCATGTTTTGAATTCTAGTTTGAAGCCAGTCCTTGAGCTGGATTCTTTATTTACCTGCATGATCTCATCTAGTCCTTGCAACAACCCTGCAGGGTAAGTATTTTATCCCCATTTGACAGATGAAGAAACTGGGTCTCAGGGAAATGAGGCAACTTGTTAAAGGTCATGCAACCACCAACAGGCAGCACTTGGATTTCCCTTCAGGACTGGCTGGCATTGAGGCCCGTGCTAGATACTGTTCCTTTCCATGAGCAGTGGCTTCTGATATTCGAGGGTCATTTATAAAAGGAAGGTTCTCTGGCTGGCTGGGCTGATGGGGGCTGGGGCAAGGGGATCATAGGGAACTTGGTGCTTTGCTCATCCAGAGTTACTTTGTCCTGGGTCCAGGTTCTCTGATTTTTTTGGGTTCCTTTGCCTCTCCTTCATCCGAGGCTTCTGAGATGAGTGAGAATCTGGCCTCAGGGATCTGGAGCCCCAGCCAGAGAGGACTTGGTGTGTAGCTGAAGCTCCCAGTGGGCGGCAGTCCCTCTGCTAGCTGTCTACAGAGAGTGTAGGGCCCCCTTGGCAGATCCCTCCTCCCTTGTAGCTGAGAATCTGTGGGTGCAGAGTGCGATGCTGATGTTGTCCAGGTGGTTGCGCTGTTCTGCCTTCAGTAGGAGCCCCGCCCCTATGCATAGGCTGCAGGACCAGGAATGATCAGGACTCAGAGGCCAAATTCCCAGTGGGCTTCCAGCACGCTGGCATCATCTCTATCACCGCGTCCCAGTCACCGTCCCCATGGAGAAGCTGTATGTCACCCTTGACTCTCCTGTCTCCAAGCCCCATCTATACAGCTGGCTCAGAGCTAACCCTGGAGATTTGGATTCTGCCCCAGATCTTGGTGCCCTGGGGCTGTACACCCTACTGCCGCCCCATCACTTTGAAACACCCCAGTGGTATCCCTCCCACTGCCCCTCCAGTCCCAGCTTTACCTGGAGGTATGAGAGGTTATCAACATGAGTGTGGTCCATCTTGAGTAGTGAGGGGAAGCAGGAGGCTGGTGATGGGGTAAGAACCTAGAAGCCGCTGGGGGGCTTTGGAATGGATTGCTGATTTCCCGAAACCCCCTCCCTGTCCCGTCAGCTCACCCTGGACCCTCCTCTGGAGGAGCAGCTGGGTGAGGTGTAAAGGTGTGAGCCCTCACTGAGCTCTCACTCAGTGCCTGGCCCAGGCAGCTTCCTACCTCTCTTAGGAGCTCAGATGGCACTGGGATGTCTGGGGGTCCCCTGCCACTGCGGCAGCATCCTCAGCCTCTTGGGCCCTTAGAAACCAGGGAGGTCACTGGCAGGAAGCAGACTCGGAGGTGGTGGGAGCTGCCAGAGGTGGGGGGAGAGCCAGCAAACAAAGGGCAGGAGTCTGCCTGCCTCCAGGGAGGGCTGGAATGTGTGCTGTGGTCTGGCTTACCTGGAGCCCAGGTGAGCGTGTCACCTGAGCTGCCCCTACCCCTGAGGGCCTCCCCGCCCACGCCACAGCTCAGAGCAAGCAGAGGGCAGTAGAAGGCTCAGCTCTGGGATGCAAGAGCCCTCGCTTCGGGCTCTCCTTCCTCTCTGGAGCCCTCCCTGGATCCTCTGAGAAGCGTCTGCCAGACCAGGTGGCCGCCGTATGTTGGGAGGCTGAGCTGGACTCCTGGGCCCTGGCTGGTTCCGGCGCTGGCTCTGACCTGTGGGATCACAGGCTGAAGGCGATGCCGACAGGGTTGTTGAGCTCCTAGGACTAGTGTCATCAATCTTTGTTTCTGAAACGGTCTGAGATCCTTGCCGGCCTCTGCCCAGCTCTGCTCTCCCTGGCTCTCCCAGACTGGCCTTGAGGGCTACACTGGCCTTGCCCCGGGGAAGCTTCTGGCCATGGCTCGGAGTCAGGGAGCAGCCAAGCCCCCCTGGGTTAGATTTGCGGGCCGTGTATGGTGTGGAGGGGTGCAGGTTCCTGGACTGCGTCCTGGGGGCCTGGATTCTGATCTGCTGCCTGCTGTCTCCCCAGAAACATGAGTACGAGCCGGACCATGGAGGACAGCTGTGAGCTGGACCTGGTGTACGTCACCGAGAGGATCATCGCCGTCTCCTTCCCCAGCACAGCCAATGAGGAGAACTTCCGGAGCAACCTCCGCGAGGTGGCCCAGATGCTCAAGTCCAAACATGGAGGCAACTACCTGGTGAGGATGGGCCCCTGCCCACTGGCCCAGGGCCCCGTCCTTTCTGCGTGCCACCTCTTCCTGCTGGAGCCCTATCCCGCCCGCCCCTGCGCCAGCTCTTCCTCCCCTCTTCTCTCACCTGCCCCTGACCTCGGGCGCCTCGTGGTCTGAGTCCTCACTCACTGTCCAGCTGTCCTCTGAGGAGAGTCTCTGTAGCTAGGACACGGCATCTGAGCCAAGTCGTATGTGTGTGTGCCTGTCCTGGTGTGCATGCATGTGTATGGGTATGTGTGGTTTGTGTGTGTGTGGGTGTGTGTGTTTATATGTACAAGTGGGATGTGTGTGTGCATATAGTGTGTCTGTACGTGTGTGTGTGTACTCGTGTGTGTATATAGGTATGTGTGCTTGTGCGTGTATGTGTACAGTAGAGTGTGTGTGCTTGTCCTTGTGTGTTTGCACGTGTATGGGTATGTGTGGTTTGTATGTGTGTGCTTGTGCATGTAAGTGTACAAGTGGGCTGTGTGTGCATGTGGTGTGTCTGTACGTGTATGTGTGTAGGTATGTGTGCTTGTGTGTATATGTGTACAATGGGGTTGTGTGTGCATGTGGTGTGTCTGTACGTGTATGTGTGTAGGTATGTGTGCTGGTGTGTATATGTGTACAAGGGGGTTGTGTGTGCATGTGGTGTGTCTGTATGTGTGTGGGTGTACGTGTGTGTTGACCAGGAGGAGGGACGCTCATGGTGACGCTCATGTTATTGAGCGCCTGTGATGATCCAGGCTCTGTCCTAACTCCTTCCCACGTATTTAACATCATGACTGCCCTAGGAAGCAGCTCCTGCAGGAGCACAGAGAGGTGGGGTGTTTGCCTGAGGTCACAGCGTCAGGAAGTGGCAGAGGCGTCACACTGTCAGCGCCTCTGAGGTCTTAGGGCAGAGCTGTGGCAGGGCATGTTTTAAGGGACCTCGTGTAGCTGAACAGAGAATCGTACTTGGGACAGGAGAATCTCCCAACCAACGTGGAGGAGGTTATCCCTGATTCCTCACCCACTATGGGTCAGAAAGGCCGGCCAGGGGGTTGGAGCTCTCCTGGCCCCAGAGGAGGGCTCAGGCCCACTTTACAGGAAGATACGTGGGGCTGGACCCGCAGACCGGCCATGCCCTGGGGGGAGAGCAGAGGCAGGGTCTAGGGACTGTGTTCGGTCTCCACGGCTGTTGTAACTAATTCCCGCAAATCAGGTGGCTTAAGACAGCAAAGTTAATCTTTCCACAGTTCTGGAAGCTAGGAGTCCAAGTCAGGGTGTCACCGGGGCTGCGCCCCGTCTGCGTCCTGTAGGGGAGAGTCCTCCTTGCCTTCCCCCTCTTCTGGGGGCTCCTTGGCCTGTAGGCGCCCTGCTTTAGTCTCTGCCTCCATCGTCACATGGCCTGCCTTCTTCCCTGTGTCTGTGTGTCCGCTCCTCTTCTTATAAGGACACGAGTCATTGGATTTGGGGCTCACTCTGAAGCCAGGATGATCTCATCACCAGACCCTTGACTACTTACATCAGCAGCGGACCTGTTTCTAAATAAGGTCCCATTCTGAAGTTCTGGGTGGACATGAATTTTTGTGGGACACCATTCGACCCTCTATAGAGACCCATCCATCAGCTATGTTGGACGTTGTTAAGAGTCTGGCTTTAGGGACTTCCCTGATGGGCCAGTGGTTAAGACTACACACTTCTGCTGCAGGGGACATGGGTTTAATCCCTGGTTTGGAGACTAAGATTCCACATGCTGCATGGCGCAGCCAAAAAAAAAAAAAGACATCCAGCTTTAAACAGAAAGTTCTATGCTGACTCTGCTCTTACTATCTGATCTTGGCACTTAGCCTCACTAAGCCTTAGGATGCCATCTGTAAAATGGGTCTAATGATACTATCTATTTCAGAGGTTGTGGAGAGAATTAAGGCAGCTTGGTAAATGTCAAGTCCTTAGTGCAGCCTGGCTGTCTGTGAGCACCCAAGTGGTAGCTGTTGTTAATGGAATAAAGCATATTCCTTTATGGGACTCAAGAGTGATGTAACGTATGGTTTAGTCGTTAAGTCATGTCTGACTCTTGTGACCCCATGGACTGTAGCCACCAAGTCTCTCTGTCCATAGGATTCTCCAGGCAAGAATACTGCCATTTCCTTCTCCAGGGGGTCTTCCCGACCGAGGGATTGAACCTGGGTCTCCTGCAGTGCAGGCAGCCTCTTTACTGACTGAGCCAACAGGGAAGCTTGTGAAGAGTGGACCAGAAGCCATCTAGGATCCTGCCCAATTTCAGGAGTCCAGAGTTCCATGAGTCTCTGCTGGACCTTCCTTGCTCTGTCCCACCCGTGCCAGACCCCTGTGATCCTCTTCTCTCCCCAGGAGAGATCACAGGGGCCTTTGGGTTTCCCAGGCCTTGAGCTGGATGTTGGGAGCTCTGCCTGCCTCCTCCAGAGATGGAAGACAGGAATTCAGAGACAGGGGGATTCCGGTGGGATGTGGTCAAGTGTCAGAGGATGTCTCCTGGGAGGTCAAGGACCTGAGAGGGTCCACCCAGCATGGTTTGCACCCTTTGATAGAGGGTGTCTGACCACAGAGCAGTTGCATCTCCATGGGGTGAGTTTCTAAAGGCACCATGTGAAGTAGAAACCAGAGATGGCCAAGTGCTTACCAGTTGCCACCACTGGGTCTCCATATAGCGTGGAGAGATACCCACCTTGGGGGTGGCCTATGGGGCCCAAGGCAGATTCCATCCCCTTCTCACCTTCAGTTCAGGATGTCTGCTCATCCAGGGGCGGGGCTGAGTGTCTACATACCTGTCTCTGTCTCCCTGTTCATCCTGAGAACCTGTAGTTGGTTCCCGTCAGTCAGTGAGTGTCTGGTGGGGCTTCATGTGTGTTTATGTAGTAGAATTTCTAGCAGGGAAGACAGAGAGAGAGAGAGAGAGAGAGAGAGAGAAAGGGCCAGCCTTCTCACAACCTCTTCTTTTTTCTCCTTCTAGCTTTTCAACCTCTCTGAGCGGAGACCTGACATCACAAAGCTCCATGCCAAGGTGAGCCTGGGGCTGTTTGGGGGTTTGTTTGGGGGAATTCTCCTTGCCTGGACTCCCTTCCTCCAAAGATCCTGTGTTAGAATCTTGGAGGAAAGTGCTGTGACTGTTTGCAAAGCCTGTTCAAAGTCACTGTGCTCTCCTCTCTTTGGAAAACAGAAACGCACATAGCGCTTCTGTGATACGAATTACAGAAAGCAAAGCTCAGTTCAGTTCAGTTCAGTCGCTCAGTCGTGTCTGACTCTTTGTGACCCATGAATCACAGCACGCCAGGCCTCCCTGTCCATCACCAACTCCCGGAGTTCACTCAGACTCGCATCTATCGAGTCAGTGATGCCATCCAGCCATCTCATCCTCGGTCGTCCCCTTTCTCTCCTGCCCCCAACCCCTCCCAGCATCAGAGTCTTTTCCAATGAGTCAACTCTTCACATGAGGTGGCCAAAGTACTGGAGTTTCAGCTTTAGCATCATTCCTTCCAAAGAACACCCAGGGTTGATCTCCTTCAGAATGGACTGGTTGGATCTCCTTGCAGTCCAAGGGACTCTCAAGAGTCTTCTCCAACACCACAGTTCAAAAGCATCAATTCTTTGGCTCTCACCCTTCTTCACAGTCCAACTCTCACATCCATACATGACCACTGGAAAGCTCAGTACAGTCATCTCCACCCGGGCCTGCCTCTGGTGGTGTGCACACAGAGCCCCTGGGGTGGGGCTGCGGTTGTGGGAGTTTTAGTCTTACTGACGAGTCTTCTGGATCTGCACCGGCTGGGAATTGCCTGTGCAGGCTTCTGATAGCCAGAGTTCTTTCACTTGCTGTTGAGTGAGCCATGTGTGGAGGGGCTCTGCGTGCCGCTCCAGCCCCTGGAGCCCAGTGACTGTCGCTGTGTGACCTTGGGTGGGCAGCAGAGTTCTCTGGGCCTTGGTTTGCACGTCTAAAAGTGGATGGGCTGGATTAGATGAGCTCTCTGGGTCCTTCTGAGCACAAGTTTTCTTGTACTTTAAAGTTCTGTGAGTTAAAGTTTGAAGGAACCTGATGACTGCTATTCAGGTCTACTCTCTATCCCACTCAGGCCTCTTTTGGCCTGAGAACTTGATGCTTTGTGTGTCCAGGGCCTGGGAAAGAGCTGTGATCAGCCTTCAGCTTTCCTTCTTCCTCCCTGAGCCAGCCCTTGGGGTCTGTGGGAGGAGAGCTTGTCTTAAGGTCAAAGTCGTGTGAAAGGGACCTGGAACCTTCAGGGGCGCTAAGCCTTTGCTTTATACACATGTGAGAAACTGGGGCTGGGGCTGGGGCAGGGGCAGGGACTAACCTGAGGCCCCACAGGGAGCCGGTGTCAGAACAAAGTCTTGGACCAGTGTCCTCGGCCTCCACACCCCTGCCTCCGTGTGGGGTTGATGGGCAGGGCGGGAACTCATGTCCCCTCACTGTCCCTCACCCCTGTTGGCTCTCTGCGCTCCTGCCACTTCTTACTCATGGCTTGGGCCACAGGTGCTGGAGTTTGGCTGGCCCGACCTCCACACCCCGGCCCTGGAGAAGATCTGCAGTGTCTGCAAGGCCATGGACACCTGGCTCAATGCAGACCCCCACAATGTGGCTGTCCTACACAACAAGGTCAGAGCGGGGGTGGCAGGACGTGTGTGTGTGATGAGTGCAGGTACCTGCTCGTATCGTTGGATTGTGTGAGAGTGCAAGTTTGTGTGTATTCTCCTTCTTGGGGATAATACATTCTGTCTGGGGTGGCACCTGTAAGAAATGGGGGCTGCCAGCCTGTGGGGCCCTCAGGTGTGGTGGATAATCACCTGTTTCTTCTTTGTAAGATTCAGCCCCACCTGCTTCCTCCCTCCTCCTTTTCTGTCTGAGAGCCGCACTCCCTCTCTCCAACCCCTTTTCTTCAAGGCTTCTGGTTGGGCTCTGGGGTGGGAGGGCCAGCCTTAACAGTGAAGGCTTTTGTGTTTGGGGCTCTTCCAGGGAAACCGAGGCAGGATCGGCGTTGTGATCGCGGCTTACATGCACTACAGCAACATTTCTGCCAGGTAAGAGAAGCCGAGTGTCCTGTTCTCTGAATGTTGACAGCAGGACCCCTTTCCCCACCCACCCAGGGCCTCGCTTTTCCTTGGGATTGGAGGATGAGGACAGAGGAGACGAGAGGTGCTGAGGACAGGGTGAGGAGCCCCCAGGAAGGAGAAGGTCTCTGCCCACAGCTCTGGGGTAGGGGGCCTTGGACAGAGGGCAGCGTAGAGCAGAGGCCGTCCTCCTGTCTGGGGCCGCAGTGGTGGGGGGTCAGCTGCGGGAGGCAGGCCCTGCGTGGGCACCCCATCCAGCTGGCTTCTTGGGGCCACTTTCCTTTGCCAAACTGCCTTCTGTTTACCCCAAAGAGCAGCGAGGGAGTCACAGGGAAACACATCTGGGTGCAGCAGAGCCACCTAGAAGTTTTCTCATCCATGCCCCTGCCTCTGGCCCTCAGGGGCATCTTCCCACTTTGGAGTTTGCAGCAAGAACAGGAAACAGCCAGCAGATGGGTTCCATTCTGATTTGGCTTTGCAGAGAGGCAGAGGAGTTGGTCCATTCATTTTGTCATTTGACAATGGTTATGGAACAGCCACTGTGCAGGCTGTTCTAGGTGCTGAGAAGAGAGCAGTGGGCAAAGGTGGGCCACTGCCCTCGTGAGTGTTAAATAAGTGAACAAACACATCCCTGAGAGCAGGAGGCAAGTCCTCTGAGAACAGAGACTGAAGCAAGATGGAGGGGAGGGGAGGTCTCTCCAGGAGGTGATATGTGAGCAGAGACTGGAATTAAGTGGCGGGAGGCTGGGAAGGACTGAGTCATATGTGGTCTGGGGGGCGGTGGTGGCAGAGGACCTTCCAGGCAGAGAAGAGAGTGGGGCAAATGCCAGCAATGGGAATGCCAGGGCCTGGCATGTTTGGAGCCGAATGAGTGAGGGGACGAAGAGTAGGATGAAGCTGCGAGGGGGCAGAGTCCAGGGGCCATGCAACCCTTGGTGAGGACTTTGGGGTTTATTCTAACAGAAACATTGGTGGAGAGTCTAGAACGGCAGAGCTATATGATCTGTCTCTTTATAAAATGACCTCTTTGAGGATGAGTAGAGTGTTCTCTGAAGGGCTTGCCAAGAGGACGGTAGTTTTATGACTTTAAGAAACCTGACCTGGCTTAATCTTTGCTTAATGGTGAACATTGCCTGTGCACCTCCTGTGTGCCCACATGTGCCAAGCTCTTTAGAGATGTTATCTCCCTCAACTGCCATAACAACATTCAAAGAAGGCATAGTTATCACCTCATTTGCCAGGAAAGGAAAATCAGGTTCAGGAAGGTTAAGTAACCTGCCCCGAAGACCAAGGGCTACTAAGTCAGTGGTAGGCTTGAGATGTCCTCCCAGGATGTCTGGTTCTAAGGCCCCTGTGCTGAGTATTGCAGCACACAAGAGGGAGGGATGCTGGAGCAACCCTTTCCTGAAAGCGTCTCAGGACAGAGTGACTGGAGGGCTCTGCAGGTCTGGGGAGCAGGGGTGGGGGGACAGGGGTATCGTGGAAGTTGGCTCCTCTGACCACCTGTCTCTCCACACAGTGCTGACCAGGCCCTGGACCGGTTTGCAATGAAACGATTCTACGAGGATAAGATTGTACCCATTGGCCAACCATCCCAGAGGAGGTGGGTCTCCAGGGCTCTTGGCCCAGTACATACGTGTGTGTGTGTTCGCTGTATGTGGGAACCAGCCTCGTGAACTCGTGGGGACTGAACAGTGTACTTATGTGGTGGTGTGCCAAGTATGCATGTTCAGGTCCAGCCTGGAGGGGCATGAACTCAGGAACCTGTGGGCAGCTGTGTGTGCCCACAGAGGGGCACAGCAGTTGGCTCCTGAGGTTGGTGCCAGAGAGCAGCGGGCCCAGCAGTAGGGAGTCGGGGGGTGTGAGAAGACAGCTTGTATGAGAAAGCAGTGCCATTCTTGGTCCCGTGTTTGGATGGGTCTGCAGGAGGCTAAAGTTATTGCCGTCTGCTCTGAAGAGGCCACAGACACTCATTCATGAAGAGGGTCCCCTTCTGCTGTGAGAGCTTTAAAATTTTCCAAAGGGCTCTCAACGACGTGGTCCACAACAGCCCATGCAGAAAGCAGGGCAGGGATGGACTTCTTCATTCGTCTGGCAAATTTTTGATACTCTAGTATTTTCCAAGTGCTGGCAATATCTAGTTGAATAGGATGATCTTTAGCCCTTAGTAAACTGATTATTCTGTTGAGAACTTTATACAAGTAAATAGACCATCAAGGTCATTTTAGACAGTGATAAATGCTTTGAAGGGGAAAAAGCCAAAATAGAACATGATGAGCTAGAGAGTGTGATAGGGGTGGATATGAGAGGCTGATTCTGATGGACTGACCATTCTGAGAAGATGCCATGTAAGGTGAGGTCTGAGAAGGGAGGAGGAGGCATATGAGTGAAGGTCTGGGGTAAAGGGTCCAGAGAGCAGGTGTGAAGGCCACGGTGTTTCATTGACTTTTCCAGCCCCTTGGAACACTGACCAGGCAAAGCAGGACCCCCTAGCCACAGGTCCTGGAGCTTTCCAACCTCTCCAGGCAGGGGATTCCCAACTCACACCCCATCGCCTCCATCTTGCCTGGCTGAAAGTGTGCTGGCTCCACTGGGGATTGTGTTTCTGCCTTTGTAGCAGGAAGCCCCAGCAGAAGCGAATGAGTCTTTAGGCCACCGGTGCCTTACAAGCAGCGCAGGGCAGTGGGTAGCTAGCTTCTGGGTCAGAGATCAGAAAGGGAGTATCTTTCTGTGCAGAAAATTCTGACTAGGCTGTCAGACACAGCAGCAGTGGCTCAGTGAGAGTCTTCCCGGGGAGGAAAGAACTGCGGTTCACGAGTCTGGCCCTTGGCCTTAAAAGATTAGATTCAGATAAGAGGAGCACGATGTTTGTGATGGTACAGTGTGGCGTGGAGAGTGTGGGCAAGGCAGTCCATCTCTGCAGCTAAAAGCCTGGAGAACAGGGATTAGTGTTGGAATAGGATGGTTCAAGGATTTCACCGTGCTCAGTATGTGCTTACATAGCGTGCCAATGGGGGGTTGTGTGTCTGTGTTTACATTATCTGCCTTGTATCTGCCTTGCCGCTAGTATCTGTAGCTGCTGCTCATGGGTGGGTAATTCTGTCTGTGCTCAAATGTGGAAGTGCGACCTTTGGGGAAGTGGCGTTCGTTGCCACTTTCCCGCCTTGTCAGTGTTACTTCCAGGGATTGGATCATCTGGAGGAGCGGAGCACAGGGAGAGAGGGAGGGAGGAGCTTTGCCTGCAGCTCCCCCATTCATTGTCACCCCACCCCCGGGTTCATTGTCCCCAGCACACAGACACATCCTGTTGGCACGATCAGAAGATCTGATAGGAACCTGCCATTCCAGGTTTCCGGTTTGAGCAACGGGGCTGGGGGCTGGATAGGGGCTTGAATAGGAGCTGGCGCTGCCCATCAGATTATCTTGCTAGGGTAGTCCAAGGTGGCCCCACCCCAGCCCAGGGACAGAGGCCCACAGGCCTGGAGGTGGGCCAAGAAGCTGAGAGTCAGGACGAGACCATTGTCAAGGTCATGAGGATTCTGGTCCCACTCACCTCAAATCAGAATACATTCTGATTGGTCCAGCTGACCCAGAGTGGCATCCTCTGGCCAATCAAGAGAGGAGGAAGCACTGACCAAATGGACTGGCCCCTCCTTCTAGTAGACGTGTAGGGGTCAGACTGCTTCCCTGCTCCTCCCACCTGCTCCCCTCTCACGTTTGTGCCCTCTTGCTGTGTCTTTGGGACTCTTTCCGGATTAGTTTTCCCTTTCTTCTAGGAGTTGGGGTGGCTTTTCCTTCCAGTCTTCTAGCAAGATCCTTGTTAAGGGAATTGGGGAATGTTGACTCTAAAGATAGGACTACTTAGTGGAAGTTAGATATCCTTCCGGGGAAGGCAATGGCACCCCACCCCAGTACTCTTGCCTGGAAAATCCAATGGACAGAGTAGCCTGGTGGGCTGCAGTCCATGGGGTCGCTAACAGTCGGACAGACTGAGCGACTTCACTTTCACTTTTCTCTTTCATGCATTGGAGAAGGAAATGGCAACCCACTCCAGTATTCTTGCCTAGAGAATCCCAGGGATGGGGGAGCCTGGTGGGCTGCCGTCTATGGGGTCACACAGAGTCGGACACGACTGAAGTGACTTAGCAGCAGCAGCAGCAGATATCCTTCAGTATCGAATGAAGTGATGTAGAGTAACTTTGTACCCTTTTTGTTTGAGTGCTAAGTCGCTCCAGTTATGTCCGACTCTGCGACCCCATGGATGTAGCCCGTTAGGCTCCTCGGTCCGTGGGATTCTCCAGGCAAGAAAAAGGGAAGGACTAAAATTATTACGCTCTTCAGTTCAGTTCAGTTCATTCGCTCAGTCGTGTCCGACTCTTTGTGACCCCATGAATCGCAGCACGCCAGGCCTCCCTGTCCATCACCAACTCCCGGAGTTCACTTAGACTCACGTCCATCGAGTCCGTGATGCCATCCAGCCATCTCATCCTCGGTCGTCCCCTTCTCCTCCTGCCCCAGTCCCTCCCAGCATCAGAGTCTTTTCCAGTGAGTCACCTCTTCTCATGAGGTGGCCAAAGTACTGGAGTTTCAGCTCTAGCATCATTCCTTCCAAAGAAATCCCAGAGTTGATCTCCTTCAGAATGGATTGGTTGGATCTCTTTGTAGTCCAAGGGACTCTTAAGAGTCTTCTCTAACACCACAGTTCAAAAGCATCAATTCTTTGGCACTCAGCTTTCTTCACAGTCCAACTCTCACATCCATACATGACCACAGGAAAAACCATAGCCTTGACTAGACGGACCTTAGTCGGCAAAGAAATGTCTCTGCTTTTGAATATACTATCTAGGTTGGTCATAACTTTCCTTCCAAGGAGTAAGCGTTTTTTAATTTCATGGCTGCAGTCACCATCTGCAGTGATTTTGGAGCCCCCCAAAATAAAGTCTGACACTGTTTCCACTGTTTCCCCATCTCTTTCCCATGAAGTGATGGGACCAGATGCCATGATCTTCGTTTTCTGAATGTTGAGCTTTAGGCCAACTTTTTCGCTCTCCTCTTTCACTTTNTTCTTCACAGTCCAACTTTCACATCCATACATGACCACAGGAAAAACCATAGCCTTGACTAGGCGGACCTTAGTCGGCAAAGTAATGTCTCTGCTTTTGAATATACTATCCAGGTTGGTCATAACTTTTCTTCCAAGGAGTAAGCGTCTTTTAATTTCATGGCTGCAGTCACCATCTGCAGTGATTTTGGAGCCCCCAAAAATAAAGTCTGACACTGTTTCCCCATCTATTTCCCATGAAGTGATGGGACCGGATGTCATTTTCTGAATGTTGAGCTCTAAGCCAACTTTTTCGCTCTCCTCCTTCACTTTCATCAAGAGGCTTTTTAGCTCCTCCTCACTTTCTGCCATAAGGGTGGTGTCCTCTGCATATCTGAAGTTATTGATATTTCTCCCAGCAGTCTTGATTCCAGCTTGTGTTTCTTCCAGTCCAGCGTTTCTCATGATGTACTCTGCATAGAAGTTAAATAAGCAGGGTGACAGTATACAGCCTTGACGTACTCCTTGAGCGACTGAACTGAACTGAACTAATGGTATTGGATGTCATAATCTTAATTTTTTGAATGTTTAGTTTTAAACCAGCTTTTTCACTCTCCTTCACCTTCATCAAGGGGCTCTTTAGTTCCTCTTCACTTTCTGCCATTAGGCTGGTATCACATCTGCATTTCTGAGGTTGATATTTCTCCTGGTAAACTTGATTCCAGTTTGTGGATTCATCCAGCCTGGCATTTCACATGATGAACTCTGCATATAAGTTGTTTCATGTCTGTTCTAACTTGCTTCTTGACGTGCATACAGGTTTCTCAGGAGGCAGGTAAGTTAGACGATATTACTGTCTCTTTAAGAATTTTCCACAGTTTGTTGTGATCCACACAATCAAAGGCTTTAGCGTAGGGCAAGAAGCAGAAATAGATGGTTTTTCTGGAATTCATTTGTTTTTTATGATCCAGTGTATATCTGCAAGGTGATCTCCCTTTTCTCTGCCTTTTCTAAGTCTAGCTTGTGTGTCTGGAAGTTCTTGGATCATGTACTGTTGAAGCCTAGCTTTAAGGATTTTGAGTATTACCTTGCTAGCATATGAAATGAGAATAATTGTGTGGTAGCTTGAACATTCTTTGGCATTGCCCTTCTTTGGGATTGGAATGAAAACTGACCTTTTCCAGTCCTGTGGCCTTTACTTAGTTTTCCAAAGTTACTGGCATATAGAGTGCAGTACTTTAATAGCATCATCTTTTAGGATTATAGCTCATCTTAAATTCTGTCACCGCCACTAGTTTTTTTCGTAGTAATGCTTCCTAAGGCCCACTTGACTTCACACTCCAGGATGTCTGGCTCTAAGTGAGTAACCACACCATTGTGGTTCTCTGGGTCATTAAGACCTTTTCTGTACAGTTCTGTGTATTCTTGAGACGTCTTTTTAATATCATCTGCTTTTCTTAGGTTTTTGCCTTTTTTGTGCCCATCTTTGCATGAAATGTTCTCTTCATATCTTTGGTTTTCTTGAAGAGATTTCTGGTCTTTCCCATTCTATTGTTTTCCTCTGTTTCTTTGCATTCACTTTAGAAGGGTTTATTATCTCTCTTCGCTATCCTTTGGAACTCTGCATTCAGATGGGGATATCTTTCCCTTTCTCCTTTGCCTTTCACTTCTGTTCTCAGCTATTTATAAGACCTCAGAGAACCACTTTGCCTTCTTGCGTTTCTTTCTCTTCGGGATAGTTCTGACCACTCTCTGCTGTACAGTGTTAGGAACTTGAATTTTGTTCACAGTTCTAAAGGCACCCTATCAAATCTAATCCCTTGAAACTATTTGTCACTTCCACTGTATCTTCATAAGGGGCTTGATTTAGGTCATACCTGAATGGCCAAGTGTTTTCCCTCCTTTCTTCAATTTCAGTCTTAATTTTGCA
>SJYX01023087.1:0-10952 GCA_006410675.1 Oreotragus oreotragus
AAAAGATACTAGCAGGAGGGGACGCATATATGCCTATGGCTGATTCATGTTGATGTATGGCAAAACCCATCACAATATTGTAAAGTAATTATCCTCTGATTAAAATAAATAAATTAAAAACAAATACTAGCAAGATGAAACCCAAGGTGAATAAAAACACCATCACCAAGAAAGTTTTATCCAGGAATAAAAGAATGGTTCTATGCAGAAACAAAAGCTATTAAAGTAAGACACTGCGTTGACAAAGAAAATCACAGTCTCAGTAGTCACAGAAAAAGCATTTGACTATTTTCTTAGGTTGGATTTTCCCAGAGACAAGGATCCAAATACAAATAGTTTATTTGGGAGGTGATGTTGAAGCCCGTAAAGGGAGCTGATGACTGCTATGGCTAACAGGCTTAACCCTTGGGTGTTCTGGGGATCGGGATACAGCACACTGTAAGACTCAGGCTAAGAGTCAAGGAAACGGGAATTTTTCTCTAAGCCTCATCTGTCCTTGACCAAGGGCTGCTCCGTAGGGCAGCGCTGCTAGCTTGCCGTGCTTGAAAGCCCAGAGAACATCTCTTGAGAGATGTCACAGCACTTTGTACAGCTTCTGCTATAAAATCCTCACATTTCTTATTTCTTCTCCTTTTTCCTATAGCATTTGCTAGAATCTTTAGCAAGTGATTTTACTGTTATGTTAAACAGTAACAGTGAAAACAGGAATCCTTGTCTTGGTCCAGTATTTAATGGAAAAGGGTTTAAAGTTTTTCCTTTAAGTATGATATTTATGAAAGACTGTGGCAAAAGATCTTCACACGTCTGTGCTCAGTCACTTCAGTTCTGTCCGATTCTTTGTGACCCCGTGGAGTGTAGCCCACCAGGCCTCTCTGTCCACGGGATTCTCCAGACAAGAATCCTGGAGTGGGTTGCCATGCCTCGTCCAGGGGATCTTCCCGACTCAGGGAGCGAACCCGCGTCTCCTGCACTGCAGGCAGTCTCTTTACCCACTGAGCCACCTTCCTGTTATTTCCGATTTGCTAACAACTTTTTCTCATAGCTGTAGAACTTTATCAAATAATTTTTCTGCATTTAGCATATACGTTAATCTTATGATTAATTACATGAATTTTCTCATCCAGCCTATAGTCATGGTAAATTTCATTGACTAAATACTCTTGCATTCTTAGAGAATAGTTTATCTTCCTCTAGAAAGGCTAAGTAACACAAGCCCAAGGTCACACAGCTAATCAGCGGCAGAGTTTGGATTTGAACCTAAGTAGTCTGATGCCAAAGTCTCTGCATCTGTTTGTTAACTACTGTGTCCAGTTGCTTCTTGGTCATAATGTATATTTATACATATACTATTGACTTTGACGGGAAATTTTACACTTAGGATTTTTATGTCTATGTGCACAAACCAAAGGCACCTATACTTTTCTTGTGCTGCCTCTATCTGGTTTTAAAATGAGAATATTTATTATTCTTTTTTTTTAAATTTTACAGACCAATTTAAGATAGGAATTATCTGTTCATTGTAGGTTTGGTACAAAACCTGGTTTTAAATTTGCAAATCTCTAATTCTTAATTAGAGTTGGAGCGTGTCTTCATAAGTTTGTTAGATGTTTGCATTTCAGGTTCTTTGTTGGTTCATATTGCTGGTTCCTATTCTTTGCCCATTTTCCTATTAGATTTCCTTTCTCACTTTTTGACTGTAAGATTTTTAAAAAGTAGTTTCTTATTGAGTTTAGACACTGCAGAGGTCTTTCCAATTTATCATATATCTGTTAACTCTCCAATGACTTTTTTTGAGCAAGAATGCTTAATACTGATGTAATTGAATTTTTTTGTCTTAAATAATTTTTTAAGTCAGCTTCATTGAGGTTTTGTTTATATTTAATAAAACGAGTTCCAAGTTTTGACAAGTATATACATCCATGTAACCATTACCGTGGGCTTCCCAGGTGGTGCTGGTGGTAAAGAACCTGCCTCCCAGTGCAGAAGCTATGAGAGACTCAGGTTCAGTCCCTGGATCAGGAAGATTTCCCTGGAAGAGCGCATGGCAACCCACGCCAGCATTCTTGCCTGGGGAATCCCATGGACAGAGGAGCCTGGCTGCAGCCCAGAGTGTCACAAACAGTCGGACATAACTGAAGCGACTTAGCACGCAACCATCACTATAGTCCAGGTACAGAACTTTCCCATCTCAGGAAATTTCTTTTCCTTGATCATAAACTAATCCCCATTCACCATCCTCACCCCAGGCAACCACTAATCTGTTTTCTGTCACCATATACTGGAAATGTCTTTCCTAGTTCATCAGATGAATGGAATCATACTGTAGTGCTCTTTTAAGTTTGGTTTCTTTTCACTCAGCATAATATTTTGAGATTCATCATGTTGTTATATGTATTTGTGGTTTATTCTTCCTAAATGTTGAGTAGTATTCCAGTGTATGGATATACCACAATTTGTTTATCCATTCAGCTGTTGATGGACATTTGCAGCCTTATGTTATCATAAACAAAGATGCTACAAATGTTTATGAGGCTTTGCATGGATATGTATTTTCGTTTTCCTAGATGCACCTAGGAGTGCAATTGCTGGATCATACCCTAAGTATATGGTTAACTTCATAAGAAACTATTCAAGTATTTTACTAAGGATTGTATCACTTTATGTTCCCACAAATGATACTGCTCCAATCATAGTGATATCATCAGTTCTTAAAACTCTAGCCATTCCAGTGAACATGTAATGGTACCTTACTCTAGGCTTTTGCCCTCAAGACATTTGGAAAATCCTAAACTACAGGGGAAAGAGGCCATGAAAACAAACAGAAAGCCGATAGGCTCATAAACTAAAAGGCTAGGCAGAGCCCTGTGGTCTCCAAATAAAATTTTCCATAAAATGGTACTATGGCTCTTTGGAGAAGTGCTTTCTAGAGCTAAGACAGGAAATGTCTGTCCTTACATCAATATCTGTGCTCTGCCTTGAAAAAGTACAGATGGCAAATGTGCACATGTGAACGTCCTCCACATCATTAGTCATCAGGGAAATGCAGATAAAAACCACCCTATCCATTGGACTAGGCTAAGTTATGCTGCAGTAAAACCTTCACACAGTCAGGATGGATTTCTTACTGACTATACAGAAAGCTACAAAGACTGTCACATCTATCCTAGTGAGAAAAAAAGATGGATGCTCTACAAAACTTTTCTTGAGAATATCAGAGGACTGAGGTCACAAGGCAACCAAGGAAACTGAATGCTAAAAGGAGCAAGCAAGGAGAGAGGGGACACCAACTATTGAACCTTTGGCGGAACGTGGCTGAAAACGGCAGTTGCCCTCCCTACAAGTGGTAGAGGAGAAAGTAACTAAAGTTCGAGCAAATCATTAGAGGCAAAGTTTGGGCTACCGTGTCATTGTGGGTTAGCTGGAGTTCCCAGATACAAGGCACGATCACATGCATTAGCAAACTCCTTCCCATGCGTCTCCAGTGGGTGCTTGTGAGAAAAACTGGGGGCAGGGCAGCAGACTGGAGAGTTCCAATTCTTGCTGATGCAGGAGTAAGGGAGGAGGTTGATGACTGCCAGGAGGTGAGTATAAGTTCTCATCTACTTCCTCAAAGTAGCAAAATCCTTCAAAGCAATAGCTTTCTGCTGCTGGGAGAGGAGAATCTGTCACTCTCAAGCCCCAGATGAAAATCCATGGTTCTCACCTCCCAGGGCACCTCCTCTATCTTTTTGTGTAGTCTCTGAGGAACTCTGGCTGATAGGGAACCATCATCTATTTTTTAATTTTTTTTTATAGGAGTAACTTTGAAGGCTAAGTTATGCTGCAGTAAAACCTTCACACAGTCAGGATGGATTTCTTACTGACTATACAGAAAGCTACAAAGACTGTCACATCTATCCTAGTGAGAAAAAAAGATGGATGCTCTACAAAACTTTTCTTGAGAATATCAGAGGACTGAGGTCACAAGGCAACCAAGGAAACTGAATGCTAAAAGGAGCAAGCAAGGAGAGAAGGGACACCAACTATTGAACCTTTGGCGGAACGTGGCTGAAAACGGCAGTTGCCCTCCCTACAAGTGGTAGAGGAGAAAGTAACTAAAGTTCGAGCAAATCATTAGAGGCAAAGTTTGGGCTACCGTGTCATTGTGGGTTAGCTGGAGTTCCCAGATACAAGGCACGATCACATGCATTAGCAAACTCCTTCCCATGCGTCTCCAGTGGGTGCTTGTGAGAAAAACTGGGGGCAGGGCAGCAGACTGGAGAGTTCCAATTCTTGCTGATGCAGGAGTAAGGGAGGAGGTTGATGACTGCCAGGAGGTGAGTATAAGTTCTCATCTACTTCCTCAAAGTAGCAAAATCCTTCAAAGCAATAGCTTTCTGCTGCTGGGAGAGGAGAATCTGTCACTCTCAAGCCCCAGATGAAAATCCATGGTTCTCACCTCCCAGGGCACCTCCTCTATCTTTTTGTGTAGTCTCTGAGGAACTCTGGCTGATAGGGAACCATCATCTATTTTTTAATTTTTTTTTATAGGAGTAACTTTGGTTATGACCAACCTAGACAGCATATTAAAAAGCAGAGACATTACTTTGGCAACAAAGGTCCATCTAGTCAAAGTTATGGTTTTTCCTGTGGTCATGTATGGATGTGAAAGCTGGACTATAAAGAAAAGCTGAACACCAAAGAACTGATGCTTTTGAACTGTGGTGTTGGAGAAGACTCTTGAGAGTCCTTGGACTACAAGGAGATCTAACCAGTCCATCCTAAAGGAAATCAGTCCTGGATATTCATTGGAAGGACTGATGTTGAAGCTGAAACTCCAATACTTTGGCCACCTGATGCGAAGAACTGACTCATTTGAAAAGACCCTGATGCTGGGAAAGATTGAAGGCAGGAGGAGAAGGGGACGACAGAGGATGAGATGGTTGGATGGCATCACCATTACTCAACTCAACAGATATGAGTTTGAGTAAACTTCGGGAGTTGGTGATAGACAGGGAGGCCTGGTGTGCTGCAGTCCGTGGGGTCGCAGAGTTGGACACAACTGAGCAACTGAACTGAACTTTGGTTTATAACATTAAATAAGCTTCATATGTACAACATTATATTCCTATTCTGTGTATACATAGCATGCTCAGAGCACTATCATCTTCAATGTTACTGGTTACTATTGCACTGGAAAAAACAGTTAGTTCTGATATTTTGGGAATTGTTTGTTACAGTACTACAGTAGTTAGCAGTCCTTACCCTAATTAACACACTGGGAAAATGCAGTTAAATTTTACACCATTTTTTCTCCCATCCTCTAGCAGCAACAGATCTTCCCCTATATAGCTCCTGGTGAGTTCTGACAGCACCCACAGCTAGCTTCTTCATATGACATTATTTTTAGCATTTTTTTTTACAGTGAATATTCATTTAGATCTACTCACACATATTCAATTTCTGGTACTTCTCATTCCTCCCTGAATATGTGTTTCCATAAGGGATTATTTTTCTGTGTTCAAAGAATTCCCTTATGGGTGTTACTTTTCTCAGTTTTTGTGTGCATGGGTTTATTTTGTTAGCTCCTTCCTTCTGTCATAATTGTACTGCATTTGAATTTCATCATTTTGGGGATTTCTCTGGTGGTCCGGTGGTTAAGACTCCACACTGCCAAGGCACACGGGGGCAGGTTCCATCCCTGGTTCCAGAACTAAGATCCCACATGCCGTGTGCCACGGCCAAAAGATAAAAATAATACTACTAAATTATATCATTTTTTAAGTCTTTAAAAAATATTTATGTACTTATTTGGTAGTGCTGGGTCTTAGCTGTTGCACGCAGGATCTTCAGCTCCTTGCAGCATGCGGGATCTTTAGCTGTGGTATGCAAACTCTGAGTTTCAGCGTGTGGGATCAAGTTCCCTGACCAGGGATTGAACCCAGGCCCCCTGCATTGAGAGCGTGGTTTTAGCCAGTAGATGGTCAGGGAATTCCCTGCAGTTTCCGACACTGTTGTCATTTCACTCCACTGTTGTTTACTTGGATTGACCCATGCATTTTTACTACTTTGTTTTCCTGTGTTCCTTCTTACATCTTGGATTTTCTTTGTGATCATTCTCTGACTATTTTAAGTTGATCCTTTAGAATTTCTTTTGGGACAGTCTGTTAGCGATCATTCTTGGTTGTTCGGGGTTTTTGTCTGTTTGTTTTTGCCTGAATACAGCTTTATCTCATCCTGTTTTTTTTTTCTTTTCACTATAGAAAACTTCAAACATATTCAAAGTAGAAAGAATAGTATGAGGTAGTACTCCTGTATACTCATCAGTTCATGTTCAAACAATCCTAATATATGCATACGATTACCCATGAGCCTGGGTCATTTTGAAGCACATTCCAGCATCTTATCATTTTATCTTTTTAAACAACCACCTCGTCTGTTGTCACTTCTAATATTATATCCAGTCAGTGTTCATAGTTCTCCATCATTGCATGCTTTTTGGTAAGTTGTTTGTTTTTATGGGTTTTCAATTGCACAATCTATATTAATAAGGGTCCTAATATGTCCATACACTGTAACTGGTTGATGCGATCTGAAAGACATTAAACTGTTAGTCTACAGATCCCTCTTCCACCTCTCTCTCTTTTCTTGCAAATTTTTATTGAAGCAGTGGAGTCCTTTTCTTTTAGAGCTTTCCGCGCTCTGGGCTTTGTTCATTGTGTCCCAACAGTGTCATTTAACATGGACCTCTGCTGTCTTCTCTATTTCCCTGATTTATATTTTCCATAAAATGGTCAAATTCAGGTTTGATTTTTCTCCTCCTTCTTTTTAGAAAGTAAAACTCACATAATATAAAATTAGCTCTTTTAAAGCGTACAGACCTCCCTGGTGGTCCAGCGGTTAAGAATCCACCTGCCAATGCAGGGGACGCGGGCTGCCTCCCTGGTCCAGGAAGACCCCACACGCCGAGGAGCAACGAAGCCCTGTGCCACAACTACTGCGCCGCTCTCTACAGCCCATGCTCCGCAGCAAGAGAAGGCTCCCCAAGGAGAAGTCCACCCACCACAAGCAGAGAGCGGCCCCTGCTCGCCAGCTAGCGAAAGCCTGCCAGCCACAAAGACCCAGCACAGCCAAAAGTGAGCGTTTAAATTTACAAAAGCGTACAATGCAGTGGCACTTAGTACGCTGGCGGCGCTCCTCATCTGTCACCTCTGTCAGGTCTGAAACGTTTTCACCAGCCCACTGGGGATCCGTAAGCTGTCACTTCCCGTTACCCTCTCCCCCAGCTCCTGGCAGTGGCTCATCTGCTTTTCTATGACTTTGCTTCTTCTGGATACTTAATATAAACGGAATCATGTAACATGTGACTTTCTGGGCTTGGCTGCTTCCACGTACCATAAGGTTCATCTGCATTGTCACATGTATCCTTCCCTTTCATGACAGAATATTTCGCTGTATGAATGTACTACGTTTCATTTGTCATCAGTTTATGAACATTGGGCTGTTTTCACCTTTTGCCTGTTGTGAATAGTGCTGTTACAAACATTTTGTACAAGTGTTTGTTTGAATACTTTTCATTTCTTTTGGATGTATTCTCTAGGAGTGAAATTGTTAGGTCATATGGCATGGGGTCGAAAAGAATCAGACACGACTGAGTGACTAACAGTAAAAATAATGGTAATTCCATGTTTAACTTTTTAAGGAAGTTCCATTCAGTTTTGAAAGATGATTTTACTGAAATCATCTTATTTCTTGAAACCATAATTTTAGTTGGCTAGATTTTTACACATTGAAACATTATTCCATTATGTTTCGGTTTCCATGTTGTGAAGAAGTGGACTGTTAATCATCAGTCCTTTGAAAGTAATCTTTCTTCTCTGATTGCCTTTAAAATCTTTGTCTTTGGTAGAAGATAGTTTCACTCTGATGTGTACAGATATCTATTTCTTATTTCAGCTACTTAGGACTTCAAGGTTTAGAGAAGCGATATTGCATGGCTAAAAAACAGTGATTATTGCCAGACTATCTGGGTTCACATGCTGACTTCACCATTAATTAGCCTATTGACATTAGGAAAATTACTTTTCTGAGCCGGTTTCATGTTTTTATTGATATAGTTGATGTACAGTATTATATAACTTACAGGTATACAACATAGTGGTCTACAATGTTTAAAGGTTATATTCTATTTACAGCCATTATAAAATATTGGCTAGGGAATTCCCTGGTGGTTCTGTGGATAGGAGTCTTGGCTCCACGTATTATTCCTTGGTGACTTGCAGAATGTCACCATAGTCTATACTAAGCACGCAAGTTCAATCCCTGGTTAGAGAACTGAGATCCTGCAAGCTGTGAGGCAAAGCCAGATATATATGTATATTGTATATATATATATATATATATGTAGACATGTAATATATAGTATATACTCCTTGTATAATATATCCTTGCAGCTTATTTTATATACAGCACTTTGTGCCTTGAGCCTGTTTCTTAATCAGTAAAATAGGTCTAATAATCTCTGCCTCTTAGGGTTCTATGACTAGTCTTCAGACTAAATGAGTTAATATATTAATACACAGTGCCTGGCATGTAGTTACATAGCTGTTCACTTTGATAATGATAATGACCACAGTCTGTGGATGGGTGTCTTTCACTGACTTTGGAAAATTCTCGTTTTTTAGTTTTGGCTACACTGCTTGGCTTGTGGGATCTCAGCTCCCCGACCAGGCATTGAACCTGGGCCTCCAAAGTGAAAGCGCCAAGTCCTCACCACTGGTCAGCCAGGGGAATTGCCGCAATTTTGAATTTTTATTGACTGTTTCCTGTGATGTCTGACCTAGGAAGATCTTTACTACCTGAGCTTTTCTTCACCCAACATTCTAGTTCTGAGGCAGAATTCTCTGTTCTACTTCAGGTTGCCAGAGTCTTCGGCTTAAAGGGCTCCAAAATGAAACTGAAGCAGGGATCATTTCTGTGGTACCTTTACCTGGACAAACTGTATTGCTTATTATCCGTGAGAAATGTGAAGGCCTTGGTGGAATATTTTCACCTTCTTGACGTGCACCGCAAGAAAACCCTGAATGGTCAGTACTTCCGTAAGTGCTTCTTCTGGGTCATGACTTGGTTTTTAATGAATGTGCAGAACTTACAGGGCCAGGAACTAGTTGACTAACATAGGTGTTACATCTTCAAAATGACGCACAGAGAAACCCCACCAGCTGAGACTTGATGGCCGTTCAGGGAGGCAGATAAAACAACAAACTTTGGGGTTAGATCTTGGCTCCACGCGTTATTCCTTGGTGACTTGCAGAATGTCATCATCCTCTTTTAAGTCTACTTTTCTTCATCTGTAAGTGAGGCTTCTAATAATGAAGCCCACCTCATGGCTGGAAAAGAAGGATAACGAGGGACTTCCCTGGCAGTTCAGTGGTTAAGTCTCCACGCTTCCGCTTCACGNTCCTTGGTGACTTGCAGAATGTCATCATCCTCTTTTAAGTCTACTTTTCTTCATCTGTAAGTGAGGCTTCTAATAATGAAGCCCACCCCATGGCTGGAAAAGAAGGATAACGAGGGACTTCCCTGGCAGTGCAGTGGTTAAGTCTCCACGCTTCCGCTTCATGGGGCGTGGGGTCAGTCCTCAGTCTGGGAGCTCAGATGCTTCACGCTGCATCAGTTCAGTTCAGTCGCACAGTACAGCCGAAAGAAAAAAGGTGATGAGATTAGATAACATACGGAAAGTGCTCAGCACCGTGCTTGGCATGCTCTAAGGGTTTAACGTGTTCATTACTGTGACAGCGATTCCTGGCGGCCGACCCCGCTCAGGCTGTAACCCTCAAGAGTCCCTTAGCAAAACTTTTCCATAGACTGGGAGAATTGAGTCAGATGATCTGCAAGGTCCCTTCTAATTCTTGGCGCTTGTGACTGAAAAGTGTTGATGAGCTCAACCCTGCTGCTGAGTGCACAAACTAACAGAAGACGATCACACCACTTTAGGGCTTTCTGTTTGTTTGGCATCTGTTTCTCTTTAGACCTGGGTATAGATAAGGTAGGGCTTCCCAGGGGGCGCTAGCGGTAAAGAACTCACCTGCCACTGCGGGAGCTGCAAGAGATGTGGGTTTGATCCCTCGTCGGGAAGATCCCCTGGAGAAGGGAATGACTGACTACTCCAGTATTCTTGCCTAGAGAATCCCATGGACAGAGGAGCGTGGCGGGCTACAGTCCATGGGGTCACTGAGTCAGACAGGACTGAAGAGACTTAGCATAAATAAGGTATCCTAGTCACTCATTTTAACCTGAGGGAGAGAAATATCATTTATCAACAAGGAGTTTTTTTCCATAAAATTTTTTTAGAGTTCATTCAATAATTTCATGCCTCAGATTTATACACAGCCTGTCACCAAATCTTCCCAAAAACCCAGTCCTAGATAAGACAACTGTAAGGCACCTTGATGTAAACAGAGAAGCTGGCCCCAAAACCCAAGGGTTTCTGATTCTAAAGCCCATACTCCGTCTCACCAGTGTTTGCTGAGCAGTCTGATCTCCCTGGTAACTAAGTCACTCCCCGCTGATGCAACACCCAAGAGATGAAGTCATACTCAGGTCTTCTGGTCACCAAGGGACCGGACGGTGACCTGGAGGAAGGCACAGGCTTGAGCTTTGCCTGCCAGGGGTGTGGTGACGTAGTGCCCTGGATGCTTGGCCTGGAGCCGGCCGATTGAATAACAGTATCTGTTAATTAGCTGCTGAGCCTTACCACAAAGCACTCCTCACGAAGCAAGGACACAGGCATCACCATGTTTGCACACGGTGTGTCCCCAAGCGCTCCCACCTGGTGGGACAGGGGAGACCCTCAGATCATGACACTGTGTTGCCTGGCTCATGGTACCCTTAGCCCGCTTCAGCCGGGACTCCAAACCACACAGACCTGCTCTACAGATTTAGTGGAGCCATGTCTTGTGCAGGAGACACAA
>SJYX01023088.1:0-53282 GCA_006410675.1 Oreotragus oreotragus
CAAGCAATAAATGCTGGAGAGGGTGTGGAGAAAAGGGAACCCTCTTACACTGTTGGTGGGAATGCAAACTAGTACAGCCACTATGGAGAACCGTGTGGAGATTCCTTAAAACATTGGAAATAGAACTGCCTTATGACCCAGCAATCCCACTGCTGGGCATACACACTGAGGAAACCAGAATTGAAAGAGACACGTGTACCCCAATGTTCATCGCAGCACTGTTTATAATAGCCAGGACATGGAAGCAACCTAGATGTCCATCAGCAGATGAATGGATAAGAAAGCTGTGGTACATATACACAAAGGAGCATTACTCAGCCATTAAAAATAATGCATTTGAATCAGTTCTAATGAGATGGATGAAACTGGAGCCAATTATACAGAGTGAAGTAATCCAGAAAGAAAAACACCAATACAGTATCAGTTCAGTTCAGTTCAGTTCAGTTGCTCAGTCATGTCCGACTCTTATACTAACACATATATATGGAATTTAGAAAGACGGTAACGATAAACCTGTATGTGAGAGAGCAAAAGAGACACAGATGTATAGCACAGTCTTTTGAACTCTGTGGGAGAGGGAGAAGGTGGGATGATTTGGGAGAATGGCATTGAATCATGTGTAATATCATATAAGAAATGAATTCCAGTCCAGGTTTGATGCAGGATACAGGATGCTTGGGGCTGTTACACTGGGATGACCCAGAGGGATGGTATGGGAAGGGAGGTGGGAGGGGGGTCCAGGATGGGGAACACATATACACCCATGGTGGATTCATGTTGATGTATGGCAAAACCAATACAATATTGTAAAGTAAAAAAAAATAATAATAATAAAAATAAAAAATAAAGTAAAAAGGATAGTAGTTTAAACAACCCTGAAATATCTGGACATTTATTTGAAAAAATAAAAAGAAATTCAATCTGTTTCTCAAACCTACACTTCAAACTTTATACAAAATTAATTCAAATAAGATTATAAATCTAAATGCAGAACACATAATTATAAAACTTCTGGCAGAAAACACACCAGGAAAATCTTTGTGACATTGGTTATATTGATACAAAGTGCTTTAAGGTACAACAACTAAAGGATGCTATACATAAAATAAAAACTGAGAAAATGCTCTGTAAAAGAATCTGGAGAACCAAAATATTAAAACACATATTAGAAAGAAATATTTGCTAATCACATCTTATAAATGACTTGTATCTAGAATATATAATGAAGTCTCAAAACAACAATAAGAAAAAAAGTCACATTTGACCAAAAACTTCATGAGAGAAGATAAACAGATGGCAATTAAAAAGATGCTCAATATCATTAGTCTTCAGGGAAATAAGTTACAACCATGGAAAAATTCCACTTAACATCCATTTAGAATGAGGGTGAAAAACTCACTGTACCAAGAACAAAGGGCTAGAAGAGAATTCAAAACTGGAAATATCACATATGACTGGACTTCACAGGTGTTTAGTGGTAAAGAATCTGCCGGTTAATGCAGGAGTCATGGGTTTAATCCCTGGGTCAGGATGATCTCTGTGAAAAGGGAATGGCAACACACTCCAGGATTCTTGCCTGGGGAATCCTCCATAGACAAGAGAAGTCTTATGGGCCACAAAGATTTGGACATGATTGAGCAACTGAGCACACATATGGTGGTGGTTTAGTCGTTAGGTCATGTTCGACTCTTGGGACCCCATGGACTATAGCCTGCAAGGCTCCTCTGTCCATGGGATTCTCCAGGCAAGAATACTGGAGTGTGTTGCCATTTCCCTCTTCAGGGGATCTTTGCCACCTAGGAATCAAAGCCAGGTCTCCTGCCTTGCAGGCAGATTCTTTACCGACTGAACTACAAGCACACATAATTGGCTAATATACAAAATGATACAGCCATTGGGAATAAACTATGGTAGTTTCTTATAGTTACACATGCACTTCCTATGCTTTTCAGCCACCTTACTCCTATATATTTATCCAAGGGAAATAAAATTGTATATTCACAAAGATACTTGTATCTGTATTACAGCTTTGGTTAAATCACCAATATCTGAAAACAATCCAAATGCTTGTCATCTGAGGAATGGATAAACAAATGGTGGTTTATCAATAAAGAAATGCTATTCAGTAATAGAAAGGAACAAACTGTTCATACACAAAAATTATCCATAGTCATAGATTGCAGGTGTACTTAAGAGTGATTTTCAAAACTCATCATGGGTTCAAGGATCTTAACTGCTATGGGAATGGGATTGTATAATATCAATTAATGAATATAAAGTGTCACAATACACTCAATAATATATAACTCTATGGTAAGGTGCTAATCCTTTTAATCCCTAATTTAAAAATTCAGAAATAGATATTTCAATTTTCATAACTCTCCAGAATAGCGATCATAGAAAAAGCAAGAGAATTCCAGAAAAACATCTACTTCTGCTTCATTGAATACCCTAAAACCTTTGACTGTGTGGATCATAACAAACTGAAAAATTCTTAAAGAGATGGGAATACCAGACCACCTTACCCCTTTCCTGGGAAATCTGTATACAGGTCAAGAAGCAACAGAGAAAACCAGACATGGAATAATGAACTGGTTCCAAACTGGTAAAGAAGTATGGCAAAGCTGTATACTGTCACCCTGCTTATGTAACGTATATGCAGAATACATCATGCAAAATGCCAGGCTGGATGAAGCACAAGCTGGAATCAAGACTGCCAGGAGAAATATCAAATAACTTCAGATATGCAGATGACATCACCCTTATGACAGAAAGTGAAGAAGAACTAAAGAGCCTCTTGATGAAAGTAAAAGAGGAGAGTGAAAAATCTGGCTTGAAACTCAACATTCAAAATACAAAGATCATGGCATCTGGTTTATTACTTCATGGCAAATAGATGAGGAAACAATCGAAACAGTGACAGACTTTATTTTCTTGGGCTACAAAATCACTGCAGATAGTGGCTGAATCCATGAAATTAAAAGACGCTTGCTCCTTGGAAGAAAAGCTATGACCAACCTAGATGGCATATTAAAAGGCAGAGCCATTACTTTGCAAAAGCTATGATTTTTCGAGTAGCCATGTATGGATGTGAGAGTTGGACCATAAAGAAAGCTGAGCACTGTAATTTATGTTTTTGAACTGTGGTATTGGAGAAGACTCTTGAGAGTCCCTTGGGCTGTAAAGAGATCAAACCAGTCAATCCTAATGGAAATCAGTCCTGAATGTTCATCGCAAGGACTAATGCTGAAGATGAAGCTCCAATACTATGGACAACTGATGAGAAGAACTGACTCAGGAGAAAAGACCCTGATACTGGGAAAGACTGAAGGCAGGAGGAGAAGGGGATGACAGAGGATGAGGTGGTTGGATGACATCACATGAGCTTGAGCAAGCTCTGGGAGTTGGTGATGGACAAGGGGGCTTGGCGTGCTACATTCTGTAGGGTTGCAGAGTCGGACACAACTGAGCAATTGAACTGAACTGATAACATTAAACAACAGCATAGATAAACATGAAAACTAAGCACTTCATCCATGTCACACATCAGAAGTGGCTGATATCCTTGGTTAATCTCCAATTATCTTCCAGAATATAATCAACACCATGATAGTCATAATACCTCACCCTTAAAAATCCCTAAATTGCTGCCCTCTTAGAAGTAGACTTACTTGTACCCTCATTAACAGAACAGTAAGAAATATACAGTACTAGGTATGAGGTTCTGTGAAGAGGCATTAACATTATCCAAAGTAATATATATATTGTCTTTGTGCACAAAATTTATTTTCTCTTTTTAAAATGCAAAAGATGAGGTTCAGATTTTATCTCGGTCAAAACCACATAGCTAGTAATTGCTGGAGCTTAAAATCTCCTTTTTTTTTGGGTCTATATCTCAGAGACTATCTCTGGAGAAGGCAATGGCAACCCACTCCAGTATTCTTGCCTGGAAAATCCCATGGATGGAGGAGCCTGGTAGGCTGTAGTCCATAGGGTTGCACAGAGTCGGACACGACTGAAGTGACTTAGCAGCAGCAGAGATTATCTCCCTCCAATTTGAAGACTTTTAAGAAGTATCTGCATAATGACCAAGCAGATTGATTTTTGCCAAGTTCATATAACCTAGTGGAGGGGGGCACAGCAGAGAAGGATGAAAGAAACTTCTGGCAATCTATAATAGGAATAAATTTATAACAATACAATCATTTTAGCAAGCAGACTGATTTTTGTCAAGTTCATATAACCTAGTGGTGGGGGGGGGCGCAGCAGAGAGGGATGAAAGAAACTTCTGGCAATCTATAATAGAAATAAATTTATAACAACACAGTCATTTTAGCACTGTTTAGCTAAATTATACTGGTAAAATTTAGGCACAGCCAATGTAATCTACAGGAAAAAAACATGTAAATACGTAAATATATTTTTAAGAGCGAACACTCAAACACTATATTTTCAAGCCAACTCTTCTTCAATTCATTGGACGAATTTCAACAAAAAAATTGGAGTAATTATGAGTAATCAACACTAAAACTATCTTATTTAATTTTAGAGTATTCTATTTTTTAAATCTTGTTTCACCACATATTGCTGATGTCTGTCTCTTTTTCATAGTGAGAGACTGAACTGGCTGCCAAGACAAAGAAGACAGATTACAGAAAGAAAAAGAGTCTTTATAGTCTTATAAACAGCATTTATAAGCCTGAATTTTAACATTACAATAGAGTAATTACCTATTGGGAATGGAAAGGAGTAATAAAATATGTCAAGTGATAATTCTAAGCTATTACATCTCCTTTTTAGAGTTTATATAGTATAGTTTAGCTAGCCTAATTTTTTATGTAACTATTCACTATTAAAGGTTAAATCAGCCTCTACTTGCGGATGTCGTTTAAAGTGCATTTAAGAAGGCTGTTTGGAATTCAGGCACAGTGAGACACCTAATATTGTTAGGTCCACCACACAACTGAAAGATTTTCATTCCCCAGGCTTAAACTTAGCTTTTTTCTTAAGCAACAAAAGTGACAGGGGAGATTCCATCATGGAAACTCTGCAGGGAATGTAGACAGATACTTGCTCCATGAGGGCAAAAGGAAGAAAGTTTCAGCTCAAGGCTTGATAAGCAAGTGCAAGGTAATGATGAAATATTAAAGATACCTGAGCACTGAGATAGTCCCTTCAGGTGAACTGCAGAACTTCAACAGCTAACATGAAGATGGGAAGGTTTTTTCTTTTTCTTGAAAAACTCTTTTGCAATTACCACAGAATTCCAAATTCAGTCAAACACAGCTAGCTTTACTTGAATTTGGCAATTCAATCCACAGCGCAGTTAGAATAGAAGCCATATTTTGCACACCAAGATTGGCACTATTTATTTTGAAATAAAATTCATACCTTATGGTAAGACAAGCACAATTTAAACAAACTTTTTTTGTTCCTCTGTCCTTTGGCCTCTTCTCTCTCCTCTACTGTGCATTGTACATCAACTTTATGCATCAAACCAAACCTCCTCATCCTCAGAAACACTATTTAAATATAAAGAGCAACATTCTCCTAGCGCCAACAAGACAACTCCTTAAAAGATAACATTCTTGTTTAATCTTATAAGAGTCCAGGATGACCCATTACCCACTACTTGTCAGGCTGTGTCAATAGTACTGTCAACAGTACATCACTTAATGGACAGTTTAAAAAAAAAAAGCACTTTCATAACTGCGTTTTGACTTCTGATGGGTGGAACAGTCCTCAGAGCTTTCTGAGATGCTATTCCCAGAGTTATAATCCTCAATTATAACTTGTTTATTATATATAACTGGTATATTATATAACTGATTTATTCTTAGATCAACTGATCAATTTTTCACCAAAATTATCAGCTGGCTCTCTTCATGAAAAATGCTTTTGTAGTCAACTTATCTAAGGATTTTTTTTTAAAAAACAATTAAGAGTTGGACATGACTTAGTAACTAAACCACCATCACACCACCACCACTACCATTAATTGTATCTGTTCTCCAACATATTTTTTGGAGATTTGACTTTTGTAAAACATAGGTTAGAAGAAATGTTCACCGTGACTTGAAGCTATCTTTCTCAAAAAAAAAAAAAAATCATTTTCAGACAAATATTGCTTTTGCTATGGATGTGGCAGCTTCAAAGAGGACACAGTCCACTTTATTCCATTTTTTATTTTTTAACCTAGTGACTGACTCTAAAGCCATAAAGATGTTTATTCCTCTCCAAAGATACCTTAGGCAGGTGGCAGCTAATCACCAATCACAATTTTCACAAACTTTTCCCACCTGTCTTCAACTATGACTTCCATAGAACCAAGTAAAGAACCAAAATATACTTGCAAACTGCAAATAGTGATGTTGATTTCCTATATGAATACTACACGCTCTGCACACTGGAGTTGTTCAGTAGCAAACGTGGAAGGTGGTGCCATCAGAACTCTGCCCACATTCTTCAGCTGAGCCATCACTTCTGGGGGCCCCAGTGTACGCTGGTAGGGTAGGGGGTGTCCACTGGAAAAGAACTAGATATAATGAGAAGCCTTTTCGAGGTAAGCAATTAACATTTGTGATCCAAACCCGGACACAATGCTTGCCCTTGAACAGGTCCTACGATAATAATCTTAATAAAACAATAAAAATAATTTCATCAGGCAAGAGAAGTAACAATAGGAAAGATACTAAGTACCGCTAGTTCCGTTTTAGCCTGAAACACTTTATTGACATATTTGCTAAATTGAAAACCCCTGAAGCTCTCAACCACCGGATCAACCAGAACTTAAGAGAAGATGATGAAGACTTTTCTGACCCTACTCAATGGACTAAAGCTTGGACTCTGTCAATTTCTGTCCCAATTCTGTGTTGAAATCTCCTCACCTCAAGCCCCTTCACAAACACGCATGTACTTTTAGTTTAAAACAGCCACAATTTTGCTATTCCAGGAGACACTGCTTTAGGAAAGATCCCGCGTGTTCTCCTTACTTACTGCAAGTAATAAATCGTTCCTTCTCCAGCTCTTTGTCTTAGTTGTGTGTTTTGACTTGACAGCCTGAGCCGTGAACCCTGTATTGGGGTAAAAACAATGCCACTGCCTCAAAGGGTTTGCTTTAAGGATGCGCATGTGCAGCACCAGTACCGCGCTGCATTATGGGAACAAACACAGTGGCCTGCCAATCACTAAGGCAGCGTTCTCCGAGGGGCCGGCGTACCTGCAGTGGAAGGTGTTACAGCCACATGGGGCTGGCTTGGCCTGGGTGGGCCACCAGATCCATGGCGGCATGGAAGGAGACAGCAAGGGCCGGCTGCTTCCCTGAGCAAGGGAGCCCTCCATCCTGTGAAAGGCAGGCCAAGCGACTGGCCTAGACTGTCGGCCCAAACAGCAACAGGTGTGTACTCCTTGTTATCAGTTTATTTCTAAGTAAATCAACTATTATATGAACTCTGTTGCTCTGGGGAATATGTGTTCAAACTTGAATTCACGTGTGAGATGTCCTTGATTCCAGCATCCTGGTTTCTTAATTCTGTTCTTCAAATATAATACAGCTGACCTCCTGACACTTTTTAAGTTTTTTTTTTTTTTTAACTGAAGAATAACTGTTTTACAATGTTGTGTTGATTTCTTCCCTACAATTATATAAATCAGCCTTAAGTATAAATATATCCACTCCCTCTTGAGTCGTTATCCCACCCTCCCTTGCCATTCCACCCGTCTAGGTCGTTTCAGAGACCAAACTGAACTCCCTGTGCTATATGGCAGCTTCTCATTAGCTATCTACTTTACACATGAAATGGCAACCCACTCCAGTATCCTTGCCTGGAAAATCTTATGGACAGAGGAGCCTGGTGGCCTGCAATCCACAGGGTCGCAAAGAGTCTGGCACGACTGAATAACTAAAACTTACTTAGGCTCCCCTGGTGGCTAAGCTGTAAAGAATCCACATATTATAATGCAGCAGACAGCCGGTTCCATCCCTGGATAAGGAAAAACCCCTGCAGGAGGAAATAGCAACCCATTTTAGTATTCTTGACTTCCCTGATGGCTCAGGTGGTGAAGCGCCTGTCTACAATGTGGGAGACCCAGGTTCACTCCCTGGGTCAGGAAGATCTCCTAGAGAAGGAAATGGCAACCCACTCCAGTATTCTTACCTGGAAAATCCCATGGACAGAGGAGCCTGATAGGCTACAGTCCATGGAGTTGCAGAGTTGGACAGGACTGAGTGACTGCACTTTTCTTGCTTTCAGTATTCTTGCTTGGGAAGTTCCATGGACAGAAAAGCCATGGGCTATAGGGCCCATAGGGTCACAAAGAGTCAGACACGACTGAAGCAACTGAGTATGCAGTGTATATATTTCAGTGTTACTCTAGAGACACAGACATAGAGAATGGATTTGCAGACACTTTTCAATGTAAGATTTTAAAAAGTTTCTTCAGATGCCTCTCTTACCTTTAGCTATATTTTCTAAATATATAAGTTTTTATTTCATAGAGAGTATTTTAAAGATTAGCAATGACTACACTTAATTGGATGAACAAATCTCTTTCCATCTCATAATTTTACTGCTAAGGCAACTTGTGGCTCTAAAAGAATTCGGATTATATTCCACATTCACAGTTTATCATAGAAGCCATATTTTGAATCTGAACTTCTTGCCTCAATGGGCCCTTTTCCAATTAACATTAATGAATAATAACAGTGACAATACCACAAATATAGATAAACGTAAGAAAGCTTGCTACTTTATTTTAAAAGAGGATTCTTTTAAGTAAGTGGATTCTTTAAAGTTAAGTGGATGATATATAGCTCTACTAGAAAAGTGCTCCACAGCTTATGACACTAGAAGAGAGGTAGAAAACAGCATTAGTATGGTTCAGTGAGGTAACCTTACCTGGCCTTCTTGACCACCACAACCGGCTGCACAGGTCAGTGTCTCAGCACATCTCATCACACCTAGAACCAGGATGATACAGATTCAGCATGCTTTTTATACAGGCATACCATTTATTAAAGTATTAAAATTTCCTACCTCTGTGGTATATAGCCAGTTTCCCAAATGGCTTTGAGTGTCCTCCCTACCACATAGGTGTCTCCCGTACAAAGCATCTCGATTTCCATTTCGTACAGCAACAAAAAGTAAAGCCTAGGTAGGAGGATGCCTCCAGGACCCTGTTTCCTTGCTGGTCCTCTGCCTGTGACCCAGCATTGTGTCCACATGCACTGGCTAGACATAGCAGTCTTAGAGATTTTACTTTAATGGTTTAATTTTTTTCCTAGAAACATTTAATAACTTATTTGCTTTGAATTTCGAGTAGACATTCCAGGATAATTAAATGCTCCTGGAAGTTGTTAGCTAACCATTGAGTTTCTCTTAATAATATAGTAATAAGTTATAAAGTATGATGGATGTGATTTTTTAGTCAACTATGATAATAGAATCACTATGTGTGTGAGCATTGTTGGGAAGTACAGTATGGCTTTTCAAATCACAGGCTATAGACCTGGACAGATATAAGTTTGAATATTACTTCTATACCAAGCTAACTCTTTGTGGGATGAAAAATCTTCTAAACTTTCATTGCTTTACTTATGAAACTGAGATTATATTCTTAAATGCCCTTTTCCTCATCCCCATGTTATGTCACCTAATGGATCCTACACCACAGAATTTGTAGGTGACATCTGACCCTTTAAATTTGATTAGAATTTTACTGTACATTTTGTTTTCATTTTTTATTTAAGAATTTTTTAACATTTAAAATCCCTCTTAATAAAAGTATATTACACTTAAATCTTTTTGGAAAATTTTGGCTAACAGTGTTCTTTATGGAACATTTCAGGAGAAACTTTATCATCTTAAAAAATTAAAAAACTCAAAACCCTAAGACTATGAGCTTGAAATATTTAGAAGACAAAATATTTCATTCATTCACTCTTCCTTAAATTAAATCTGTTGTACTAAATAAAAACAGAAAATTATGCATGTCGGATTAGTTATGAATAATGTCCTATTGTTACTTTTTTTCTGGATGCCTTCCACGAACGATTGTTCTGTTATGTTAGAATAAAACAACTGCTATTATATCCAATGAGGAAAATAATAAATAGGTCATTTTACCTTGCTATGTCATCTATTTCTATCAGTACCAATAATAAAATATAATGCCAGTATATGTTCTGTTTTTTTATTTTTTCAGTATTATTTTTGGGAAAAAGCTGAAATGTCTCTTTTTATTTAAAATTATGTTAATATATTTCACAGAAAAGGAAACTTTTTTTCTTTTTTAAACTAAGGTGTTTTTGTTTAAATGTTATACGGTCAAAAATATCTGTAGTCTTCCAATAAGGTACGATAAACATTTGGCATTTTCAGGGTATGAGCTGATAAAACTGCTTATACAATAGAAAAAACTTGTTTAAATTTTTAAAGCATGTCTTTAAAGAATTAAAAATCACAAACAAGAAGACAAAAAGCAGAAAGCAGAGATGGCAACACAAACTACAGATGAGAAAAGATTACATTTGTAGCAAATACATTAAAATGAAAGGGAGGAAAGGGATTTTAAAAATCATTTTTAAATGAACTTAAGTAAAGTTTAATACAGTTTTAAAATTGGCACTTTATTTAGGTTAAATAGGAATTAAAAAAATTATCAACTGAAATTTTTTTGTTTTTTTTTTAATTGAAGGATAACTACTTTACAGAATGTTTTTGTTTTCTGTCAAACATCAACATAAATCAGCCATAAGTATAGATATGTTCCCTCCCTCTTATACCTCCCTCCCATCTCTCTTCCCATCCCACTCCTCTAGGCTGATACAGAGCCCCTGTTTGAGTTCCTTGTGTCATATAGAAAATTCCCACTGACTATATATTTTACATATTTGGGCTCCAAAATCACTGTAGATGGTGACTGCAGCCATGAAATTAAAAGATGCTTACTCCTTGGAAGAAAAGTTATGACCAACCTAGATAGCATGTTGAAAAGCAGAGACATTACTTTGCCAACAAAGGTCTGTCTAGTCAAGGCTATGGTTTTTCCAGTGGTCATGTATGGATGTGAGAGTTGGACTGTGAAGAAAGCTGAGCGCCGAAGAATTGGTGTTTTTGAACTGTGTTGTTGAAGACTCTTGAGAGTCCTTGGACTGCAAGGAGATCCAACCAGTTCATTCTGAAGGAGATCAGCCCTGGGATTTTTGGAAGGAATGATGCTAAAGCTGAAACTCCAGTCCTTTGGCCACCTCATGCAAAGAGTTGACTCATTGGAAAAGACTCTGATGCTGGGAGGGACTGGGGGCAGGAGGAGAAGGGGACGACCGAGGATGAGATGGCTGGATGGCATCACTGACTCGATGGATGTGAGTCTGAGTGAACTTTGGGAGATGGTCATGAACAGGGAGGCCTGGCGNTGGCCACCTCATGCAAAGAGTTGACTCATTGGAAAAGACTCTGATGCTGGGAGGGACTGGGGGCAGGAGGAGAAGGGGACGACCGAGGATGAGATGGCTGGATGGCATCACTGACTCGATGGATGTGAGTCTGAGTGAACTTTGGGAGATGGTCATGAACAGGGAGGCCTGGCGTGCTGCGATTCATGGGGTCGCAAAGAGTCAGACATGACTGAGCGACTGAACTGAACTGAGTGTAAGTTTCCATGTTACTCTCTCCATGAATCTCACTCTCTCCTTCCCTCTCCCCTGTGTCTGTAAGTCTGTTCTCTATGTCTGTTTCTTCATTGCTGCCTTGCAAATAAATTCATTAGTACCATCTTTCTAGATTCCATATATATGTGTTAGTATACAATATTTATCTTTCTGATTTACTTCACTCTGTATAATAGGCTCTGGGTTCATCCACCTCATTAGAACTGACTCAAATGTCTTCCTTTTTATAGCTGAGTAATATTCCATTGTGTATGTGTACCACAACTTCCTTATCCATTCGTCTGTCCTAGCTATTGTAAATATTGCCAAGAGTAGCAAGACTGTCCAATGGGGAAAAATTAGTATTTTCAGCTGATGTTGCTGGTACACTGGATTTATGTGTGTAAGAATGACATTGGACCTTTACCCACATACCAAAAAAAAAGAAAAAGCTCAAAAGGAATCAAATACCTAAATATAATAACAAAGAGTAAAAGATTTTGAAGCACATTTATAGGAAAAAAAATTACATGACTCATGGTAAATTAGTGAATAGTAATTGAAGATTCTGGTTACTGTTTCATAGTAATTTATAGAAATAAATAAGAAATAGTCTTTCTTTAATATTTTCATTACATTTTAAAGATGATTTAGTTTTATGTTCATATTAAATGTTCTTATCCTAAAGAAATAAATATTGTAGTTTTGCATAGTTGAATGTCATATGTTTTGTATGCATACTAAACTCACAGTAGATTCTTTTCTTAGGTTTTTATTTGAAATAAATTATTTGGACACATAAATTTAGAGATAATTTAAAAACTGTAACTGTTGTGTCAATTATCTCATGAAGATCTTTTCAATATTTGAAAGACTGGAAGAATGTGCTGCTAAGATGAAATATATATTTTTTAAAATATTATGTATTAAGGAACATCATCTAAAGATCAATGACATGCAAATAATTTCACTTATTTCCTTTTAATTATTAGTATATGAGGGAGTTTTGCTTATTTCTACACAGTGTGACCATCCTGCTACTGCTACTGCTAAGTCACTTCAGTTTTGTCCGACTCTGTGTGACCCCATAGACGGCAACCTACCAGACTCCCCTGTCGCTGGGATTCTCCAGGCAAGAACACTGGAGTGGGTTGCCATTTCCTTCTCCAATGCGTGAAAGTGAAAGGGAAGTCTCTCAGTCGTATCCGACTCTTAGCGACCCCATGGACTGCAGCCTACCAGGCTCGTTCGTTCATAGGATTTTCCAGGCAAGAGTGCTGGAGTGGGGTGCCGTTGCTTTCTCCATGTGACCATCCTACATGAAGAATTACATCTTGTTTCCTTAAACCAGCATTTCTCTTTACATCAGCAACAATTTATTTACTAATTTATATTTTTTCCAGATTCCATTGTAAAGTTTTTCATACTAATATTGGCATGTTAGAATTCTTTTATGGTAAGCAAACAAAAATTAATGTGTTTAAGACAATATAAAGAAAATCATTAGCTTAAGACCTTCATAGTTAGGCACAAGCAATATTTTAACTATCCTTTGTAGTGACAGCCTCATTCACAGGTTCTCCCACTGATTCATCAACTTTCCACAGGTGACTTGTGACTAAAGTGGATGCCTGACTACCTAATGTGAAAAAATAACCCTAACTGCATCATAAACTTAAATATAAAACTAGGAAAAAAATTAAAGGAAAAATAAAAGGAACTTAAGAATCTAGGGGTAGGTAAAGAGTTCTTAGACTTGATATAAAAACTGATTTATAAAAAGAATAATTGTGATAAGTTGTGCTTCATCAAAATTAAATGATCTCCTCTGTGGAAGACCCTATATGAAATCACAAATTAGGCCCTGGGAGAAAATATTCGCAAACCACTTATCCAAAAAAAAGACTAGTATCTAGAAAATATACAATGTTCAACTCAATAGTATAAAGAATGAAGGAAAGGAAGGAAGTAAGAAAAATGAAAGAGGAATCCAAATAGAAAATAGGCAGAAGACATTTCACTAAAAAGAATATAAATGGTAAGTAACCACAAGAACAGATGCATAAGATCATAAGCTAACAGGGAAACATAAACTAAAATTTCAGTAAGATAGCACTGCTCTACTGCTGCTGCTGCTAAGTCACGTCAGTCGTGTCCGACTCTGTGTGACCCCATAGACAGAAGCCCACCAGGCTCCCCCGTCCCTGGGATTCTCCAAGCAAGAACACTGGAGTGGCTTGCCATTTTCTTCTCCAATGCATGAAAGTGAAAAATGAAAGCGAAGTCGCTCAGTTGTGTCTAACTCTTAGCGACCCCATGGACTGCAGCCCACCAGGCTCCTCCATCCATGGGGTTATCCAGGAAAGAGTACTGGAGTGGGTTGCCATTGCCTTCTCCGAAGATAGTACTAGATACCTTTATAGAAAGGCTAAGGTATTAAATATGTCAATACTAAATGCTGTTAAGGTGCAAAGAAAATTGATTATTCACACATTGCTGGTAGAAATGTAAAATGATATAGCCACTCTGAAAAACAGTTTGGCAGTTTCTTAAACTATGTGACTACCATAAAAAATCAGCAATTGTACTTTTTGGCATAATTCCAGAGAAATAAAAAAATTTATGTTCATCCAGAAGCTTGCATTTGAATATATATAGTAGCCTTAGCTTATTTTTAATTTTTTTATTGGAGTATATTTAATTTACAATGTTGTGTTAGTTTCTACTGTACAGCAAAGTGAATCAGATATACATCACTCTTTTTAAAATCCTTTTCCATGCAAGTCATTACTGAGTATTGTAAAATTCACTGTGCTGTACAGTCAGTTCTTACTATTCATTTTATATATAGTAGTGTGTATATGTCAAAACAGCCATAGAGAAGAACCACCTCAGATGTCCTTTAATGGATGAATATAGAACACAAACTATGGTACATCTATAACATGGAATACTATTCACCAATAAAAATGAATGGACTACTGATACATTCAGCAACTTGAGTGAATCTTCACAGAATTATGCTGTGGAAAGACCAATCTAAAAGGTTATAAACTTTATGATCCAATTTATGTAATTCTTAGGTTGACAAAATTATAGAAATGGAGAGCATTTTAGTTAATGGTTGCCAGGGGTCAGGATTGATGTCAGAGCGCCTGGATAAGAGGAAAGTTGGTATGATATAAAAGGATGTCAAAAAGCTTTGTAAAATGGAACTGATTAGTAATTTAACTCTGTCAATATTAATTTCTTGGTTGTGATATGGTCTTTTTGTAAGATATTGAGGGAAATTAGATAAAAGGGATGAAGTGTTATGAAAAGAATGTTTGTGTCCACCCCCTCAAATTTGTATGTTGAAACTCTAACTCCCATGTGATGGTATTAGGAGGTGAGGCTTTGGGGAGGTAATAGAATTAGGTCATGAGGGTGGGGCCCTAGTGAATGGGGTTAGTGCTTTATAAGAGTCACAAGCAAGCTTGCTTCCTGTCTCTGCCCTTTGTCACATGAGGATAAAGCCAGAAGGTGGCAGTCTGCAACCTGATAGAGGACTCTCTCCAGAACTGTGCTGCCACCTTAATCTTGAGCTTCAGCTTTTAGAACTGTGACAAATAAATTTCTTTTGTTTATAAGCACCCAGCATATGATACTTTGTTATTGCTAAGACACATGGGATCTATTATTTCTTATATATGCATATGAACCTACAATTATCTTATTAAAATTTTAATTAAAAATGTCTCTATCAGACCTCATATCTTTTAACTATAACAGCATTCAATCCTGTCTAGTAGAAAAGTAAAATGACTTTTCCTTCTTTTGAAGCCCTAGTAATTATCTTTCAGAGCTATATTGGCTCTAGATGGCTTCTTAGTTAATTTGTGAGCTAATTACTGGTTCAAGAAGAATGGAATATGCTGATTAGTTTAAGCTGATGAAGGTCCACTCCTTGAGAGGGGGGCCTAGTCCTAATAAACCATGATGGTGAAAAGGGAAAAATGTTTTCAGGAGAATGATTTTGAAAGTAAACACAAATAGCAAGCGACTAGAGCTGCCCTAATGCATTTACCTAATATCCTATATTTAAACTTGTATAATAGTGTTACCGTAAATACTATTATGTAACTTTATTTTCTACTCCTGGGATTATATATTTTTAGATAGGGTTCTAGAATTAGTAATATTGTGCCAAATATTCCACATTCAATGAATTTTGATTGATTTTTTTCAATAATCAAGTATAGTTGTACTTCAGATACTCAAATGAGCAAACTTCATTTGTAAAAAACAACTGCCTGTCTGCACTGCAATGCTGTGATTGGGTAATTGTAAGTTTCTGAGAAAACTAGCTGTAATGATAGAGTGATTGCTATCAAAACTGAGTTCATGTCTAGGATACTTGGAGGTTAGTCACATGAAAGGAAGCATGTTTTGAGAAGAGAATACCCAGGCCAAGGTTAAGAGGTAAGTGAGAACATGGGCAGATGGAAGGTTGAGCTGCCTGGACTTAGATTCTGTAACTATAGAATGGGAGATGGGGTTGAAGGACAGGGAAAAGGGAAAATTAAGTTGGATAAGTAATTGAATAGAAACATAAAAGTAAATGAAGTGTCTTGAAAACATATTAATCAATTTGACTTTAAGTAAGGGCAAAGAGATGGCTATAACAGTAGTTTTAAACAGAGGAGTGACATGATCAAAATTGCTTTGTGGCTGAATGAAGAGAATGCATTAAGGGAAATATGACTGGGGTCTGAAGGACAAAATAGAAGGGAATTGTGGGAATTCAGGTAGCTATGATGTTAAAACTAAGCTGAAGTGGCAGCTGTGGGCTTTGGAGAAAAGTAGAGATTAGAGAGAATGGCAGAATGAATTCTATTTAACTACTGTCTAATATTCTTGCCTGGAGAATCCCATGGACAGAGGAACCTTGAGGGCTACAGTCCATGGGGTCACAAGAGTTGGACATGACTGAGTGACTTTCACGTTCACTACTACTACTGTTTAAAGGGGAGACCTGGGGTAAGGAATAAAAAAGGATTCTTACATTTTAAAAATTCTTTCAAAACAACGTTGTCCTTTAGTTATCATCATTCGAGATTTTATTGTAAAAAGTGTTTAAAAATGGCAATCTCATTGTTGGCTTAATTAGCATTTCCTTATTTTGACACTGTTAGAAGGAACATCAGAGAACATAAAATACTTTCCAATACGTCTGTCAGTTTTTTCTTTTTTTTTAATATAACACAAAATACACTTCCTGCTTACCAGTGAATGTCTGAAATGGGAAAATATTACATAATCATGTATTCTTGAAGATATTTTGTCTTAAATATGCTTATGACTATTTTCTCAATACTGTTATTTTTCTTACAAATTTATATTTTCCTTTTGATCTTGTTTTCCTTAGATAAAATTAATCTTTTGTTTCACATATTTTTGATTATGTCACACCAAAGAAAGTCCTATAAGGCTTAATTTGTATGAACTCTTTCATTTACACAATTAGAAAATATTTAATGAGCATCCATTGTGTGACTGGAACTGTGCTAGGTCTTTGGAAAGACTTTCTTTACTCCTAAATAAGAACTCTTATGCACAAAGTAGTCCATCATTCCTCTGTCATAGCAATATTAATGATCCTTTCATCTTGACATTAGTCTGTTTAATTAAAATAATCACCTTACTTTTCTACCCACTGCTTTGGGGAAATGGAAAGCTGGTGGTAAAGTAGCTTTTACTTGCTCAATAACTGTAGTAGAATTATAGTTTGTATCTGAAACTCTATGTTATTTCAGTCTTTTCAATTGTTTTCAGTGTTCATTACTAAAATTTCCCCAACATAATGACTGCTCTCAGTAACATCAAATTTTAATTTATCTTCCAATGAAACATAAAACTTACAATGAGACTTGTATGCTTGATTTTTTTTGCCTTTCTAAATATTTGAAAAACTAATTTTTGTTAAAAGTGTTGGTTGAAAATGCTAAACTCAAATTTCTGTGGATGCTGCTCTAATTTGGTAGCTCTTATATTCTTTAGTTGCAATATTGACAACTGCCAAAGAAAGACTCAGATTCAGCTAACTTAAATAAATAAACGAAGAATTTTTTGTAAAGGAGAGTAAAGTAACTAAAGCTAAACATTCCAGTCTGAGGAAACAAATCAAGGCAACAGTGGGACTGGCAGGAGTTCAGGGCATTCTCGCCAGGATGCAGCCTTAAAATACTGTAGGTTAATAAACCCTAGCCTCTCCATTATAGATTAATATTCACAAGAATGAAAATTATCTGAGTATCAGGTCTTGAGATATCTAAGTCAGCTTGCATTATCTACCCTGGGATCCATTCTTAAGAGAAGGGGTAATAGGGAAGCAAAACAAATCATATTGTTTTTGAATCATAGAAATGATAGAAATCAATAGAAATCAATGATTGATAGAAATCAATCATAGAATCATATTTGCCCTACCTGTCCAAAGTCATTTGCAAGTACTAACCTACATCTTTTTCTATATATACAATTTCTGAAATGTTCCTTTTTTTATATAATGTATCTGCCTCACATATAACTGAAAAATATTTCATTTACAGTAGGAGAAAACCAAAAGTTATTTTTGGCTATTGTTTCTAAAGATACCTGTGTTCTCTGGGTTATGTATGTGTCTTCTGTTGTTCTGTCATCACAGCATCTCAGTGTTCTGTGATTTATGGGATAAATTAGCCAATGTACTAAACACTCGATAGTGGACAGAAGCAAAAGAGAGAAAGGAAATACATATAATAGAGTAAGCAGTGCTGCAAATGACCATGAGAAATAAATTTATCCATGATTTTTCCCAATTTCTATTTCATATAATTTTATCTTTGGCCATAATATTTTCAGCTCATATTTCTTTATTTTGTGAGTTGAACTGAATCATCTGTTCCTTGATATTTGAGCCTCCAAGTGTTCTGTTATTCTATCATGTTGTCTTATTTAACATTTATTACTAGGCATGTTAGTGCGTGGAAACATCCTGAGCTATTCCTTGGATTCTACCCATGTTTCTGTAGTAATATCTCCCCTTTATCTTGTAAACCAGGTCAATCATTCTAGCAAAAATGAAACCCTGTTCTATTGCTAGGGGTGTCAAGAAGCTTGGCTTATAGAAATATTGCTTTGGTGGATAAATAAAACTGTTACATCATAATCCACCATTTTACCTTGCAGAGAGCAAGATTTGGGGGTGTAATATTAGGTGTAAGAGTAAGAAGTACCAAAGCTGCCTTCTACCCTTTTTTTTTTTTTCTGGATTCATCTGTTCAAAGACATAGCATTGTGGCTAAAGAAAGGAGGAGCAACATAAATTGTCATGAGTTTAAGTTATATATATGATAATTGTGCAGAAAAGCCAACTTCATGGGATGTTCTCTCTCAGAGCTAGANCCTTTTTTTTTTTTTCTGGATTCATCTGTTCAAAGACATAGCATTGTGGCTAAAGAAAGGAGGAGCAACATAAATTGTCATGAGTTTAAGTTATATATATGATAATTGTGCAGAAAAGCCAACTTCATGGGATGTTCTCTCTCAGAGCTAGAGCTGAATCTGCATTTTCTTTTTTTTTTTTTAATCAATTGCTTCTGTCATTGGTGCAGCATAATTAATGGTTATCAATGCATTATTTCTTCTACTTCAGGAAAAATTCTTAATTGCAGGCAGGACATGTTGAATAGTATGTTAATTTATGAGGCATTTTTAGGTAATCCAAGGTTAGTGGTCCCTGACCAAGAACAACTAGTCTGAAAAGAAAATCCACATCTTGAATAAATTTCTGTCTGTTAAAGAAAATTCTTTACCATATTCCTCACCCAGGGAAAAATTCTCATGTAAATATCTTGAAGCCACCTTGTTGCTGGCTAGCTGTATTGAGGAAGGATAATTATGTATTTTTGCTAGAAATTGCACATTTATAATTATCTGTGGCTAGATCAAGTCAAGGCTATGGTTTTTCCAGTAGTCATGTATGGATGTGAGTGTTGGACTGTGAAGAAAGCTGAGAGCTGAAGAATTGATGCTTTTGAACTGTGGTGTTGGAGAAGATTCTTGAGAGTCCCTTGGACTGCAAGGAGATCCAACCAGTCCATTCTAAAAGAGATCAGCCCTGGATGTTCTTTGGAAGGAATGATGCTAAAGCTTAAACTCCAGTACTTTGCTGCCTCCTGCAAAGAGTTAATTCATTGGAAAAGACCCTGATGCTTGGAGGGATTGGGGGCAGGAGGAGAAGGGGACGACAGAGGATGAGATGGCTGGATGGCATCACCGACTCGATGGACTTGAGTTTGAGTGATCTCCGGGAGTTGGTGATGGACAGGGAGGCCTGGCGTGCTGCGATTCATGGGGTCACAAAGAGTCGGACAAGACTGAGCAACTGAACTGAACTGAGATCACCTTGAGAAGAGGAAAACTATATTTTTAAAGTTCCTCCCTGTCATCATGTACAGTTTACTTGTGAATTCATTATGCAAGTTGTGGGCTACCTGGGAAAACATTTAGCTGACATCTAAGAATTCTATTATCTTATATACCTGATTTTTAGTGTATCTTTTCTACATTAGGGACAAATATATTTTCATGTTCTGGGCCCATTCCCAGAGTTCCAACTATAGGTTTATTTATAAATTAAATTATTTATTTATTTGACTTTTTATTTAATAATAACATTTAGAATACTATACAGACCATCTGGGCACAGCTGAATGCATTTTCACAAACTGGACACATCTGCACAGACAGTAATGAGATCAAGAAATAAAATGTTACACATATTTTAGAAGACACCTAGTATGCTTTCTTCTAGTCTCTATAAACATAAGAGTAATAACCCATCTGATTCCTGCTGCCATAGATTGGTTTTGTATGGTTTTGAACCTTATATAAATTGAATCAAATAGCAGCTTCCCTTTCGTGCCTAACTTGTTTAATTCAACAGTATTTTTGTGATATTCATGCATATTGTATTCAGTGACCCATTATTTAATCATTTTCTATTCAAGTTATCCAACCAAACCATTACCTCGGAGTCAACATTGATTTTTACCCTTGGCATGACTTCATCTAGACCTAGTGAATATGGAGTTCAGCGTTCTGCCTCTTATAAGAACTTCCCTTCTCCATTCATGGTCACAGCCACTCCCAAGAGTGGTAGTTGCCTGACTGTAGATAGTGCTGATGTACATAATAGAAACATACAACATTATGTATTATATTTACAAGTTTTAATTCTTCATCGTCTGATTATTGATAATCACTTTTAGTTTGAGAGAGGAAAGATATTCTAACAGGATATGGTACCATGAAAGTGCAAGAAACCTATTTATATTACTCACTTGCTCCTATGGGTCATTTTGGACTGTTTCACATATATTGCTACCACATAATATTGGAGTACTTGGGCATGCCTAAATTTACAGTTAGGCAGATCAAGAAATACTGAGAACACTGTATAAACTTATATCCACAGGTTACTTATTATTCCAAGTACACATACTAAGTTCTTCTGATAGGTCAAAGTATTGTTTTTGCTTTCATTTTGTTTCTAAGTATCTCTTACTAAATTAAAAATGTTCTTATTAAAGAGATATTTTAAAAATAAAAGTCTCAGGGTTACTTGCAATGATTCTTTCTTTAAGAGAAATATAGTTGATTTATAGCATCTTAGTTTCAGGTATACAACATGGCGCCTGAGCATTTGTATAGTTTTTACTCCATTTGAAATCACCACAAAATAATGGCTATATTTCTTTGTGCTTTACAATACATCATGTAGCCTATCCATTTTATATATAAAAGTTTGTAGTTCTCAATCCTCTACCATTCCTCTACCCACTGGTAACCACCAATCTGTTTTTTTATATACCGGTGAGTCTGTTTCTGTTTTACTATATTGATTCATTTCATTTTTTAGATTCTACACATAAGTGATAACAGCATTTTTCTTTCTGTCTGACTTATTCACCATAACATCTAGGTCCATCCATCTTGTTGCAAATGGCAGAATTTCTTTTTTTATGATTGAGTAATATTCCATTGTATATATCACCACAACTTTATCCATTCATCTGTTGGTGGACACTTCAGTTGCTTCCATATCTTTGGAGTCTTATAAAGAAGTCTTATTTAAATAAGACTGCTATGAACATTAAGATGCAGTTATCTTTTTCAATTAGTGTTTTTGTTTTCTTCAGACATAGGCTCCAAAGTAGAATTGCTAAATCATAAGATAATTTTATTTTTAGTATTTGAGGAAACTCTGTACTGTTTTCTATATTGGCTGAAACAATTAACATTCCTACCAACAGTATACAAGGCTTTCTTTGTCTCCACAACCTTGCCAAAATTTGTTATTTGTAGACATTTTAATGATAGCCATTTTGACAGGTATGAGGTAATACCTCATTGTGGTTTTGATTTCCATTTCTCTGAAAATTTAGCAATGTTGAGCATCTCTTGTCATGTCTGTTGGCCATCTGTGTGTCCTTTTTGAAAAAAGACTATTCAGGTCTTCATCCATTTTTAAATTGGGTTGTTTGTTTTTTGCTGTTGAGTTGTATGAGCTGCTCATGTATCTTGGGTATTAACCCCTTATCAGTCATATCATTTGCAAATATTTTCTCCTATTCAGTAGACTGGCTTTTTGTTTTGTTGATGGTTACTTTTGCTGTGCAAACCTTTTAATCTTAATGATGTCCCATTTGTTTATTTTTGCTTTCTTTTTTCTTCTGCCTTAGGAGACAGGTCTAAAAATATTGCTGCAATTTATGTCAGAGCAGTCCAACCATGTTCCAGAAGGTTTATGATTATGATTTTAGCTCTTTAATCCATCTTGAGTTTATTTTTGTATATAGTGTGAGAAGAAGTGAAGTGAAGTCGCTCAGTTGTGCTTGACTCTTTGCAATCCCATGGACAGTAGCCTGCACCAAGCTCCTCAGTCCATGGGGTTTTCTAGGCAAGAGTACTGGAGTGATTTGCTGTTTCCTTCTCCAGGGAATCTTCCCGACCCAGGAATCGAACCCAGGTCTCCCACATTGTAGACAGACGCTTTACCGTCTGAACCACAGGGAAAGTTCTATATAGTAAGAGAACATGTTTTAATTTCATTTTACATGTAGCTGTCCAGTTTTTCCACTTTACCACTTACTGAAGAGATTGTCTTTTCTCCTTTGTTTATAATTACCTCCTTTGTCGTAGATTAATTGACTGTAAGTATCTTGATTTATTTATGGGTTCTCTATTCTGTTCTGCTCATCTGTGTGTCTGTTTTTGTGCCAAGGTAATGCTGTTTGACTATTGTAGAATTTGACTGAATACTGTATTTAGACTCTTGTAGCTTTATGTGAAGTCTCTCAGTCATGTCCTACCCTCAGCGACCCCATGGACCACAGCCTACCAGGCTCCTCTGTCCATGGGATTTTCCAGGCAAGAGTACTGGNTAGAATTTGACTGAATACTGTATTTAGACTCTTGTAGCTTTATGTGAAGTCTCTCAGTCATGTCCTACCCTCAGCGACCCCATGGACCACAGCCTACCAGGCTCCTCTGTCCATGGGATTTTCCAGGCAAGAGTACTGGAGTGGGGTGCCATTGCTAGCTTTATAGTATAGTCTGAAGTCAGAGAGCATATTACCTCCATCTTTGTTATTTTTTCACAAGATTACTTTAGCAATTCTAGGTAATTTGTGATTCCATATAAGTTTTAGGTTTATATATTCTAGTTCTATGAAAAATGTCTAAGATATTGTTTCTAAGAAATTGTGATAGGAATTGCATTAAATCTGTAAATTGTTTTGGATAATATGGTCATTTTAACAATATAATTTCCAATCTATGAATATATAATACCTTCTCATTTCTTTTTATCATCCTCAGCTTCCTTAATCAGTGTTTTTTAGTTTTCAGTGCATAGTTTTCACTTTTTTGATGAAGTTTATTCCTAGGTATTCTATTTTTCTGTTGGGATTTTAAATAGGATTGTTTTCTTGCTTTCTCTAATAGTTAATTATTAGTGTATAGAAAAGCAACAGATTTCTGTATGCTAATTTTATGTCTTGAAAATTTACTGAATTCATTGATAAGCTCAATTTTTTTGGTAGCATCTTCAGGATTTCCTATGTATCTTGTATATCTTCTGCAAACAGTGACAGTTTTATATTTTCCTTTTCAATTGTGATTTCATTTATTTTTATTTTTCTTATCTCATTGCTGTGGCTAGAACCTCTAATACTATATTAAATAAAATTGTGAAATTTGGAATCCTTGTCTTGTTCTTGACCTTAGAGGAAGCGCTTTCAGCTTTTCACCATTGAGTATGTCATTAGCTGTGAGCTTATCATATATGGCCTTTATTATGTTGAGATATGTTCCCTTTGTGCCCACTTGCAGTGGAGTTTTCAGCATAAATTGATATTGAATTTTGTCAAAAGCCTTTTTCTGCATCTTTTGAGATGATCATGTGGTTTTTATTCTTCAAAATGTTAATATGATGTCTCACATTGATTGACTTGTGCTTTCTAGTCTTCTACATTCAAGTGGTTGTTTTCTTCAATTTTGATTAGTTCATTTTCTGTTTTTAGTTCTCTTTTTCTTAATTCCTGCTGTGTTCACCGACTCTTTTCCCTAATTTTTAATTATTTAGATTTCTAAATATTTAAATTTCTAATTATTCTAATTTTCCCTAATTTCCCTTATTTATAATGCTTTGAATGCATTATTCAGCAAATTTTCACTTCTGTTTCATTAATTGTTGTTTCAGGACTTTTTTTATTCTTTCAACTGAAGCAAATTAGTCTGTCTTCCTATTTCCCTTAACTGTCTCTGTTCCTATTAAATCAGGTGGAACAGTTACCTATTCTACTCTTGAAGTGGTGTCCTTGGGTGGGAGTATCCCTATATAATCTATATTTACTCAAAGACTTTGATCAGGATTCTTATGCTTAGGAGTCACATCTTCCTCCACTATGTGCTGGTCACTATCACCTTGGCAAGAGGTGGGGCTGGAGGTGGAGGGGTTAGAGCCAGATCCAGGTGTGAGCCATGGCTTCGCCTCTGCTCATTGACCAACACCATCCTACTGGGAGTATATCCCAAGTTGCTGGTGCAGAAGAGTTGAGGGTTGGGTCTGGGTTGACTTTCACTCTAAGAGTGTGATCTCCTGGCTCCCATTACTAAAGCTCTCACACCCAGAGGAGACGAGCCCTGGTGCAAGAGGGTCTGGATTGGACACTCTTTGTATTAGGATGTAGGCTTTGGAAGTCCCAGCCCTAGTCAGTGTGCTGGACCACTCTAGATGTGCTGTTCCTGTAGGTGCCAGTAATGGCTCACCACACCCCTTTCAGATATGCCTCCAGACCTGAGCTGGCTCTGTCCATAACAACAGAGCCTTCCTATTGGCTGTGGCAGTCCTAACCCTAGTGTCACAGAGCAAGTGGAGACAGACAGGGCACACCAGGGGGATCTCTATAAACTAGACAGAGTCCTGTGCAGTTTTAGTCTACATCCTTTAAGGAGTGAGAAAGTGTGTGCATGCTTTTCATGAGTGGAGTCTAGGTTTGTTACTACCCTCAGATTAATTCCACTGGTTTTCAGATGAGGTATGGGCACTCATCTTCTCAGTGCTAGACCAGACAGCTGGGGCAGTGCTATACAGTAGGTACTTGTTGGTTTTCTATTGTATAATAGTAATGTGTCTATGTAAATGCATTTTTTTATGTGTTCATGGGGGGAGGTGAGCTCCAAGTCCTCCTGCTGCTGCTGCTAAGTCACTTCAGTTGTGTCCTACTCTGTGTGACCCCATAGACGGCATCCCACCAGGCTCCCCCATCCCTGGGATTCTCCAGGCAAGAATACTGGAGTGGGTTGCTATTTCCTTCTCCAGTGCATGAAAGAGAAAAGTGAAAGTGAAGTCGCTCAGTCTGTCCGACTGTTAGCGACCCCATGGACTGCAGCCCACCAGGCTACTCCGTCCATTGGATTTTCCAGGCAAGAGTACTGGGGTGGAGTGCCATTGCCTTCCCCGCCAAGTCCTCCTCCTTCACCATATTGATCTCTTCTACTTGCTATTATACTCTTATCAGTGTGTTCCTCATAGTATTGATCTGCCATCAACATTTTAAGCTGTTTCTGTGGACGGAAATTTTCAGTGTGAGATATCACTGTCATTCTGTGGCAAAAGTGTGAGCATAACCTAATCAGATGAGACATTTAAAAGTAGTTTTCTCTGGCTGAATACAGAGAAACAGTCTGAGAGATGTTTTCCTTATAGCCTTAAGGAAAGCAGTAGCCAGGTTGTGAACTGCAATGGGGGCCATGTGGCAAAGAACTACAGGTTGCCTCTAGGATCTATTAACAGTAATATCTAGCAAAAAAACAGAAACATCAGTTATATATAAGGAGATGATTTCTTCTGAAAACCAGTGAGTTTGGAAGAGGACCCTGAGGTTCTGATGAAAATGACATACTGTCTAGACACCTTCATTTCACCCTGATAAGATTTCAAGCAGAAGACCCAGAAAATCCATTCCCAAACTTCTGACCCATGGAAATGGTTACATCATATATGTGTATTGTTTTAAGCTTCTGCGTTTGTAGTAATTTGTCACACAGCAACAAAAAAGTAGTACGCATGACTAGACCACTGAGAGTACTTACATTTTCAAAGAAATATATCTTCCTTTTTCCCTCATGTGTGTATTTTTCAAGGCATGAAGAGAGTTTGCTAACCATGCTTCCACTCTTAGTTATCACAGTGAGAAAGTGTCTAGCTTGGTTTTAGACTATCTGGGGCTAAATCCCACTTAGCTTCTCCTTAGCTGTGACTGGGGGCAAATTAAGAGTGCTGTGACTCTCCTCTATTATAAAATGAAAAATATAATCGTGACTCTTTTATAAGATTTATGCTGAGAATTGGCAGTAGTAAACAATGTGTATTAATTGGTGTCACTGTTATAGCTTTAGATTCTGTCAACATGATATTAACAATATAGTGGAATAGTATGACATCCTACATAATGATGAATCAGGTACAATTCCTGTAAACTCTATTATGGCACAGAAATAGAAGGCTGGTATATCCTAGAGGCAGAATATTCCTGAGGTGGTTCCTATCAGGGGCAAACAAGTTACTGTTTTAATTTGTGTTCCATTGCCAATGTAATTTCAAGATCAGTAAAAGCAAACCACTTGCCAACTGATTACTTTATAGTAATTATTAAAATTTATCAGTTTTTTTATAGTTATCAAGGTAGTTAAAATAATAGGCACATGCTATGAATCATAGGACCATCTCTCAAGTTTTTGAAGTTTACACAAAGCTTCAAGTCTCTCAGGGATAGAGAATGGCAAACATTTGTTTATATTATTATGAGCATGAGTGGATTCATCCTATCATATTGACTAGACTCCTAATCAAGTAGTCAAAGTTTAAGTCCTTTTATGTGTCAAGTATGCCATTCCACTTATAAACTCAGGGATTGATAAAAATATCACATTGGATTTAGAAACTCAATGTAATTAATGCAAGACAAATTTTGTTAAAACTTAAATTTTCACCTTACTCCTCACAACGCCCATTTTATACAGTGACCTTCACTTAAATTTTGTCTTCCTAGGAATTTGTATTAACTTAAAGCTTAGGTATAACTGTCCTTTTATGGTTTTCCTTTTTTTATTACATGGGATAAACATCCCTTGTTTTGTTTTTTTGAGAAAGATACAAGGTAGACTAAAGAGGGACTGAGAATATGCATGTATGTGTTCTTAAATTTTATTTATTTTTAAATTTTTTACTGTTTTTTGTTTATTCATTTGTCTTTCTCAGAGTTTTGTGTCCTCATACTATTTGTCAAATTCTCCCTTAAAAGTATAAAAATTTTGTGACAGTGACTCTTATGAATACTCAAATTAGGGCTATATGGTATTTGAGCCAAAGTCTGTAGGAGGAAATGGAGTAAGCCACAGGTAGCTGAGATGGTAAAGAATCTCCTTGCAATGCAGGAGACCTGCATTCGATCCCTGGGTTGGGAAGATCCCTTGGAGAAGAAAATGGCAGCCCACTTCAATAATCCTGCCTGAAAAATCCCATGGACAGTGGATCCTGGAGGGTTACAGTCCATGGGGTTGCAAAGAGTTGAACATGACTAAGCAACTAACACTTTCACATGGATAGCTGCAGATAAAACTGTCTGGATTATCTGACTGATATCCAGATTATCTTTGCTCACTTACATTCAGTCTTGTTGCCAAAAGAGTCCCAACAGGTATTAATAAATTGCTAGTCTGTTTTATAGAAAACGTACCTACAGAGTCAGTAAAGCAGATTTTGGCAATTAACAGTTTCCTTGGCTAGTGCTCTCAGTATTGGTTTATTATCATATCCTCCCGGATTCTGTTTATGATCAGTTTCTATTTTTTGATCTCAAGATTGATAAAAAAATTATTTTCATTGTTTATAAAATTTTCTGGGAATTATAAAGGTAAGTTCAGAGAATGGGCTTTCAAAACTTGCCTGTAAATTGTCTTTATTTCTCTTAAGGTAAGAGAAACTGAGAATTGTAAATTGGCTTGATATGTTTGTTGAATAGTACAGTAAATGCCCTAAAGTACAACCACTGGTTTAACTTCTAGAGACAGATGGTATCATTATTTCCCAGAAATACAGGTAGAAAAACATGGACAAATATACTAAAAAGCATATGCAAGTCACGACTAAAGGAACCAGGGTCCCAAAGAGTAAGGAAACAGACTGACAGAAGCTCAATAGTCTTTGGCAATTTCCCTCAAGGTATTTGCCAGTTAAATGTGGCATGGAATCAGTAACTAAAAGATTGAGCAGAGTGTAGCATACAAGAGACTGAGAAAATTTGTTGAACTTTTAGCAGCATCATAGGTCTGAGCCAAACTTAGTGTTCATAACTACTGAGGCAGCTAGCACTTTAGAGACCATGATTCTTGAGAGAGAGTGCATTAAAGTGATTCAAACCTTCTTTACTACCATTAGCTTCAAAACATTGTCCAATCATAAGCATCCAAGAAAGTAAGAATCAGAAAAGAAAAAAACACCAATATGGTACATGAATCTGGTTAGATGAAAATCAGAAATCAAGCCAAGGAAGAAAAGTTATATTAAAATTCCCAAATAAAGCCTTAGAGGAACATAGTAAGGACAATCACAAATTAGAAATAGAAAAAATTTCAAAACAATGTTACTTTGAACTTAAAAAGAGAATTAAGTGATGTTTCTAAAACTAGAAAACAAAATATTACCTAAAATTAAAAGTTGAAGAAAAGGCTGAAGAGGATATTGGAAGCAATAGAAAAGAGGATCTTAGAATATATAACGATGAAAAAATTTTAGATGGAGGCATGGATAGAAAATAGGAATCAAAAGAAGTTGACTATAAAAAGCAGTTAGTGTTAATATTTATTTGGAAACCCAGAAGGGCAGTAATAAGAATGTGTAAAAGTGGCAATGTGAGAAGAGAGACCTGCCCAGATTCTCTGAAAATGATGAAAAATGTTAATCCACAGATTCAAAAAGCTCAATAAATCCTCAGGAAGAAGAAATACAAAGAAAAATGTCTAGATGCATTATAATAAAACTGTAAAACCACCAAAGACAGGGAAACTATCTTAAAAGCAGGCAGATTACAAAAAGGACATAGTATCTTATCAGAGCACAAAGAAGACTTAATGGTATGAATTTAGCAGAAACGATGGAGGAATAAAACAAAACAAAACAGATGTCTTTAAAGAGATAATATTAAGGGTGCTCATGAAATTATATTACCTGTGAAGTAAAAGCCATACTAAGTTATGTTAAACTCCTCTAATTCAAGGACTTTTGTTAAAGTTTCTGAAATAACCACTAAAAGAATAACACAAACTAAAAAGAGAATACAGATTGAAAAAATACTTCAATAAAACAAAAGATGGCACTAAAAGAAAAGAGACATAGAATGGGTGGCACAAATAGAAATCAATAGTCAGGTGGTAAATTCAAATCATTACTTAAATATATCATTGTCTACATTAAATGCAAAGCTCAGTTCAGTTCAGTCACTCAGTCGTGTCAGACTCTTTGCGACCCCATGAATCGCAGCACGCCAGGCCTTTGGAGGGCTGTCTCTTATACACATCTAGATGTGTATAAGAGACAGCCCTATCTCATGCATTGAACCTGGACTGGTGATCTGTTTCGCATATGATAATAAGGTATATCTATTGTTAATTCATGTTGATAGATGGCAGAAATCAAACCAATATTTTAAAGCAATTATCCTTCAATTAAAAACAAACGAATTAAAAAATAATTTATACAAAATACCATTGCAATAACATCCTGTAAACGTGTAAGGCCATCTTCTCCTCTTTTAAGAGATCTATCTTGTTCGTTTTGAATATAAAAGTAACATATGCTCCATGACACAAATTCAAACTCCACATTCAGATGTTCAAATGTATAGTGTGGAAGTTTTCTGTCAGCTTAGCCTCCTACAGACCACAGCTACTATTTTGTGCACAGACTTCCCATTTCTTATGCATACATAATGTATTTGTATAAATGGGATCTCACTCAACATACTGTTTATAAACTGCTTTTGTCACTTACAATATAGATCTTGAACATCTTTCCAAGTTAAAAGTTACATACTTCATTTTTTAAATCAGATGCCTAACTGCCCAATGGTACTTATACCATACTTTATTTAACGAAAACGGAAGAATTTTAAAACTTTTAAAAAACTGTTGCAAACAAATCTATAGGGACATTCTACATACCTACATCCTTATGTATTTATCTGATTATTTTTCTGAGGATATATTCTAAGAAGTGGAATGACTGTATTCAAAGTACTTAAAAATTTTACTGCACATCAGCAGATTTCTCTTATATTGATTTGCATCCTTATATATCATGAATAAAAGGACCCTCTTCCCAATATCCTTGTTATTGCCAAGTAACAATCATTTGAATACTTGTCAATCTGCAAGATAACATCATTGATGTTTTGTTCTGTATTTAACTGACTAGTGAGACTGAACACCTTTTCCTTGACTTACTGACCACTTTTATTTCATACTTTGTTAATTGCTTGAGCATGTACTTTGCTTATTGTCGATAGGCAAAGTTAATGTTTTACATGGAAGAGTTTTTATATAGCAAGAACACCAGTGGTTTGTATTTGTAGAAGTTACTTGCTTATTGCAGGATTCTTTATCCAGCTTATTGAGGGTTAGTTTCTCGTGCAGCCCCAGTCTTCTTGGACAGAACATGTTGAGTTGGGTGGTGCCTCCTCTTTGTTTCTGTGGTACTTTGGATATGTATCCACTAGAACGCTTGAACCTAGTAGGGAGAGCTTCAGGAACTAACTCCTTCATTAAACCTGTAGCTCATGAGAGGCAGGGAGAGTTCTTGTTCCTCTTCGTGCCTTGGAACAAAAGGTGACGCTCCTAGAAAGTGGCCACTAAAATGGTAACAAAAGCAAACCCAGCTGGCTTTCTGTTTCCTCTTTCTTCCAAAATGTACCCCAGGCTGGATCCATGGAAGATTAAGACATGCAGTCCTGCTCTCTTCAGTCCAGTGTTGAATACTAAAGGTATGCCAGCATCATTCCAAAAGCAGCCCCCCCGGAAGGGAAGCACTGGACTCCCTGCTGCTTTTCAGGTCAAGGAAAAGGTCCCCAAATTTGGAACGTGAAGACCGAAACAAAGCCCCTGTCTCCATATATAATGCTGTATATGAATGGAGAAAGTGAAAGCAAATGACCCATGCCGGGAAGAATCAGCATTGCAATGCCTCAAAAATGATAGGTTCGGAAAGGACCATTCCATATTTTGAACCACAATTAGATATTTACTCATTTATTTCTAGCTGCAATTGTATCTCATTTTTAAGATTAGTTTTGCAGCTTATTATCTTTTTAGTGATCATGCTGATAACTGAAATTTCTGAAGACCTGTTGCTAAGCAATGTAACTTGAAGCATGCAGTGAAGCTTTCCCATGACTACTTAAATTAAAAAAATTACTACCTTAGGTTTACTACTTCATAATCTAGTTTTCCTGTTTGTGTGATTGTGTCTTCCCCCCTTACCTAATTAAAAATTGTGTAAAGTCATCCAAAACTGACCTAATAATCTAACAGAAGACCGAGGGAAAAATCTCCTTCAGAAAAAAATGCTTATAGAGTGACAAAGAGACATGACTTGGGTATTCAACATTGGGTTAGCTGGCATTATCTAACTGGGTAACCTGGAAGATGTCCCTCTATCTTTGTGAGCCTAAGACTTTATTGCAAGTCCCAGCCAATGCTATAAGACATAAAAGACAGAGGATAAGCAAGAGAAAAAGACATTTTCTATATAAATTGAGCATGTGCATGCTCAGTCACTCAGTCGTATCCAACCCTTTGTGACCCCGTGGACCATAACCCTCCAGGCTCCTCTATCCATGGAATTTTCCAGGCAAGAATACTGGAGTGGGTTGCCGTTTCCTACTTCAGGGGATCTTACCGGCTAAGAGGTCAAACTCGCATCTCATGTCTCTTGCACTGGCAGGTGGATTTTTTTTTTTTTAATCACTGGTGCTACCATATAAATTGTACTGTATTATAAATTTGAAATCCAAATGACTTTAAAGACAAATTTTTAGATATAATAAAATAGTTCAGCAAATTTGCTATGTAAAAGATTAACATACAAAAATAATTTATATTGCCATATCAGCAATAAGCAAATAAGAATAGAAATAGGAAAAAAGTGTCATTCTAAGAGCAACAGAAAAATATGTGCAGTCTATCCATGGAGAATATTAAAATACATTACTGAAGGACCTAAGGAAAAAACTGAACAGATAGAGGTATATACTCTGTTAATAGATAAAAAGACTTGATATTGTAGTTTATGTTATTTCTTTCCTAAAAAAACTTACAAACTCAATAACATTCCAATAAAATCCCAATAGAGTTTTTTATGAAACTTGACAAACATCCTGAAATTCATATGAAAAAGGCTAAGAGGTCTTTTGTATAAAGGGGCAAGAGAAGCTAAGACAATTTTCTAGAAAGCAAGAAGGAGAGGCTTGCCATTCAGATATAAGGACAAATTATAAAGCTAGGGTACACAAGGTGATGCTTTTTCCCAGAGATAAACAAAAAGATTAATGGAACAGATTGGTAGAAAATAGAGCTCAGCAAAAGCCCACACTCACATGAGCACTTGATACATGACAGGGGTTACCATCATAAATCAGCAGAGAAAGGATGGGTCTTATTAAATAATGTCTGTATAATGTAATAATGCTAGACAAAGTCAAAGATAAATTCCAGGAAGATTAGACAAACATGAAGGACAGAATTTTAAAACTATTAGAAGAGAAAATAGATAAATATCTTTATAATCCCTGACTAGGGAAGGGTCTTATAAATGCAAAGCCAAGATTGAAGGCAGGAGGGGAAGAGGGTGACAGAGAATGAGATGGTTGGGTGGCATCACCTGTTCAGTGGATGTAAGTCTGAGCAAACTCCAGGAGATAGAGAAGGACAGGGAAGCCTGAAATGCTGCAGTCCATGGCGTCATAAAGAGTCTGACATGACTTAGCAACTGAACAAAAGACTTGAAAAACACAAACAAAAAGGCTGACAAATTTAATTGTATTAGTGTTGTAAAGCTTTTTCATTACAAAAGGTTTTAAAGGGCTCAATTACAATCTACAGACTGGAAAGATCTTTGAAATAAATATATTTGGCAAAGAATTCATTAAAGCACCACTGAATCAATAAGCAAAAGGCAACAACCCAACATAAAAATGGGCAAAAGAAATGTGTGAATAGCCAATCACTGGCCAAAGAAAACACCCAACTGGCCAGTGAACATGTGAAAAACCACTCAATTTCTAGTGAGGGACTTGAAGAAAATTTTTTAAGTCAAATATCTCAAACACCTAAGACTGGCAAAAATGGAAATGTTTAATATAGCAAATTCTGCAAATCTTTGGAGAAATAAGATCTCTTTTCCAGGACCTTTGCAGTCCAGGGGAGGAGAGCTTAGTATTTAAAAGGGTGGACTTTCCAGGAAGGCTGTCTCCCTCTACATGGTCAAGTTACTTCAAATACTCATATCTCAGCTGCTTCATCTGTGAACCACAAATGACAGAAATAGCCAAATGTAAAGAGAACTTCTTATATCAAACCAGGCCCTGTTCTAAGGGACCTCACTGAGTTTTTGTGAAGATTAAATGAAAAGCTTTAAATAGTTCCTTCTCCAGCATTAATACTTTATAAGTGTTAGGCATTTTTATTTGTCAATATCATCACTACGAACAAAGCTAGTGGAGGTGACAGAATTCCAGTTGAGCTCATTCAAATCCTGAAAGATGATGCTGTGAAAGTGCTGCACTCAATATGCCAGCAAATTTGGAAAACTCAGCAGCGGCCACAGGACTGGAAAAGGTCAGTTTTCATTCAATCCCAAAGAAAGGCAATGCCAAAGAATGCTCAAACTACCGCACAACTGCACTCATCTCATATGCTAGTAAAGTAATGCTCAAAATTCTCTAAGCCAGGCTTCAGCAATATGTGAACTGTGAACTCCCTGCTGCTCAAACTGGTTTTAGAAAAGAACCAGAGATCAAACTGCCAACATCCGCTGAATCATGGGAAAAGCAAGAGAGTTCCAGAAAAACATCTATTTCTGCTTTATTGACTATGCCAAAGCCTTTGACTGTGTGGATCACAATAAACTGTGGAAAATTCTGAGGGAGATGGGAATACCAGACCACCTGACCTGCCTCTTGAGAAACCTGTATGCAGGTCAGGAGGCAACAGTTAGAACTGAATATGGGACAACAGACTGGTTCCACATAAGAAAAGGAGTACATCAAGGCTGTATATTGTCACCCTGCTTATTTAACTTCTATGCAGAGTACATCATGAGAAACGCTGGACTGGAAGAAACACAAGCTGGAATCAAGATTGCCGGGAGAAATATCAATAACCTCAGATATGCAGATGACACCACCCTTATGGCAGAAAGTGAAGAGGAACTAAAAAGCCTCTTGATGAAAGTGAAAGAGGAGAGTGAAAAAGTTGGCTTAAAGCTCAACATTCAGAAAACGAAGATCATGGCATCCGGTCCCATCACTTCATGGGAAATAGATGGGGAAACAGTGGAAACAGTGTCAGACTTTATTTTTTGGGGCTCCAAAATCACTGCAGATGGTGACTGCAGCCATGAAATTAAAAGACGCTTACTCCTTGGAAGAAAAGTTATGACCAACCTGGATAGTATATTCAAAAGCAGAGACATTACTTTGCCGACTAAGGTCCGCCTAGTCAAGGCTATGGTTTTTCCTGTGGTCATGTATGGATGTGAAAGTTGGACTGTGAAGAAAGCTGAGCGCCGAAGAATCGATGCTTTTGAACTGTGGTGTTGGAGAAGACTCTTGAGAGTCCCTTGGACTGCAAGGAGATCCAACCAGTCCATTCTGAAGGAGATCAACCCTGGGATTTCTTTGGAAGGAATGATGCTAAAGCTGAAACTCCAGTACTTTGGCCACCTCATGTGAAGGGTTGACTCACCGGAAAAGACTCTGATGCTGGGAGGGATTGGGGGCAGGAGGAGAAGGGGACGACCGAGGATGAGATGGCTGGATGGCATCACGGACTCGATGGACGTGAATCTGAGTGAACTCTGGGAGTTGGTGATGGACAGGGAGGCCTGGCATGTTGTGATTCATGGGGTCGCAAAGAGTCGGACACGACTGAGCGACTGAACTGAACTGAAAGTAGAACTAAAAGTAAACTAATGATGCTAATATCCAAAATAAACAGTCATTCAAATACTTCAATCTGATGACTGCATTTTGAAGTGCAATTTCTTAAGAAATTCTTGTACATGTTCTCATGCGGCCTATATAATATTATTGCAGTATTGTTTATTACAGCAAAAGCAATCCAAATGAGTAGGAGGAAAACAGATAAATAAATTGGGTGTGTTCATTCAATCTTAAAAGAATTACATGTAACAGAATAGGAGGAAAATAGATAAGTAAATTGGGTGTGTTTATTCAATCTTAAAAGAATTACATGTAACAGCATGTCAAACACATAATATTAATTGAAAAGCAACAAATATATTGATTAACTTATACAATAAGATTGCATTTGTTTAAAGTTTAAATCCATGCAAAACATTATGATATGTTTATGGACAAATATAAATGGTGTAAACTTATCAAAACAGGTGTGGAGGACATTACCAACTTCAAGATAATGGTTACATGCAGGTGAGAGAAGGGAATCCAGAATCAGGGGAAGAAAGGATCTGGGTGGACAGGAACCCAGTCATATTGTGGTTGCATCATCTGGACCACACAGCTCCTCTGGTGCTGCAGAAGCAGGCAGACAAGACAGGAGAAACACCTCAGCCCAGAAATGGCACAGATGTTTTCTGCTCACATTTCACTGGCTAGGACTAGTCACTTGACCCCCACCCACCTGCGGGGAAACTGGGAAAGGCTTGCTTGTGGTGAACACTTGTGATGTTTCCCACACTTGGCCGGTGGGCTAAATGTAGTAAGAGCATATAGTAAGCTTCGGAATGAATAGCCTCATACTGTCTTCTTTTTCCCCCTCTTGATCTGAAAATCAAGTTCAGTTTACCTGGATCCCTCAGTCGTTTGGTCTTCAATGACTAGATCAAATGCCTTGAATACCTTTATAGAGACCAGCTGTTCCTTTCACAAAATCAGCAGATGGGAGCAGAGGTTACTAGAATTTTCTTCAACAGTGACTCAAAGAGAAAGTCTGGAGTGGTTCTACACCTTTGAAAGATTTTGTGTGAGTGTCTAGAATATTTTGAGTCTTCAAAAGTAAATGTTAAATAGTAATTGTTGTTGCTATTCTTTTAAAATAAATTAGGATTTATCCCTTAGTGACTTAATAAGGCTCTTTGATTAGGGAGTCTTTGAATGAGGTAAATGCTGGCTGGTAGATCGTCTATGAGCTTGGGAGTCTTTGAAAGGATCATTCATCAAAGCCAGCAGTTTTGGCAAACTCTGAGCTACAGCTTTAATTAGCATTATGTTGCTTTCTTCAGTTTGGATTTTGCATAAGTTAAAGCAGCCAGGGAAATATTTTACTAAAATCCACCTGCTCACTCAGCATTAGCTACCCCTTTGGTTTTCCATAAATAGCTCAAAATGAAGAACTGACACTTTACTTGTTTCCGTACTCACAGCTTGGGTGCCTCAGTTGAACATATGGAAAAGTAAAGTTTATGACTCTTCTTGACCCAGGGAAGTAAGTACCTGAGGCTGTTTGCTCAGTGTTCTCCTCGATCCCCATCTGGCTCTCAGGTTTGGAGCTGGCCTTGTGATGAAGTCAGAGCTCTAGCTGGCTTTGATGCTGCCCTGGCGTGATCTTTTTTCTTTTTTCTGAATATGCTTAAAAGCCCAGCTCTCTTAGAAGTCACTCTCAGAACTGCCTGGATCTTTTACTTAGTGTCAATCTGTCTTCAGTTAAGTAGAGGTGATAAGTAATTTGATTATATCGCGAAGCCAGTTTCTATAAACATAATATTGAAATAGGATAAAAATTATTTTGATAACACAGGATACTCTGTATTTAGCAGTTGCTCTCCCCTCTTAGCGATATAGTCTTCATCTGAAAAGTGAAAGTGAAAGTCTTAGTCGCTCCGTTGTGTCTCTTTGCTACCCCATGGACTGTAGCCCTCCAGGCTCCTCTATCCATGGGATTTCCCAGGTAAAAGCACTGGAGTGGGTTGCCATTCCCTTCTCCAGGCGATCTTACTGACTCAGGGATCAAACCTGGGTCTCCTGCATTGCAGGCAGACTCCTTAGTGTCTGAGCCGCCATGGAAGCCCTATTCTTCATCTACTTCCATTCAAATGGTGTATGAGATTTGCGAGTTTCTCTCCAGTACCAGCAGGAGAGAGGAGAAGTATGGAGGGAGGTGTGCCAGTGCTGATGGTGCTAGCAACTCGCCCTGATAGGAACCAGCTTAATGCTTTCCTGCAGTTTGGGTGGATTCTCTTTGTCCTCCATAGTTTTTGGAAATGGATATCTGACTGTACAGAGACCTTCATATCTCACAAAGCTTATTGATCCCCTTAGAACCAACTGAGCATATTCAGTACCTTTCAGGATAAAAAAAGGGCAATAGATTCTTGCCTTCCACATTCCATATTCTTTTCTTAAGTATAACTGGAGCTGATAGAACAGAAGTGTGTCCACCTTAATTAAGCAAATTAAGACTCATACATGGTGAAGCTGATCATGGATAAGCAGCTCTCATCAAGAGGCTAAAGTTTGGAGATTGGAGCATTGTCTTGAGAAAAAATGGTTAATATGGGGTGTAAAGAAGGGAGATTACCGCCCCACCCGACCTTCAAGTAAAGTGACAGTGGCTTCCAGGGACCATCCAAAGAGCTGGGTCACATCTCCTGCCAAAGGGAGGCTGGAAATCAGCCTGAGGACACAGCAAAAGGCTGCGGTTTAGGAAACAGAAATCCCACCAGTAATGGGAGAAAGAGGGACACTTTCCATGATGCGCTTGAGAGAGAACTGACCTGGAGTCTTCAGACAGCACTTGGCACAAGAGGGCTGTCAGGAGGGGAGATTAAAATGGAAAAATTATGCAGGTGGATTACTGAGAGAGGGCTTCCCCGGTGGAACTAGTGGTAAAGACCTTACCTTCCAATGCAGGAGACATAATGAGACATGGGTTTGATCCCTGCGCTGGGAAAACCTCCTGGAGAAGAGCATGGCAACCCACTCCAGTATTCTTGCTTGCAGAGTCTCATAGACAGGGGAGCTGGTGGGCTACAGTTCGTGAGGTCACAAAGGGCTGGACACGACTGAAGGGACACAGCATAGCATAGCATAGCAAAGCATAGTATGTTACTGAAAATCAGAACCAGAGGGGAGTTTTAAGAAGCTAATAGGAAAGCATACACCACGCTGGGAACTGCAGGTGCCAACCCGGTGATGGGGGTTCCCCAGGAGCTCACTGAGGTCTGTTCCTGAGGCCAGGTTGGCTTTAAACATCAGCATGTTCTGGGGAGCTAATGCTAGCTCACTGTTGGAGGGTGCCCCCCTCCAGCCTTCTCTTATTTACCTTCCTTTCTCTTCCAAATGCCCACAGCTAGCTAGAAGGGGTGAGAAGCCCGCCAAGCCTCCCTCCCCGCCAGCACGATGCCTGTGACAGCCACTAGCTGGCAGGTGCTACATGCCAGAAGATGCTTGTTTAGAGCACTGAAAGCTAATATTACATTGTACGTCATCTATTATTTACTTAATGGTGACTGTTCTTTTGCTTTGAAGTTACTGGAAACCTTTTCTTCTCTAGGAGAAAAGCTGTGAGACCTGCCTGGGATTTCATTCAAGGAGGAGGTGGGGCTCCCTTATGTGTGGCAGGAAGCTGATAACAGATTTGCAGAGGCAGGACTGAGAAAGCAAAAGTTGCTGAATGAATTTTGTGATTCATGGGGTCGCAAAGAGTCGGACACGACTGAGCGACTGAACTGAACTGAAAGTAGAACTAAAAGTAAACTAATGATGCTAACATCCAAAATACACAGTCATTCAAATACTTCAATCTGATGACTGCATTTTGAAGTGCAATTTCTTAAGAAATTCTTGTACATGTTCTCACGGGGCCTATATAATATTATTGCAGTATTGTTTATTACAGCAAAAACAATCCAAATGAGTAGGAGGAAAATAGATAAGTAAATTGGGTGTGTTTATTCAATCTTAAAAGAATTACATGTAACAGCATGTCAAACACATAATATTAATTGAAAAGCAACAAATATATTGATTAACTTATAAATAAGATTGCATTTGTTTAAAGTTTAAATCCATGCAAAACATTATGATATGTTTATGGACAAATATAAATGGTGTAAACTTATCAAAACAGGTGTGGAGGACATTACCAACTTCAAGATAATGGTTACATGCAGGTGAGAGAAGGGAATCCAGAATCAGGGGAAGAAAGGATCTGGGTGGACAGGAACCCAGTCATATTGTGGTTGCATCATCTGGACCACACAGCTCCTCTGGTGCTGCAGAAGCAGGCAGACAAGACAGGAGAAACACCTCAGCCCAGAAATGGCACAGATGTTTTCTGCTCACATTTCACTGGCTAGGACTAGTCACTTGACCCCCACCCACCTGCGGGGAAACTGGGAAAGGCTTGCTTGTGGTGAACACTTGTGATGTTTCCCACACTTGGCCGGTGGGCTAAATGTAGTAAGAGCATATAGTAAGCTTCGGAATGAATAGCCTCATACTGTCTTCTTTTTCCCCCTCTTGATCTGAAAATCAAGTTCAGTTTACCTGGATCCCTCAGTCGTTTGGTCTTCAATGACTAGATCAAATGCCTTGAATACCTTTATAGAGACCAGCTGTTCCTTTCACAAAATCAGCAGATGGGAGCAGAGGTTACTAGGATTTTCTTCAACAGTGACTCAAAGAGAAAGTCTGGAGTGGTTCTACACCTTTGAAAGATTTTGTGTGAGTGTCTAGAATATTTTGAGTCTTCAAAAGTAAATGTTAAATAGTAATTGTTGTTGCTATTCTTTTAAAATAAATTAGGATTTATCCCTTAGTGACTTAATAAGGCTCTTTGATTAGGGAGTCTTTGAATGAGGTAAATGCTGGCTGGTAGATCGTCTATGAGCTTGGGAGTCTTTGAAAGGATCATTCATCAAAGCCAGCAGTTTTGGCAAACTCTGAGCTACAGCTTTAATTAGCATTATGTTGCTTTCTTCAGTTTGGATTTTGCATAAGTTAAAGCAGCCAGGGAAATATTTTACTAAAATCCACCTGCTCACTCAGCATTAGCTACCCCTTTGGTTTTCCATAAATAGCTCAAAATGAAGAACTGACACTTTACTTGTTTCCGTACTCACAGCTTGGGTGCCTCAGTTGAACATATGGAAAAGTAAAGTTTATGACTCTTCTTGACCCAGGGAAGTAAGTACCTGAGGCTGTTTGCTCAGTGTTCTCCTCGATCCCCATCTGGCTCTCAGGTTTGGAGCTGGCCTTGTGATGAAGTCAGAGCTCTAGCTGGCTTTGATGCTGCCCTGGCGTGATCTTTTTTCTTTTTTCTGAATATGCTTAAAAGCCCAGCTCTCTTAGAAGTCACTCTCAGAACTGCCTGGATCTTTTACTTAGTGTCAATCTGTCTTCAGTTAAGTAGAGGTGATAAGTAATTTGATTATATCGCGAAGCCAGTTTCTATAAACATAATATTGAAATAGGATAAAAATTATGTTGATAACACAGGATACTCTGTATTTAGCAGTTGCTCTCCCCTCTTACTGATATATTCTTCATCTGAAAAGTGAAAGTGAAAGTCTTAGTCGCTCCGTTGTGTCTGACTCTTTGCTACCCCATGGACTGTAGCCCTCCAGGCTCCTCTATCCATGGGATTTCCCAGGTAAAAGCACTGGAGTGGGTTGCCATTCCCTTCTCCAGGCGATCTTATTGACTCAGGGATCAAACCTGAGTCTCCTGCATTGCAGGCAGACTCCTTAGTGTCTGAGCCGCCATGGAAGCCCTATTTTTCATCTACATCCATTCAAATGGTGTATGAGATTTGCGAGTTTCTCTCCAGTACAGCAGGAGAGAGGAGAAGTACGGAGGGAGGTGTGCCAGTGCTGATGGGGCTAGCAACTCGTCCTGATAGGAACCAGCTTAATGCTTTCCCACAGTTTGGGTGGATTCTCTTTGTCCTCCATAGTTTTTGGAAATGATATCTGACTGTACAGAGACTTCCATACTCACAAAGCTTATTGATTCCCTTGGAACCAACTGAGCATATTCAGTACCTTTCAGGATAAAAAAGGGAAATAGATTCTTGCCTTCCACATTCCATATTCTTTTCTTAAGTATAACTGGAGCTGATAGAACAGAAACGTGTCTACCTTAATTAAGCAAATTAGGACTCATACATGGTGAAGCTGATCATGGGTAAGCAGCTCTCATCAAGAGGCTAAAGTTTGGAGACTGGAGCATTGTCTTGAGAAAAATGGTTAATATGGGGTGTAAAGAAGGGAGATTACCGCCCCACCCTACCTTCAAGTAAAGTGACAGTGGCTTCCAGGGACCACCCAAAGAGCTGGGTCACATCTCCTGCTAAAGGGAGGCTGGAAATCAGCCTGAGGACACAGAGCAGAAGGCTGCGCGGTTTAGGAAACAGAAATCCCACCAGTAACGGGACAAAGAGGGACACTGTCCATGATGCACTTGAGAGAGAACTGACCTGGAATCTTCAGACAGCACTTGGCACAAGAGGGCTGCCAGGAGGGGAGATAAAATAGAAAAATTGTGCAGGTGGATTACTGAGAGAGGGCTTCCCAGGTGGAGCTAGTGGAAAAGACCTTACCTTCCAATGCAGGAGACATAATGAGACATGGGTTTGATCCCTGCGCTGGGAAAACCTCTTCTGATGACTGCATTTTGAAGTGCAATTTCTTAAGAAATTCTTGTACATGTTCTCACGGGGCCTATATAATATTATTGCAGTATTGTTTATTACAGCAAAAACAATCCAAATGAGTAGGAGGAAAATAGATAAGTAAATTGGGTGTGTTTATTCAATCTTAAAAGAATTACATGTAACAGCATGTCAAACACATAATATTAATTGAAAAGCAACAAATATATTGATTAACTTATAAATAAGATTGCATTTGTTTAAAGTTTAAATCCATGCAAAACATTATGATATGTTTATGGACAAATATAAATGGTGTAAACTTATCAAAACAGGTGTGGAGGACATTACCAACTTCAAGATAATGGTTACGTGCAGGTGAGAGAAGGGAGTCCAGAATCAGGGGAAGAAAGGATCTGGGTGGACAGGAACCCAGTCATATTGTGGTTGCATCATCTGGACCACACAGCTCCTCTGGTGCTGCAGAAGCAGGCAGACAAGACAGGAGAAACACCTCAGCCCAGAAATGGCACAGATGTTTTCTGCTCACATTTCACTGGCTAGGACTAGTCACTTGACCCCCACCCACCTGCGGGGAAACTGGGAAAGGCTTGCTTGTGGTGAACACTTGTGATGTTTCCCACACTTGGCCGGTGGGCTAAATGTAGTAAGAGCATATAGTAAGCTTCGGAATGAATAGCCTCATACTGTCTTCTTTTTCCCCCTCTTGATCTGAAAATCAAGTTCAGTTTACCTGGATCCCTCAGTCGTTTGGTCTTCAATGACTAGATCAAATGCCTTGAATACCTTTATAGAGACCAGCTGTTCCTTTCACAAAATCAGCAGATGGGAGCAGAGGTTACTAGAATTTTCTTCAACAGTGACTCAAAGAGAAAGTCTGGAGTGGTTCTACACCTTTGAAAGATTTTGTGTGAGTGTCTAGAATATTTTGAGTCTTCAAAAGTAAATGTTAAATAGTAATTGTTGTTGCTATTCTTTTAAAATAAATTAGGATTTATCCCTTAGTGACTTAATAAGGCTCTTTGATTAGGGAGTCTTTGAATGAGGTAAATGCTGGCTGGTAGATCGTCTATGAGCTTGGGAGTCTTTGAAAGGATCATTCATCAAAGCCAGCAGTTTTGGCAAACTCTGAGCTACAGCTTTAATTAGCATTATGTTGCTTTCTTCAGTTTGGATTTTGCATAAGTTAAAGCAGCCAGGGAAATATTTTACTAAAATCCACCTGCTCACTCAGCATTAGCTACCCCTTTGGTTTTCCATAAATAGCTCAAAATGAAGAACTGACACTTTACTTGTTTCCGTACTCACAGCTTGGGTGCCTCAGTTGAACATATGGAAAAGTAAAGTTTATGACTCTTCTTGACCCAGGGAAGTAAGTACCTGAGGCTGTTTGCTCAGTGTTCTCCTCGATCCCCATCTGGCTCTCAGGTTTGGAGCTGGCCTTGTGATGAAGTCAGAGCTCTAGCTGGCTTTGATGCTGCCCTGGCGTGATCTTTTTTCTTTTTTCTGAATATGCTTAAAAGCCCAGCTCTCTTAGAAGTCACTCTCAGAACTGCCTGGATCTTTTACTTAGTGTCAATCTGTCTTCAGTTAAGTAGAGGTGATAAGTAATTTGATTATATCGCGAAGCCAGTTTCTATAAACATAATATTGAAATAGGATAAAAATTATTTTGATAACACAGGATACTCTGTATTTAGCAGTTGCTCTCCCCTCTTAGCGATATAGTCTTCATCTGAAAAGTGAAAGTGAAAGTCTTAGTCGCTCCGTTGTGTCTCTTTGCTACCCCATGGACTGTAGCCCTCCAGGCTCCTCTATCCATGGGATTTCCCAGGTAAAAGCACTGGAGTGGGTTGCCATTCCCTTCTCCAGGCGATCTTACTGACTCAGGGATCAAACCTGGGTCTCCTGCATTGCAGGCAGACTCCTTAGTGTCTGAGCCGCCATGGAAGCCCTATTCTTCATCTACTTCCATTCAAATGGTGTATGAGATTTGCGAGTTTCTCTCCAGTACCAGCAGGAGAGAGGAGAAGTATGGAGGGAGGTGTGCCAGTGCTGATGGTGCTAGCAACTCGCCCTGATAGGAACCAGCTTAATGCTTTCCTGCAGTTTGGGTGGATTCTCTTTGTCCTCCATAGTTTTTGGAAATGGATATCTGACTGTACAGAGACCTTCATATCTCACAAAGCTTATTGATCCCCTTAGAACCAACTGAGCATATTCAGTACCTTTCAGGATAAAAAAAGGGCAATAGATTCTTGCCTTCCACATTCCATATTCTTTTCTTAAGTATAACTGGAGCTGATAGAACAGAAGTGTGTCCACCTTAATTAAGCAAATTAAGACTCATACATGGTGAAGCTGATCATGGATAAGCAGCTCTCATCAAGAGGCTAAAGTTTGGAGATTGGAGCATTGTCTTGAGAAAAAATGGTTAATATGGGGTGTAAAGAAGGGAGATTACCGCCCCACCCGACCTTCAAGTAAAGTGACAGTGGCTTCCAGGGACCATCCAAAGAGCTGGGTCACATCTCCTGCCAAAGGGAGGCTGGAAATCAGCCTGAGGACACAGCAAAAGGCTGCGGTTTAGGAAACAGAAATCCCACCAGTAATGGGAGAAAGAGGGACACTTTCCATGATGCGCTTGAGAGAGAACTGACCTGGAGTCTTCAGACAGCACTTGGCACAAGAGGGCTGTCAGGAGGGGAGATTAAAATGGAAAAATTATGCAGGTGGATTACTGAGAGAGGGCTTCCCCGGTGGAACTAGTGGTAAAGACCTTACCTTCCAATGCAGGAGACATAATGAGACATGGGTTTGATCCCTGCGCTGGGAAAACCTCCTGGAGAAGAGCATGGCAACCCACTCCAGTATTCTTGCTTGCAGAGTCTCATAGACAGGGGAGCTGGTGGGCTACAGTTCGTGAGGTCACAAAGGGCTGGACACGACTGAAGGGACACAGCATAGCATAGCATAGCAAAGCATAGTATGTTACTGAAAATCAGAACCAGAGGGGAGTTTTAAGAAGCTAATAGGAAAGCATACACCACGCTGGGAACTGCAGGTGCCAACCCGGTGATGGGGGTTCCCCAGGAGCTCACTGAGGTCTGTTCCTGAGGCCAGGTTGGCTTTAAACATCAGCATGTTCTGGGGAGCTAATGCTAGCTCACTGTTGGAGGGTGCCCCCCTCCAGCCTTCTCTTATTTACCTTCCTTTCTCTTCCAAATGCCCACAGCTAGCTAGAAGGGGTGAGAAGCCCGCCAAGCCTCCCTCCCCGCCAGCACGATGCCTGTGACAGCCACTAGCTGGCAGGTGCTACATGCCAGAAGATGCTTGTTTAGAGCACTGAAAGCTAATATTACATTGTACGTCATCTATTATTTACTTAATGGTGACTGTTCTTTTGCTTTGAAGTTACTGGAAACCTTTTCTTCTCTAGGAGAAAAGCTGTGAGACCTGCCTGGGATTTCATTCAAGGAGGAGGTGGGGCTCCCTTATGTGTGGCAGGAAGCTGATAACAGATTTGCAGAGGCAGGACTGAGAAAGCAAAAGTTGCTGAATGAATCCACAGGAACAAGGTAATGGGTAAGAGTAGAGACTGGAGCCAGATCACATGTGTTTGCGCCCTACACTCCGCTATTTGACCTTTGGCAAGTAAGATCCCCCGGAGGAGGGCAAGGCGACCCACTCCATTCTCCTTGCCTTGAGAATCCCCATGGACAGAGGGGCCTGGCAGGCTGTAGTCCATGGAGTCACAAAGAGTCAGACACAATTGAGCGACTAAACACAGCACAGCACAACTTACGTAAGTCCTCTCTGCCTCTTGGGCTTCTCTGATGGCTCAGCTGGTAAATAATCTGCCTGCAGTGTGGGAGACCTGGGTTTGGTCCTTGAGTTGGGAAGATCCTCAGGAGAAGGGAAAGGCTACCTACTCCAGCATTCTGGCCTGGAGAATTCCATGGACTATTGCATGGGGTCGCAAAGAGTTGGACACGACTGAGCAACTTTCACTGTTTCCTTACCTATAACATGGCAATAGTAGAATCTACCCCATAACGTTCTTATGAGAATTAAATTGATTAACACATAACAAACACATACAACAGTGCCAGACACCATGAGAAATGCTTTATAAGTATTGGCTCTTAGGGGTCCAGCACTCAGGTTGCCTGTTACATAAGCAAGCAGAAGGGTCTCAAGGATGAGCATTCCAATAAGCCAAAAAGTAAGTGAAGTGAGTTTCCTCCCTGGCTGAATTAGGAAAGATTGGTCTGTGCTCTGCCGTCCAGAAGGGGCACATTCTATAGATAGTTCAGCAGATTTCCTTTCTCTCTAGGAAGACGTAGGATGTACTTATGCACAGATAGTAGTGCAAACACTGGCGTAACTCCCTAACAAGTCTTGAAAATGCTGCTTTATTTTAAAATAAGTAGCACTTCATCTTAAAACAGCATTTAAAATTTTATGCTCCTCCTCGCACCAGGGCTGAGTTTTGCTTTCATCTGCACACCAGCAGGAGGCGCTGTCCCTGAAGAAATCTAGTGGAACTGGCGCGTGCCATCTAGCATTCAGGATACCGCATTTGAAAGTGAACAAGATTTCCTGGTCTGTTGTGTTGATTCTCATAGTCTGTGAATTTCAGTGTCAGCTAATAGGAAATATTTTTCAGTTCCTTGCCCATAACTTCAATATGTATGTTTACAAAGGAGGAGGGAATACAAACCTAGATTTTTTTTCATCTCTTGGAAAATGAGATGTCTGAGGTTAGGAATCTGTCTAGCTGCTTCCAAGTATTCAGAACAGAATTTTAAACAGGAAATTTGAAGAGAATTCGACATTTAATTTCTATATCAATGAGTCATGTCACTTGTTTTTAACTATGATCTACACACTTAGCATTTAAAATCAACATCCATTTGCACCACATGCAATTGAGTTAACTAATAGCTACATATGAAGAAAAAGGTCAAAGATTTTTTTTTTCCATCCTCTGTTCCAGTTTGCTTGTCTCTGTTTGAAACTAGGGTAATGACTAAGATATCACTATGATATATGATTAAATTATTATGAATACAGAAGATATTACCTTGCAGCTTGGACACACAGATACACACATAAATTAACTGGGGGGTGTGTAGTTTGGTCTTCCTATGTATATTTATCTCTGTGACAAATCTGAGTTTAAAAGGTCTAACTGAAGTTAATGACTTGTTCAAGTTGTTTCTCATATGGGCCTTTGAAACGGAGACCTAGATTGAGTGCCTTTAGTTAGTTCTGTATTCCCAAGACTGCCATTACTTCACTGGGAATCTCTGAAGGAGGTTTTGCCTGGATAGGTTTATGTCTGAAAGTGCTTCAACCAACTTTAATGTGGAATGACTGGGCCACCCTATAAGGTTAATTTTCTGGCAGTTTCTTTCTCATTCGCCATGCACTTACTGGACGGAGCAACATGTCCACAGTTATCGATGTGGTGGGAGAGTGCAGTATACTAGTGACTGAGCTTTCAGTGCCTGTACGGTGTTAATTTCATAGAAATTTATACTAGTGACTGAGCTTTCAGTGCCTCTATGGTGTTAATTTCATAGAAATGCAATGGACTCCTGCAGACAAAGGGAATACATGAGAATATGTGTTTCCTTTAATGTTAATTCAAAGAAAAGTGTTTTATAAAACTTTTAAAATCTCATATACATATTGAATAGTAAGTAAAACCCATATACAAAGCTCTTACCCATCATACATTGTCTAGATAGGAGAGACCCCAAGTAATCTACACAACTGTTGATCTCACCCAATTTAACATAGCATAACTAAAGCTGAATTGAGTAGCAGACCTACCTGGCATAAAATATAATATATTTAGCCTGTTTTAGGTAATAAGTCTCTATAAACTTTCTGGACATATTTCAACCAGAAATGGAGCAAGTTGGTGAATTAAATGCTAAGGGTTCTAATGCACCTCTTAAGGCAGAGTTAAGTCATATAGGAATGTTGCTAGTCCCAACAAGTGAACCCTCTGACAGACAGTGACCAGAGGAAATTTGCTCTGTAAGCCTGGGTAGGACTTAAGTCAGTCCAGTTAAACTTCTGAATTAGACTGTGCATCTGCAAGATGCCAGACATAGTAGAAGAAACCCAAGGCCTTGTGAAGTAGGAACATATTACTTTTCCATTAAAAGTGTTAATCGCTCAGTTGTGTCCAACTCTTTGAGACCCCACAGCCTGTAGTCCACCAGGCTCCTCGCTCCATGGGATTTCCCCAGCAAGAATACTGCAGTGGGTAGCCATTCCCTTCTCCAAGATATCTTCCTAACCCAGGGATCGAACCTGGATCTCCTCACATTGCAGGCAGATTCTTTACTGTCTGAGCCACCAGGAAAGGGTAAACTCTTCATAAAGACCAGGGGGACCAAACCTAGAGCTTCATAATGAGCATTAAGGGTAGGAGGGTAGAAGCAAATTTAGAGAATAAGGAAGATTCTCTTTACTTTGGAGGATAGCTGAAAACTCACTTGTGTTATTTCTCTGTTTCATTTTCTCTTTCCTCCATGATTCTCGTTCATTTCTTATCCCCTGTGTGTAGGTACAGTCCAGTGAACTTTTGTGGTAGTAGACCCTGTGTAAATACTATTGTTGCTGTAAGATTTGTTGTCTGATACTGTTTTATTAATAAGTAGAGTTCCAGGTCATTGCTGAGGATTTACTTGCATTTTTAGAAGATTCCCTAGCATTGTAGTTTAATTACTAACAGAGTAATGGCATGTGTGTTGAGATAATTATAAAAGTGAGAAAGATTTATTCCTTAACTCTTCAATGTGATTTACTTTCATCTTAGTTACAGCAAATCCTAAAGGGTTTTCTTCACTTGAGATTAGTTGTTGGCAACTCATTAACAACTCACTACAGATATTAAAAAGGGTCAGTAATTAAAATATGTCTACCTCATTCCACTTGTGAATGAACTAAAAAATATTCATCCAATTTTGGTGAATTTTTCATTATTACCTGGTATCTTCAGTTTGGCCCTGAATGCAGTGAATGTACCATTTATCTAGTTAATAAAATGGTAAAAACAGGACTACATTTATGTACTGCAAGGAGATTAAACCAGTCAGTCCTAAAGGAAATCAGTCCTGAATATTCATTGGAAGGACTCATGTTGAAGCTGAAGCTCTAATACCTTGGCCGCCTAAGGTGAAGAACTGACTCATTGGAAAAGACCCTGATGCTGGGAAAGATTGAAGGCAGGAGAAGGGAACGACAGAGGATGATATAGTTGGATGGCATCACTGACTTGATGGACTTGAGTTTGAGCAAGCAATGGGAGTTAGTGATGGACAGGGAAGGCTGGCGTGCTGCAGTCCATGGGGTTGCAAAAAGTCAGATACAGTTGAGTGACTGAACTGAACTGACATTTATGTACATGAAAGATGCCATCCTGGGTCAGATTACATGCGTGGTCAGGCACATGCCTGACAGTTGAGCCTAGAGCAGTGCCAGGAGCGGCTTCAGGTGGGAGACAGGAAGAGGGGATTGAAAGCACTTTCACTTTGATTTAGGCAGACCCTTTGGGGAAAATTTCCAAACCACTAGGATTTTACACATTAGGTTCTGAGTTACAGGACTTGTTGTTTGACCAGGCCTAAATTTCTTCATAGGAAGGGCTTCTATTTCAGATTTTGATGTCATTTCCAAATCAGGCTGTCCAACTCTCATGAGACATAGTTGAAGCATTGAGAAGAAGCCATTTATTACCAACTTCCACTTGTGTCCTGTTCCTAGACTACACTGACGATGAATTAATGTTCTGGTGTATATGTGCTGTTCTGTGCTTAGTCACTCAGCTGTGTTTGACTCTTTGTGACCCCATGGACTGTAGCACACCAGGCTCCTCTGTCCATGGGGATTCTCCAGGCAAGAATACTGGAGTGGGTTCCATGCCCTCCTCCAGGGGATCTTCCCAACCCAGGGATCGAACCAAGGTCTCCTGCATTGCAGGCAGATTCTTTACCATCTGAGCCACCAGGGAAGCCCAAGAATACTTGAGTGGGTAGCCTATCCCTTCTCCAGGGGATCTTCCTGACCTAGGAATCGAACCGGGGTCTCCTACATTGCAGATGGATTCTTTACCAGCTGAGCTATCAGAGAAGCCCTCTATTGTATATACTTTATATCAAAGAACTTATTTATTAAATGAAAACATTCATTGACATATATAGAAATTTGTAATTTCATATTTTTAATATAATGGTAGCCTTGTAAGCAAATGTATATAATATATATATTATATATATATATAATAGAGGCCAAGCTACATAATTTATTAATACAATCTACTTAAGACTGGTTAATTAGCATTTTAAAAATGCTAATTAGGAGTCCATATCCCAGAGGTAACTAGTTACCTGTTGTTATCTAAATCTGCACCAGTGGGTTTTCTTATTTAGCCAAAAGAAAGTTATAAATAATTACTGAAGAAATGAGTAGTGTTTAAAGTGTATGGTTAGCCAGAATGACTGTACAGCCAATCTCTATCCTTTTATGAAAAAACAAAAAATCAAGCACCCAGAAAACATCTTGCAAACACAGCAGCGTAAACTGAGTGAGGCCTTAGCTCTAGAGCTCCTTTAGGTCATTTGTGCCTCCTGCGATGGAGAACTAAGAGGCTTATTGATCCTGTTTTCAAAATATTGTTGGATCTGCTTTGTAGTTTCCTACAGGATGCTTTTCCGAGTCGAGTTGTGTTGGCCTGGGCTGTAATAACAAAATACCACAAACTTGGTGTCTCAAACAACAGACCTTTATGTCTCACAGCTCTGGAAGCTAGGCAGTCTGAGGTCAGGGTGCCAGCGTGAGCTGGGTTCTAGTGACAACCATCTTCTTAACTTGGTGACTGCCTTGTTGCTGTGTCCTCATAGGATGTAGAGAGAGAGGAAGAGCTCTGGTGTCTCTTTCTCTTTTTAGGAGGGCACTAATCCTGTCATTAGAGAAGGAAATGGCAACCCACTCCAGTGTTCTTGCCTGGAGAATCCCAGGGACAGGGGAGCCTGGTGGGCTGCCTTCTATGGGGTCGCACAGAGTTGGACATGACTGAAGTGACTTAGCAGCAGCAGCAGCAGCAGCAACCGCAGCAGCAATCCCGTCATGGGAATCACCTGTGGATCATGTAAATCTAATTACTCCTAAACCCAACCTCCAAATATCATCACACTGGGGCTAAGGGCTTCAACTATGAATTTGCAGTGTGGGAAGACACATTCAGTCCATACCCGGGGTACTTTAGAGAAAAGTTTATTAAGCTTAAAAGAACAGGTTGTATGACTTTTCCTGTACCTGCCTGCAGACAAATGTTTTTTTGTGTGTGACACAGTTTAGTCTGACTTGTTTTCATTTAACATACAGCCTGGCAGCCAGGTGGTAGGGGGGAAATGTATAGTTCTGAGATCTCTAATTGTCGCTGTTTGTTCTGTGTCTTCATTAATATTTCAGACTGGAAAAGCAGTCCTTCTTAACTGCACTATACTTTTTTCCAACAACAAAATCAAACCATGTAAATACATGAAATTAAACTAATGAACTATATGTAAAGAGCCTCCAACATGGTGTTGAGATTTTTCTTCATGCAAAGAAATCATTATTTTTTTAAAAAAATTACTGAAGCATAGCTGATTTGAATATCCTGATGGCTCAGACAGTAAAGAATCTGCCTGCAGTGCAGGAGACCTGGGTGTGATCCCTGGGTTGGGATTATCCACTGGAGAAGGGAATGGTAACCCGCTCCAGTATTTTTACCTGGAATTCCACTGGAGAGAGAGGTGTGGTGGGCTACAGTCCATGGGGTCTCAAATAGTCGGACATGATTGAGCAACTACACTTTATTTTCAATGATTTAGAGTTTTGGGTTAATTTCTGGTGTACAGCAAAGAGATTCAGATATATTTTCTTTTTCATGTTCTTTTCAATTGTGGTTACAGGACAGTGAATATGTTCTCTGCGCTATGCAGTAGGATCTTGTTTATCCATGCTATATATCATAGCTTGCATCCGCTAGTCTCAAACTCTGAATCCCTCCCTGTTACAATCATTCATTACTGTGAGTTCCTGAACTGCAGGAGGATGGCTCAAGATAACCACAACAGAGAGTTGTCAGGCATTGAAACTGTCCTCAGTGATGTGCAGAAGCAATGGGGACAATCAGTGGATTATTTAATTATCAATGACTCAAACTGTACAAGTCTACTTAATTTTTCATATTCCTAGTCTGGAAGTCAGAAGGACATTCTTTAATGTAAGCATTGTTGTGCCCATAGAAAACAAGTTATTTGAAATTCATTTTTTTCTTTTTTCTTATTCATTTGGATGTTCCATAAGTCTCATTTCCAGGCTTGTGATTTTAAAAGGGTGATCATTCTGAATATCTTAGCAATGGTGACAATGTGTTGTTTTAGAACTATTTAAGATGCCTTGTTGATAAGGGATGAGGTACTTGGGATGTGGAGATCAAAGCAGAAATCAAAATGTGAAGGAAAGAACGAGTGGATAAAAGTTTCAAGGCTCAGATTGGTGCCTTAGGGTCTTGCTTATGCTAGATTAAAAGCCTTATCTGTCTGTTAAAATCTCTGTATATGTGGAACTGAGTTTAGTAACATGTGCAGTTAAGAACTTTGTACATTTTTAAACAAGGTCCTACTGTACAGCACAGGGAACTAAATCGAATATCCTATGATGAACCATAGCGGAAAAGAGTATGAAAAAGTATATATATGCATCACCAAATCACTTTATACAAGGTTGTAAATTAACTGTCAGTTCAGTTCAGTCACTCAGTTGTGTCCGACTCTTTGCAACACCATGAATCACAGCACACCAGGTCTCCCTGTCCATCACCAACTCCTGGAGTTCACTCAGACTGGCATCCATTGAGTCAGTGATGCCATCCAGCCATCTCATCCTCGATCGTCCCCTTCTCCTCTTGCCCCCAATCCCTCCCAGCATGAAAGTCTTTTCCAATGAGTCAACTCTTCGCATGAGATGGCCAAAGTACTGGAGTTTCAGCTTCAGCATTATTCCTTCCAAAGAAATCCCAGGGTTGATCTCCTTCAGAATGGACTGG